>CM032877.1:48972632-49427632 GCA_019176425.1 Megalops atlanticus
TTGTTAAAATTTAAAGTTCCACCCATGTGAATTACACCAAATTCAAGCATTCTCCACAAAGAAGTCAAAATCGTAGTGCTCTGACTGCTGTTTGCAGTGCAAATGCTGTAACTCCAGCAAGCTCTGATTTATCAAAGTTCCCCAGTGCAGGAGCACTGTACTGCTTGGTCACACTGGAGGCATTGGCCCTATTGCTTTTTTGCCATATTCAGAATATGGTTAAGTGATTCTGTTTTGGTGCCTCTCTCACAGGTACAATAACTATGATCGTGCTGTGATCAATACCATCCCCCATGATGTGGTGCAGCGCTGGTATGTGGCTCACCGACACCTGACCACAGAACTGAGAAGGCCTGAGAACGAGCTCTGGGTCAAGCTCAAGCCAGGAAAGGTACTGCATCGTGTCAGCTGTTTAAGCCAAGGGTCCATCTTCATGCCATAGCTGTAACATAAACTTAACAAGAGCAAAGTGATCAAAGTCAGAAGAAAACATAACCAAAACTCAAAAAATAAATTCTGGGCCAGATGTGGTCATAGCATGACCCCTGCACTGTATATCCTAAAGCAGAAGGATGTCCACATTATTCCTTCCTGGGGGGTGCACGCATCTTGCTGTGAGAGTTCTAAACACAATGTACTCTGTTAAGAACGGAAATTACATTTAACCTTCACATTTTGCTGACAGATGAATTGTTTCCACCCTATTGGTAGACTTTATGCTGTGAGCATATGGATGTGCCTGTAGCTCAAAGAACTGAAATATTTTGTCTCACGTCCACGTTGCTTTAACCCTTTCGCGCGTACGGTCACACCGGTGTGATTAGCCGTTTAGCGCGTATGGTAAAACCGGTGCGATTAGAACACTAGATTGGAAAACTTCTAGCTAATTTTAGCTTTGAGGAAACAGCGATTTAACGTTAAAAAATATAGCAAATGCAGCAGTGAAAACTATGAGCAGCTTAATAACGCTAATGAAAACATAACGAACCATGTAACATAACACGCACGCTACATAGCATTATTTATGTGTGAAAGGGTTAAAGAAGACCGCTGTGGAAAATTAGACCTGACTGTGCCTGTCCTCTGTGCCTTCCTCTCTCGCCCGCTTTCTTTAGGTTCTCTTCATCGACAACTGGCGGGTCCTGCATGGCCGGGAGTCCTTCACAGGCCTCCGTCAACTGTGCGGGTGCTACCTGACCCGAGACGACGTCCTGAACACGGCTCGCTCCCTCGGGCTGCAGGCCTGAGATCGGCAGGGTCGGCACCGGGCTTCTAACCACACCAAAGCACTCTCCAATCAAATCAAAGCCTCGCCCGCCACACGCCAACATACACCCCTCCCCCCCCCATCCATCATGGAGAAATAACTGTATACCATTACATGGTGTTTTTAAAATTTTGTGAAGACAAATGCCGTAGGGAATGTAACATGCTTTTTTTGTAGTAAAGTCTTAACTTGCTTCCTGTGAAGCATCATCTTCTAAACCAAGTAGGGCAACAGCGAAATTGCTCTTTTCCGACGTAAGATGTAGAGTCTCCTTAAGTGAATACCACATCTAAAACAGACAGTGTCACGCAACTAAGGCGGTAGTGCTCTGCTTTTAGATGGTGGCAGTGTAGTCGGCGCATTACAGCAGTCATGTAAACTGGTCACAAATTAAGACTTGTTGAAAAATGGTATTGGCGGTATTGTGCCTCAATTGTTTGACTTGTTTGATTTGCAGTTATTGGGCCCAAATCTGTACACTCGTTTTCCTGTTGCTGGCATGCACCTGTCTCATGTTAACTGTCTGCTGTCCATGAATTACTGTATGGAAGCAAAATGCTGTCATGTGAAGGATGCAGAAAAGAATGCTACAGTTTTAATCAATGTGTTGACTAAGCTATGGACCTGATATGTTGATAAAGTGATGAATGGCTTTACATGAATTTAAATTTTTAATGTTTGAAAGACTTCCGTTTTTGTACAATGGTACTTTGGGACTAAATCTTGACTTTATTGTGCCTTACGTACAGTGAGGCGTGGAGGTTGACCATGACTGTTGCCTGAAAGCTATGGATATGTAAACATAGGAGTCACCTGTGAACTGTTGGTCCTGCCTTTGGCATCACACAGTTGTGAGGTTATTTTTTCCAGTATATCTCAAGCACTACAAGGCACTTTCTTCCTGTATACCTGTCCTGCATGTTGTAGTTCTTCCTGAGGGCAAACGTGCAGGAAAACGTAAACGTAACACTCCCATGTTTTTTTTTAATCTTTCTACAGAGAAAACTGATTTTAAAATGTACGTTTTCCGAATGTCAAACACAGCAGTAATTATGTCTCATGTTTCAGAACTGAAAAGCATTAAATACCACAATGACTGGAGGAAGTGATGTCTTGAGTGATTATAAAAAGTGTTGTTGTATGAAATATTGATGTCTCGAGTGACTATAAAAAGTGTTGTTGTATGAAATCTATCAGCAATATTATCAGCCAATTTAGCAAACATTTCCATAGTCTGCCTTTGGGGAAAATGGTTGTGTCAGAAATTTGAACTTTGCAGAATATACATTTCAAGGCATACAGCAGTCACTGTAGACCGACATGTAACTTTGGCCCTATCATAAAATATGTCAGATCTTCACATTCCTTATTAAGATTTAAAGATGATTGTGTTATCGTTATTTTATCAGGAAATTAACTTTCAGCACATTCAGCACATATTGTTTAATTAAGCCTTATTTCTCTTCAAAATATACTTTCTTCATTTCTAATATTTGCAAGTTATTCATGCTGTGTCTGCATGTCGTATATGAGATACTTAAGATAGTCAGGTCAGTCAAAATATCTGTAGTTACCTGCCTTTGGATTGCCTCAAGTCTCGTCAAATCTATAGAGATGTTCTCCAGTACTCACCTGCCGAATAATGTTCTGCAGCTACTAATGACAACCTAAGGCATCCTTAAATGACATTCTAACAAATTCAGCATTCCCTGTCTCTTTCATTTTTGTTTGTGGACAAGAATTTGATTTAGGTTTTCAGGAACAGCGAGAGATTAAGCTCTACTCCATAGCCATGCAATATGTAGAGCAGAGCAAAACCTCAGGGAACTCATCTCCATGAGACTGACCAAACAAAACGAGAAAGAAGTGAAATTGAATATGTGTCTCTCTGGGCTCACCGTGAGGGTTTCTCACTGCATGCAAAAGAAACAAACTGCTCACTGTCTTTGAGCTAAACTTCCATCTATGATGAAAGATGTTAAATTCTTTGTTGAAAAGACTGTGTATGTCAGAGGTTGATTCACCTAGTTTTTTATCCTTCCTTTTCTATGTATTTGTGTCTTTTCTTGGAAGTGGAGGCATGTCTTGCTGGGGAAGACTTTGGGTGTCATAATTCATTCAAGAAGTTGGCTTGATCTGCCACACACGTTGTGTAATCTGTAAACAGATTCAAAGAATACAAGCTTTCAGATAAACGTGCTTTCTATGACAATGAAGCAGTCAGTGGAGCGAGGTGCTCAGATTAATTTTTGACTCTTATCTTGCCTGCTCATGTGTTACTTGACTGTCAGTCAGCTTATTCTCAGGCATACGTGTTGTTACACAATCTCTAGTTATCAGATTCTTATCTTGTGATACTCCTTGATTGAAGTTCTTGTGACCTTGAAAAACCACCTCACCTGAAAGCAGGCTCTGTGCTTCTTCCCTTCACCATGACAGGGGTTGATTGCCACAGACAACATCAGATATTTATTCAGATATGTACGTGCTGGCCAGATTGCTGACCCAGCAAAGAAATGATTCTGACAGTGTCTGATAAGAAAAAGTAATGAATGTGATCATTGTCTTTCCCCTTTAATGCATCACCAAGTTTATACCCACCTTCTGGTAGTGTCTTCAAAATGGACAAAATTGTAGTTTGATTGTAGTTTCACAATTCCACACTGATTTCAGCACACACCATTAATATTCATAATGTTGAAGCTATTTTGTATGTGAAAGTGTATATAACTGGCGATGTATGCTATCTGGCAGCGACAAAGCAACAACACTGAAAGATGGTCAGTGGAATTGCTGTATAAACTGAAGAATTCCATCGCTACCTCCATGCCGATGCCGTTACTTCTGCATTCCCTGTGTTTGGCCCAAGGGTATTATCTCCCAATGTGTATTGTGTAATGATAAAGCTATGAACATTTGTTTTTAGCGGAGAAAAGTTGAAGGGTCAAGGAATCACAGGGATCTGTGTGGTGTAACCTCACATAGGGGTGGCATGCAGAATTAACATTTATATCTTTTACCACCATGGCTCTTTGTAGGAAGTGGAGAGATCTGAGTAATTTAAGGAAGGAATTCATCATTGCCTCAGAATGCCTCATGTTGGAATAATGGACCATATGTGACCTACAGTATGGGCACCAAAATTAGCTTTGAGCACAGAGTCAAGTGCAATGATGGCGTATAGGAAAGAGGAAATAGGAAAATATGGCATATAGGCAAAAACAGTATCTTAACACTGAACAAACATAAGAAACATCTCCAGTGAGCAGAAAATAGGTGTCTCTAAAAAGGTTGCTGGTAATATGAGAAATATGTCCACAGTGTTTCATGACCTTATGACCAGTTGCATTAACACATGGTTAATGCAACTGATTTATAAATACAGATTAAAAAACAACGTATGACCTATTAGTGTCAAATTCACTAAGTACATCCTCCCAAATATTGTTAAAATACTTTTTTTCTATCTCATTTTAACAAAAAGTGTTGGATTTATAGCCTTTCAGTTAGATCTGCCATTTGATTGGCTCACATTTTTTGCTGCACAGTCTGGGCTGCCCAACAATCAGGCATAACAAAATTCAAAGAAACTCATCCCACATTCCATGAGAGGATAATTTTTGACTGTTTCTGGCAGCATTGGAGTGAGTTAAATTTTCTTTTGTGTGGTTTCTGCATTTTTAATCGTTTGCAATGAAGTCTGGATCATTACATTATGTTATTGTCATTTGGCAGATGTTCTTTTCCAGAGTGACTTACACACTGGATCTAATAAAGTGGTATGAAAAGTTGCATAAACAGAACGCCACTAACCACACATGAACAAACGTCAGTGCTTTGTACTTAGATCACAAATGTGTGCCTAGATTTACATGTAAGTGCAAAGCAATACATAAAACTTAAAGACAATATCATTCCAAATATAATGCTAACACATACTACATACATGCATGTAAACCTCCACATACCCAATTACATAAAATCAATATTATTGCATGGCCCGAACTAGCTGTGCTCCTTATTTTACACCCATTGAGTTAGATTCATTTCTGAAATGTTAAACCCAGGCGCTACAGCATGATTAGCCAGCCATGTTGTTTCTCTTAAAAATCGAAATACAACAGAAACGACATATAAAAACATTTATCCCTTATGCTCTGCATGTTTTATGCAAATTACAATTATTCGAACCACTCTTCCAGCCGTGGTCCTGCACACGTTAACGACATTATTTCTGCTGTTTCCAGATTTTCAGTAAATCACTGAGACTCATAGATGTATATTTTTCTCCTAGAAACCTCTCTGGAGATACGATTTAAAAGCCTTGAACCCACCCACCCAGCCACGGCAGTTCCTCTGCAGCTGCTGGCAGAGTTGAGCTGAGGGGGATCATGTGTTTGCAGCGTTAAATATGAAAGGGGCTTCTGTGTTTTCACTTACCAGCTCCGCATCAGGCCTGCCTTCTACAGAACAGACAGGGCCAATCAAAGGTGATCAGATATTTGGCTCACACAGCCCACAGTCTTCCATTCCGGTTCGTTGTAAATGGACGTAGTTTGATTCTTCATGTAGAATCTCTATCAGCCATTCACAAAGAGCCTTCAATTACTCAATCTGTCAGAGAGCAAGACGGGAGTGATGTGAGAACCATTGGGGGCTGGAATAAACGTTTTAGTACCAACATATAGACAGAGCTTTCAGCACTACTCAGAAATGAAGGAAAGCAGCTCTGAACTATTTAAAATTCTAATAAACACACAAGCCAGATGTACAGATCCTCAGAAATACAAACAGGATCACCACTATTTGAGCTCAGTTGAAAAAGAGGTCCTCTGCAACACTTTGCCCGCTATTGCCAGTATATCTAGTGTTTGCTTCATGTATAGATTAGGAAGTCTTTATTTTCCTTGGGTTGTGTGGATTTCAGCAAATGCTTTTTCATCGCCACCTACTGTTCTGGGGAGTGTTTTTGTTCTTCCTGTACAAACTGCTAAAGGACACAGGGGAGCATGCATTGGCCTTCGTTACCCCTGATGTTCAGTAGAATGGCAGTTCATCCAAAAAAATCACTATCCATGATGTGTCAAGGGCCATCAGGTTGCTGTGTAGAGACTTTCACATTGACAGCCTTATATGTTGTCAGGCCAGACAGGTAGCTGGTAAGTGAGGCAACTCCTCTACTTATATCTCTGCATAATGGAATACAACCTGGAGATGACCCCTGAGCTATGAGATTGTTGCTGCATATTATGTTATTTCACTGGAAATGATTTTAAGGTTAGGAGGACACATGGTGAGCTCATGAGCGATGCCCTGCCTGTCTATAATGTTAATTGTTTACTCAGCCAATTTGGGCAAAAGACTAAAACTGGTCCTTGGTGGATGCTTTGGTTTTTATCAGCAATAGGTCTGGAGTTTGGGTTAAGTTTTGTATACTACTTCGCATACTACTACTTCTACTAATAATAATATAATGTATAGTGTAAATATATATATATATATATATATATATATATATATATATATATATATATATATATATATATATATATATATATATATATATATATATATATACACACACACACACACATATATATATATGTGTGTGTGTGTGTCTAGTGGTAAGGATAACAGCTTAGTCCGACAGCTGCTGGGCCAAGTATTTGGTGGGACATTGCTGTTGTACCCTTGGTACTGAAGTACTGAACCTGAACATCAAGCTTTAAGAATGGGTAACAAATAAAAATGGTGAGTTAAGTAAAACACTTTATGTAAGAGCCTCTGTTTGGCAACGTCAACGTAATGTTAAGAATGTACCAAGGCCAACAGCTACATAGAAATAGTACAAACAGTACGTCCCAGACACTCTGGTTTGACCACAGCGCACCCACTGTTTTAAAATGGCAGTGCACCTTATTTTCTTATTCTCGTTTACAAGTTATCGCGGTGTTTTGTTAGTTTCAGGCGGTCTTGAAAAAGACATGCGCAGAAAGCCACACGTGTGCCCCTTTCTAAAGTCGAAACGTGAAGATGGCGGACGGGGAGAGTAAGTGTGGAATTCTTTTGCTTTTTAAGTAGATAGTTGTGACATTTCAAGCAAGCGTTCTTGCTTGCACCCAAGTATCAGTGTTTAACATTAACTCACAGAGCTATCTAACGTCATATGCATGACAGCTTTCATGAATGTATGTGATGTTCTTCAACATGCGTAGTGAGCTGGCTAGCTTTCTCATTGCAGAATGGTGTGGCTAGCTGGCCGTGTATGACCCGGCACACTACCGGCAAGCATAAGAAAAACCGGCAAATAACGCTGCATTTAGCTAGGTAGCAAACCACCCAGCTTCTGTAGCTAATTATATTTAGATTATACGTCTGGATTGTTTGTTGGTAATTGGCTATCAAGGATATTGTCTTTATCTAGTTAAATCTGCTAAGCTAACTGCACTCAATCTTGTTTGTCGTTTTCTTTTCATTAGTAGCTAACCAATTACTTTAGACTACTGAAGCCGAGTAGTGTTTTCTCCTACCAAGAATGTAATTGTTAGCTGGCGTGTTTAAATATATACTCACTAGTTGACAAGCCTGCTAGCTGAATGTGTGATCACAGGTAGCTAGCTAGTGTAGCTGTCTAAGTTAAATGTGCAAGGACAGGTAGCTAGCTAGCAGGTTCATGGAAAAATAGCGTTCATTGATCGGATTCGAAAGCATTTCCTGTTAGGAATGTGTGAAAGACAACTTAAATCACTTCATGTAATATAGCTAGTAAGTCTTGTCCGTAATTCCGCTGTTCCTGCAAGCTGAGTGAGTCACCACGTGCTTGCAGAATTTGCCACGTGGTTGTAGCTAGCTAGTCTAATACAAACTGAATCAACCACATTTACTAGTTGTTTACTAGGAACAAAACTAGCAACATGAACATTCTTTAATTGTTAGGTAGAACATTAAAATTAAAATGTTAACGGTATAAATTGACTGTCTGTTAGTTGCCGTAATGTGACTAACGCCTGTTTATGTTAGCTATTTATTGGGTGGCAGACTACTTACTGTAGGCGCCCTCTACGACCAAACGGTCACCTTTACATCCGTAAAAGAAAGCAGTGCAATGCACATTGATCAAGGGAACAACCTGGGATGGGAACAAGCAACCTTCTGGTCACAAGCTATTTCCCATAACCGCTGCTCCACACTGTCGCCATTGTATTTTTCTTATGGCAATCTTTTACCCTTGGACAGTGGCCGGATGCTGATATGAGCTAAATTGCTTTAACTTTGGCGCTCAGTGCAGAGAATACCTCTGTGCCCATCACTGAATTCAGTTGAAAGGGTGGGATCAAACCGCTGCTCCTGGTAAAGTGGTAGCCGTAGCTAATTGCCTCTTTGCTCTTTCTCCCTCAGTTGCCTCAGTGAAGAAGCATAAGAAGAAGAAGGAAAAGAAAATTACTGATGAAGAACTTGGGGTGAGCTTATTTATTACCAAAACTCCAGTGGAGGATTTGGTACATTGCATTGATGAGCAACTTTTGTCTGTAGAATAGTGTAGGTAATTTTGTTCAGCCTTTAGAAGAAATTAAGACATGTTAAACAATTTGTGGATTTGCAAATTGATCGTATGCAGTTTTTAAAATTATTTTTAAATTTTATAGTGACAGTGTGTTTTAAACTTCACTATTGCAGGACATTCAGGAGACTGGCGATTTCCTCATCAAGCCAGAGTCCAAGATCGCCTCCTTGGACACATCACAGTGGCCTTTGTTGCTCAAGGTAACTTTAACCCATGGCTGTGCTGTGGTTTTTTTGCCTGGCACATTGGTGTGCATGTCCTCCACCTGTAGAGGGAGCAACGTGTGAGATGATGAAGGTGTTTATCCATTCTCTGAGCACTGCTGGCCCGCCCTCTCTGCAGCGGTCGGGTCTGTTCTAGACTTGAGCGTGTTGGCTACCTGTCTCCACGCTGTGCTGTAGTGTTTTACTGGAGACACAGCTGCTGGAGGCAGGAGAGCCGCAGAGGGGTTTGAGGGCCCGGCGATAGCAAAGACGAGTGTAAACCCCTGATCACATAGTCAGACATAGTACTGAAACTGTCTTGAAGATGGCGGTAATAAACTGCCATTGTCATAAAGGGTGAAGTCTATTGTATTTAAATTCTGCTTTAAATGTGAATGCATCTTATGGAACCCAGCTGGTTCTCAGCTGTTGTCTCCATTGATGATCTTGATTTCTTGCTCAACAGAACTTTGACAAGCTCAACATCCGAACAGCTCATTACACACCCCTGCCAAGTGGGTGCAATCCACTGAAGAGGAATATTCAGGACTATGTCAGGTAACTTGAGCTTTTGGAGCAAGTAGCTCGATGTGTCGGCAGTGCTTATTAACGTAGATGTCAGTCAATAGTCTGCCAGCTTTGGACAGCCACATGATGAACACAGATCTGCATTAGCACTTTTGTGCAAAGATGACCAGCTATCTATCACCCTTGTCTGATGGCTTCAAGACCAACCAACCCAGTAACTTAAAACATTTGTGTCTGCAGTACGAGGTGTTTTAAAGGCCACACCCTATCCTCTTCCCCCATGTCTGTAATCTTTAGGTCGGGCTTCATTAACCTGGACAAACCTGCCAATCCGTCCTCCCACGAGGTGGTGGCCTGGATCAGGCGAATTCTGCGGGTGGAGAAGACGGGTCACAGCGGCACGCTGGACCCCAAGGTGACGGGCTGCCTGATCGTCTGTGTGGACAGGGCCACGCGTCTGGTCAAGTCTCAGCAGAGTGCGGGTGAGTCCTCTGTCCTCAGTCACACGCACCCCCAACCCCACTGACATCCTAAAGTCCACTCTCTGCGGTGACGCGCACAGTAAACGCGGCCTCTCCTTACTACTCTTCTGTCTCTTCCAGGCAAAGAGTATGTGGGAATTGTTCGGCTGCACAATGCTCTTGAGAATGAGCACCAGCTGGCAAGGGTAAGTGCCATTTTCCTGTCCTGCCAGCATTCATCATTTTGCTGTTTTAATAATACAGAATATAGAATTAATGTCACTTAGCTTCTCAGGAGGCACATATCTATTTGCTTTGGAAAAGGAATGAGTGGAAAAGCTATTACTGTATATTGTTTTTGACTTAGAAGTGACTTGTCATGGGAGGTTGTTGATGACCAGTATGTGACATGATGAACCTGTTTATCCATTCTCTGACCGTTGCCGGCCCTCTTTGTGGCACTGTTGCCTGTTCTAGGCTTCAGTGTCCCAGCTGCCGGGCTCCAAGCAGTTACCTCAGTGTTCTACTGAGGGAGTTTGTGTTGGGGTCAGGAGCTGGATTGTAGGGCCTAGCAATGGCAAAGATGAGCATAACCTCCTGAACACATACGTGTAAAGAAATGAGCAGGTGGTAGTTGACCTGGGACATCTGTCTGAATGATGTGTGTGTTTGTCTGTGTGTGCCTCTGCCTCCAGGCTCTTGAAACCCTCACAGGCGCCTTGTTCCAGCGACCCCCCCTGATCGCAGCTGTAAAGAGGCAGCTAAGAGTGCGTACCATCTATGAAAGCAAGCTTATCGAGTACGATCCAGAGAGGAGGCTAGGTGAGAGTTCTTATCTGATGAATTTTGCCGGTGTAATATTGCTCGTCTGCTCCGCTTCAGTAATGCTGTGAATACACTCTAGTGCCATCGATCTTCTCTCCTTTATTCAATATCCAGTGAGAGAAGGTATATTGTTTAAAAAATATAAATGAGTGTTGAGGAATATAGGAAACATTTGAGCATGGAAACATGGGACTGTAGACATTGAGCATATTTGTTACTGTCGCTTTTGTTTAAATCTGTAGAATCCACGTTAATTACCTTGGGAACTTGGAAGACCTATTACAGCTACTTTTTGCCTTACTAATGAGACATCTGGAAGAAAGTTACCAGTGTTCACCCAATCAAAATTTCCCATTTCAGATGGGGGTACGAAGGAAATTAAATGGACAATTTATTCAATACGTGTCAATGTGTCATTTGAGAATATGAAACTAGTTTTCAACTAAAATGTGCTGAGGTATTCAGTTTGCAGGTAGTATGAAGATTAATGTCATTGCTCATATAGCTGAAGGTAATCATCAGCAGAAATGACAGGCACGAGAGGTCATGTCATCTCTGTGGCTGATTGCAGT
Organism: Megalops atlanticus; assembly: GCA_019176425.1. Taxonomy (NCBI): domain Eukaryota; kingdom Metazoa; phylum Chordata; class Actinopteri; order Elopiformes; family Megalopidae; genus Megalops; species Megalops atlanticus. The sequence goes on from CM032877.1 coordinate 48,984,053, forward strand.
CAAAATATTCATGCAGGCATTTCCTTGCAGTATTTTTGGTGCAGGGTTGTTTTCCTTTGGCCATTTTCACATTTTTTGGCCTGGTTGTCAGGTGTCATGAAGGTAAAATCGATAAACATCAAAATGGATGTCCAACATCTTTAACGGCCAAAGTAGAAAACGAAAATTGAATCTGGGCATGCCTGTCAATAAGTGTCAGCATGAAAGTGATTGCTGTTGTGATGTATGGTGCTGTAGGTTACTGATGGCTCTGACTGAAAGCGCTTGGCGTCTGCTTTTGTGCATTGCAGGGATTTTCTGGGTCAGCTGTGAGGCTGGAACCTACATCCGAACCCTCTGTGTTCACCTGGGGCTTCTGCTGGGTGTGGGGGGTCAGATGCAGGAGCTGAGGAGGGTGCGGTCGGGCGTGCTGGGTGAGAAGGTAAAGGTCGTGACCCCTTGCGTCATCTTCGCACACCTGATATGTGAGGATGCATGCCATTCCTGTTCATCCTGGTGTTGTCCAAAGTGTTGAGTTCAGTTCTGGGCACTTCCCCAGTCCTGGTAATTTAACTTTGGTACAAAAAGATGGCTTGAAGTACACAATTTGTTTTGAAGTGGCCATGTTTGCCATTTCATTTAGCTCAAGCCAACATGCTTCAGTTCTCTCATTTAAAGGCATTTGTCGGAATAGTCCTGAGCAATTTATTCAGAGCGTTTGTTTGGATAGCCCTCTTTTTAAATATACTGGGGTTTTCACTTTGTCCTAGGACAACATGGTGACCATGCATGACGTATTGGACGCCCAGTGGCAATACGACCACAACAAGGACGAGACCTACCTGAGGAGGGTCATCTTCCCCTTGGAGAAGCTGTTGGTGTCCCACAAGAGAATCGTCATGAAAGACAGTGCTGTAAGTCTGCTGCTCTTCACAAGAAGCAGAAAGCGCTGCAGTACTGAACTGCAGATCAAAGATACTGATATAATTTTGGCAGCATCCTTATGAGCAAGCAAGTCAGTCATTTTGTGAGCAGAGAATTTGGTTGCAGGATGATTCTAGGAGAATAGGTCATTCATTTTTTCCTTGTCCTGCAGGTGAATGCCATCTGCTATGGTGCAAAGATCATGCTTCCTGGTGTACTGCGGTATGAAGATGGCATTGAGGTGAACCAGGAGATTGTTGTCATCACTACCAAAGGAGAGGCGATTTGTTTAGGTACGGCTGAATGCTTCTGTGCATTACATATAATATTTCACTGCTGTCATTGGAAAGCCACATGATGATCTGAAATAGATTGCATTAGCACTTTGTGCAAAGATGACCTGCTATCTATCACCCATGTCTGATGGCTTTGGGAAGGATTGTTCATTGCAGAATATTAAGGAGAGGATGGAAGCATCTAGACTTGAACTCTGAATCTGTTTGTTCCCTCAGCAATTGCCCTGATGACCACGGCTGTGATCTCCACATGTGACCACGGTGTGGTGGCCAAGATCAAGAGGGTCATTATGGAAAGGGACACGTACCCTCGCAAGTGGGGCCTGGGACCAAAGGTAATGGCAGATTTCTTTCTTTTTTTTTTTTTATTTTTTAAATGCCTTAACATAAATGTCCCTTAACAGTCTGCCAGCTTTTGACAGCCACATGATGAACATAGATCTGCATTAGCACTTGTGCAAAGATGACCAGTTATCTATCACCCTTGTCTGATGGCTTCAAGAAGAATGGGCTCTGTTTTGGGGGGGGAATCTCCTCTACAAGTAACTTGGCTCCTTCATGCTAAGTCCATATTGTGTGTGTGTGTTCAGGCCAGCCAGAAGAAAATGATGATTCAGAAGGGCCTACTGGACAAGCACGGAAAGCCCAACGGCAGCACTCCCTCTGACTGGAAGGAGAGCTATGTGGACTACAGGTAGGCTGCACTACCATGTGTGGAGCCCTATTGCAGGGCTTTCCAGTGGGTGCAAGCTTAGTAGAGTGCTGCAAAAGTGTTCTGTGGAGGTTGGCTGCATGTCTTCTCACATCACACAGTTGTTGGTTAAGTTGCCAACGTCAGTGACAGTTCAGCAGACAGTTATCCCTTTTTTGTCTGTGTGTGTGACCTTAGAGGGAGTCAGTCTGCGATAGAAACTCACAAATCTCAGCTGGATGCTCAGACATTGTAGTCCGTGCATGTTGGGCCACTGATTTTTGTGTACATCTTTCTTCATCTCACGCTAGGATTGGGCAACCCCTTAAAGGCAATGGGAATAATGTTTGAAGAAAGAAACTCAGCTTTAGATCCATAATTATACACTGCTAACACCGTGGTTCACACTTGCTGACTTCAACTACTGAGTTTCACAATAACTCTTACTGAACAGTGTATATGCTGGATGAGTCACTGGCAGAAGGGGCCATGTTTGTGGAGCTGATGTCACTTTGGGAATGATTCTTTCAGTTGTGGATGAACACATTTAATACCCGTTTTGCGAATCTGATACTGTCGGCTTTTTGCCCATTTTTAGAACGCCATGCTAAGTGCATCCTGTCACTTGGATTTATAGATTCATGGCCACGAATCCAGTGTTAAAGCCTCAGGAAATTAATTTTACTCTAAACCAATATTTTAATGTCATTTCAGCACACCAAAGAAAGCTGCTGCTGTAGATAGTGAACCAGCTGGCAAGGTAAGCAGACACTTGAGGCTACCTGTGAACATTGAAGTTTGATAGAAGTAGATTGCCTTAACTCACTTTATTACCTTTAAGTACTGTAGGTTTCTCAGTTCCAGTAAGACAGAAACGTGTAAATGACAACACACTTCAACCTTACAACCAAGTGATATTTCATTTTATACACTGTACTGCAGTAGTTACACATGGCTCATTGCCTTTAAAGAAAAGGGAATATAACTTGTATTCTCAGGAATAACAAATTGTGCACCTCCACTCTCCTATCTAAGTAATGCATAGTCTGCATCAACCCCAGTATTTAATTTTCTCTAGTTTAATATGCATATGCATTTTTACCCTGCTAATGCAAGTATAGATGCCAGAGAAGAACTGTTTGTCTTTGTCTTCTTCAGAGGAAGAGGGAAGCCAGCGACAGTGACAGTGATGCTGGCACGCCTGCTGCCTCTGTGCCCGACACCCCCAAGACCGAGGAGGCCAAAAAAGAGAAGAAGAAAAAGAAGAAAGAGAAGAAGCAGAAGCTTTCAGAAGAGGCGGCAGAGCAGCCGGCCGTAGAGGAACCTGCCACAGAGGAGACTCCAGAGGTGAGCTGGGCGCGCAAGGCTAAACGCCTTTGTAGTATGGCTGTCTGCACAGTCTTGAGCCTAAAAGTTCATAAATGCATTATCATTGTTCTGGGATCTTGCACATCCTCAGTTGATGTGCCAGCACTAATCTGTGCTAATATTACTCATTAGCATCATAATGTAAATATTGCCACTCGTCTCACAGCCCATGTGTATGCGTGTATGAATCACCGTTAAGTGCAAGTACATACCCCTACTTAGATGTTACTCAAAGGTCCAGGTCCTACAGTTGAACCCACTGTCACAAATCAAAACATTTTTTTTTAATCATTGGATGGTATAAAGCTTTGGACAAATTCTGGTATCGATATGAAGTAAGTGACTGGAAGAAGCTAATCCAGTTTGTAGCTTAGCAGCCTGCAGACAGTTATCCCTTTCCTGCCTGTTGAAGTGGCCTCAGAGGGAGTCAGTCTGCGACATCAATGGGGACTCCAGCATTGCCCGGCATGAGCTTCCTCTCATTCTGGCTGCTGGTGTCTGCAACACCCACCTCCCCTCAGTGCTCCTGTTGAGCTGAAGCCTGATGTTCAGCCATCCGTGACAAACTTACCCCAAAGTCCTTTTTTTATTCACGGCTGTTTTCTCCTGTGCGCAGGCGGGCGAGAGCGCCAAGAAGAAGAAAAAGAAAAAGAAGCAGAAGGAGGCGGAAGTGGAGTCGGAGTGAGGTCACATGACTGAACGTCCTGAGACTGAACTGGATCCCTCCGCAGCGAGGGTGTGAGGGGGGGACCCGGCGTGCACAGCTGTACAGATGTAGAGGCACTGAAGCGATTCCCCCCCCTCACCGTTTCTCCTGTTCATCCAGTCTGTGTCCAACATGGCAGCCGACCTCAAAGAATCCTGTCGCGGGTCGAGCTCACTGCCCATTTCTAAACGGTTTCATAGCCCTTGCGGACGCAGTGAATGAGACAGGACTGTTGCGAACATCCTCTTTTTAAACTGATTTTGATCTTTTAAATTGCTCTCCCCTTATGAAAAGTCTACCATATATTTGTTTTTGGGGGGTATATCCCCAGTATTATGTGAGTGTGAAGACGTGTTTATAATGGAATGTCTTATTTTTGTATTGTAAATAGCCAAGCTGGGGAAAAACTGGGTGAGAGGTCATGACATGGAAGTGTGATCAAGTGGAAAGATGTAATTGGCAAACAATGATTTTCTTTTGTACACATGCCTGTCTTTGCCTGATTGTTGTCTTAAGTTCAACACCCTGAATTCACCTCTAGAGGGTGTACTGCATGGGAGTAAAAAAAGAATGAGTGCAGACTCCTGAGTCAGCATATGAGGGGAATTTTCTTTTGTAATGATCATGTGCTTAAATGAGGCGGTTTCGTTTTTGTGGGTGTTCCTATCTGAGGCACAGCTCGTTACGTATTGTGAGGGGGGGGAAAGCATTTTGTTCTGACTCATCTAGATCTTCCAGGAAACTGGTCTGTGTCAGGCGTGCGCTGCAGCATGGAACTGTGATCTTGTGGGTGATTGTGACAGCATGTTTGCTCCAGCTGTAATCTGCTGACTTGGTCTGAAATCTCTGTTTCAAGAGCATAATTCAGAGTAATTGGCATATAGCCTAGAATACTAATTATAATCACTGGCAGCCAATTGAGGTGATCTGTGTGGACGCATGCCTGGATTGTACCAATACTAAATGGCCATATGTGCAGTGAGTATATATGAATGTGGTGGGTGCTGCTGTGTAGTTCAGGACACTTCCTCTAACAGGACCAGAATGGGACCAAGTTGGTGACAGGGTCCAAGCGTGTACCATGTGACATGCATACTCTTAATCTTTGTCCCAGTGCCACTGTTCTTATGCAGTGTGCAAGCCATTAATGAGATAAATGGATGCAAAGCTGTGTGTTCAGGGAGAAATGATGCATTAAAGGCCAAAGTAAGCGAGGCATATGCATGCATGAACTGAACTCTTCCCCCAGTCTGAAATGCACGCCTAAAAATTCTCTTGAAGGAACAGTTTGAGGTTCCAGTGTTTTTTTTTATTTGGCTTCATCTTGTGTAAAAATATTCTGTAAATAAGGTGATTCAAACTAAATCTTCACATAGGTTTCAGAGTTTGTTGTTTTGGTTTTATGTTTTGTTCAAACTAATTTCATAGTATATTTACCACTTTCGAGACTGAAGTTCTTTGGGGTCCTGAAGCAGGTTTTTTTTTTTGTATTTTTAATTGAATATAATTTGACCGCCAAGTTGTGTAGTATGTATTATGTACTTAAAAGGCCTTTAAGTTTCATTTCAGTATAAAATATCTGAGACGAGAATGTGTGGACCTGGATGTCGGCATCATTCATTTCTGCTGTGGCGGTGCTGTTTTGGGTGACTCGAAATGGTGGTCTGAGCCTCCCTCTCGTCGCAGACGTGCCCCTCTCTGTGTGAGCTATGCCACAGGGTGGCGTCAGCGCTCAGTATGAGCACATGCTTCTCTGGATCACACAACTTTTACCACTGAGAGAATGATGGCAGAACAACAGTTGAACTTTGACGAATCAGAACGACACCCAGCCAAGCGTGTTCAAGTCAAGAGCAGGTTCCCACCAGGCTTATGACATAACGTCTTAATGTTTGTGAATAATTCCACGACTTGACCCGTAGACTTAAGGGGGCTTTTTAATGGTCATTCCGAAAGTGCCTTACATTGAGACATGAGGTATGTATCGTTACTATTTTAATGAGTGTCAGACACATGAAAACTAAATTTCAAAAAAAAAAAAAAACGTGGTTCACTCACCTTTAACAAATCAAAGAATAATGTATGATCAATTTAAATAAGTCTGTTACATACTATTTCCCCTATATCACTAGACCGTTTGATCAAAACTTGTATATTTACAACAGTATGGCATTTTCCTTCATGATGGCACTAACAATGAAACCACAGCAAAGGAACATCGAATGAATCCCTGTTATACAAGTATTGTTAATTTCACAGTAGTGGTCCTCGTTTGCGTTGCTAGCGTAGCAACTATCATGTCTTGATGGTGTGGGCAACAACATATTGGCACAAAAAATATGGGCAAATTCATCTTGACACTGCATTCAGTTCTTTCATCATCTAACAACGTACTGTTGGATTCACAGCAATCATTGGTATGAATATCTAAAAAAAAAAACGGCATAAGTATTGCTCGTGTGCAATCGTGAATGCTAAGGTGCGAAACAACTCCGACAGTTACGTTTGTCATGGCACACAGCTGCCACTCGTGGCAACTGCAGGAACAGGCGGTTGGGGTTTTGTGGGGGGTATTGCACCAGCAGGGATTTCGAACGGGGCTCTTTGTGGGCGGGGCAGGTTAGTATACCCAGGACACGGGCACCCACTGCGGGGTGGAGGTGGCGCGCTCCATGGCCTCCTCCACGCCCTTGACGCTCTCGTCCACGTCGTTGTTCACCAGCGTCAGGTCGAAGTAGTGTTTGTAGGCACCGAATATGGCGTCCGACTCCTTCTGGATCAGCTGCAGGGACTCGGACTGGGGAAGAGAGCAAACCGATGTCATACGCCGAGGCAGCGCGCCAAGCAGGGCCCTGCTGATGAGAATGGTTTTGGGCTGCTTTCACAGGAGAAATCATTCTTTTTATAGGAAAGGTTTTCGCTCACCTGGTTTGCAGTGTTGGTGGGGGCGATGAATACCACGAGGGGAGCGAACTCTGCTGTCCGCAGGAGTTTCAGAGTCTGGAAGATGGCAACAAAAACAGGCTCAGTTAATAAGCCAGAATGTGGGCAATTGTCACAGAACTGCTATCTAACGTGTGCAACATCAGTTTGCTCTTTTCTAATATATGTAAGTTACGAAGTTTGAGGATAATGGCAAAGTTATCAGATTATCAATCAATCATCAAAGCAATAGCTTTGCACTATAGTAGCATCAGGAATTACATGTATGAAAGATAAGCCATAAGGTTAGGAAAAGGAGAGGTGATCATGGGGACTGTTTGTAGATGTAATTGATTTGAGAGATGTATGAGTTTATCCCCCACCCCCAGCTGGTCCTTTCCCCAGTGTAATTCCAATTCACAGTTTGAACTTTGCATCTGTGCGGACCTGTTTGGTGACATTGTTTGTTTTCTCAGTCGCATTAGTCATGTTGCCTGTTGATTTATTGCAGCACGTCAGCACTGTATAGAAATGTGTTGTTAATCGACTGAGTCTGGCCAGTACCGCTTACCTGTGGCTCAACATCCAGCAGGGCGATCTTGCCTTGCTCGTGAATCTTTTGGATCGTTTCCAGTTTGGTGCCGAACATGTTTCCCTGGAAGCTGCCGTACTCCAGGAACTGGTTCTCCGTGATGCACTTGGTCATGGCGTCGGTGGAGATGAAATAGTAATCCTTCCCGTCCTCCTCGTCCTTCTTTGGTGGCCTAGTGGTGTCTGCACCGGGTTCGCAAACGAGAGCAAACATTAGCAGGAGACTCCCTGCTCCCCCTGAAGTGAACCAGATCATCTCTACTTTTAGGCTCTGTGCCTTCGAGCAAGGTCTTTACTCCAGATTTCCTCAGTAGATATCCAGCTATATAAATGAGTAATATACATTACCAGTCAGAAGTTTGGACAAACCTAATTAAGATAATGAGTAACATGCATTTAAAGACATTTTGATCAGAAGACTTAGGCTTAAATGCTTGAAACAGTTTTTGGTCAATGCATAATTCCGTGTGTGTTATTTCATAGTTTTAATGTCTTTACTATTATTCTAAAATGTGTACAAGAGTAAAGATAAAGAAAGGTCTGTCCAAATTTTAGACGGGTACTGTATATGTAAACTATGTCCCACTGGAGAAGGGTGTTTGCTAAACAAGCAAATAACTTCATGTATTGTACTCACGGGGTGCTGGGTAGGCAAACTTCTCTGGGTATTTGGTCAACAGTGTGTTTTTAATATGGCTTCTTCCCACCCCTGGGGCACCTGAACAAAACCAAGAAAAAACAGTGTAGACCTTCTCTGAAATGCCTCCATAATATGATATATCATTTAAATGTCCGATGGCTTGCGACACAGGAATTCATAATATAGGGAGCGAGCAGTGATTCTGTAAACGTACCGATCAGCACCAGGGTTTTTCTGTTGAAGGCGGGGAGCTGCACCACCTCTTCGTAGGAAATTACATCCAGCTGGTCAAATACTGGGAGAGCGGGAGAGAGGCACGATTATAAAAGCCTACTGTATACGTTGTTATGCAAGAGGAAAAGGGAAATACTTATGGCAGTATTGACTAATGGATTCATCTGGTAGATTAATTTTAGGACAGAAAATGAGTTATCCTTGATCTTGGACAGCTGCTATTTCACAGGCAATACTGAGGCAATTCGCATTGGCTATTTACAACATTGCCTATAGTTAGAGATATGTAGAATGAAATGCACTTTGAATGATGCAATGAGCTCAATGGAGATCAAAGTAAAAGATTCAAAGATTTAATCTGGGGATTTTTTTATTTATTTATTTATTTTTTTCAATTCCCCTTCTAGTCCTCATTTCAATTCAATTGTTAATCTTTAAAATGTTTTATTTTACATTATAACTGTGCTCATTGACAGATAACACGCAGAGCACTGGTGTATAGTTATGAATAAAGCAGGTACTGCATCACTTTCCCCTTTGAATCATGTGAGGATGTTTTGTAAAAGTGTCCCAAGGACAAGCCGAACACTTTACGATGGAAGGGGACAAAAATACAAGATAGCAGGGTATTAAGATGGGGAAAGATTCAAATTAGCCCCAGTATTCCTATTCCTGGTGCAAAATGATGCATGGTTACCCCCACACTTAGGGTCAGCCCCACAAACAAATTTGAATTCTGGCCTCATCCCAGCGACGACCTCGGTTATCTCAGTGATTGACCGTGGAGGAAAATAAGCCCCAGCAACTGCCCCCCGCAGGAATGCTGTCACTCACTGGAGCTGTGCTTGGCCAGATACTTGTCTTTGCACTTCTTCTTCTTGCCGAAGGGGCTGCAGGACTGGCTGCCCTCTGCGGTTGCCTTGCTTTTGCTGGCCACGCGCCTGTTCAGAGAGGAAGAGAGGGCGAGATTGCAGCACCACCACACCAAACACAGGGAGAGTTTCAGGCTCAGGAATAGAGCCCCGGTTATTGGGTCTCTGATCTCCTTTATCTGCTGTTTCGCCTGAGCTAATACAGCGGGATTTCCACACATGCATCCCCAGGAAATGTGGATGTTAACTACAAAGACCACCACAATCTCAAATAGAACAGAACTGCTTTCTTTCAGGTGTTCACAAAGAGACCTTATGCATGGGTCATACATAAGGAGCAGAGTCATTCTAAGTAATACAGCTGTACAGTGTCAGTGCTGAAAACATGAACTGGTTAAAAACAATCCTGAAATATGATCCATTCGGAGCCTTGCTGTTTTTAACCCGGCTGGGACAGACCCGGGGCGGAACGTACCATTCCTGCAGCTCGGGGGAGGGAATGAGCCCTGCGTAGTCAGCTGCCGAGCTCTCCACCCTGCCCTGCCACCAGTTCGGATCCTGCTTGTTGATGATCTGGATGACGTCGCCCGTTTGGAACTTCAGCCCCGCCTCTTTACATGGGATGAGGTCATCCTTGGCGGGATCGTAGTCAAACTGAGCTCTCACATACATCTGTGGACGGGACAAACACCAGCTACTCAGAACGGCTGATAGAAAAACACTTGGTGAGCATGCATGTGCATTGCAGAATTTTGGAACATTACCATCGGAAGTTTTGTCGTACCAAAATCTGCATTACTGCAATTGACTTTCAGCTCCTCTAGTAGTTGATGAACTGAGCATATGTTACCTGGCACTGACTACAAGGAGACAGTGTGATGCTGAAAATCCATCAGAACTCTATCTATTGACTATGTTACTTAAGTCAGTCTCTAACAGTAAGTGGAGTAATAATGTGGTAGGAAGAAACATCAATTCATTGGTATTGAATCTGGTTAGTGAAATATGCATGTCAAAACCTTGGAAAAAAAACTTTGCATTTCTCTATTCGTAGCTAATGTAGTACTTTAAGAAGAATTGATTCTAGTTTCAGCAGAACACCCAAATAAAAACCTCACAAACCTTTCCACTGATGATTTAATATTTTCACTTTCAAAAAGACATCCAGAGGAAAGATTTGTGATTCAAGAGGGAAATTACCTTAATAGATATTTAATTGACAATGCATCAATGGGAAAATATAAGACAGAGTTGATATGCTTTAATACTGCCATCACTTACCACACTGTTCAGGTATTTGATTTGGTTTGCAGTTGCACTTATTGCTGAATTTTCTGTAATGGTTTTGGACTTTATAGACACAAAGCTTTCACTTCAAATATTTCAGTGTTTGGCTTTAATTAAAATGTTGACAATGTCCTTATTATTTCAGAATAATGCCAAATCTCAAATTTGTTTTTCTTTTTTTAAATACTGTAAGCAAACATGCAGTGACAGCTGTTACTGAAAGCTATTCTTACCATGGAAAGGCAAGTTAGGTTGGAATACAGTATGACGAGCTGATGGCAGAATGAAACACATTCTCCATGCGTTTCAAGTCAAATTAGAACGTTAAAAGGACAAAGTAATGATCTATGGAAAGTACTACTGTCTACTGTACTACTACTGATTGAATAGTCACCTGTTTCTCTCATTGGCTTAGAGAAGGATGAGCCTGATAAGGAACAAATTTAGTTTAATTAAGAATTGCAGCAGTTCTCAGTGAAGCAGAAAGGTGAGTCACACAAATCGTGGCATATCAAAAGGCATGATCTTAAATGCTACATTATCACTGTGTGAGCCCGGCTCACCCAAAGTTCAGCGTAGGTGAATGCTAGCCCTAGCAACACCAGCAATCTATCAAAGCTGTTTACTGGAATTTGTAAGAAGGAGGCTGTATTTTCGAAGGTCTGTACAGAGAACAGTTTGTTATTGTGTGCTACGGAACAGGATTGTGTCACAAATTCCATGCATTACAGTAGCTGAGAAGTTTGTCTCATAACAAGCTAGCACTGTATTTCAGATTCTTTGTCTTGTTAATAGGACTCTCTGAATAGTCCTGTACTGTCTGAGAAGTCTGAATTCATTCTCTAATAATTATTTATGACATGCACTTATGAGCAATGAGGGTAACACTTGGACATTCACCACTGAGCACACTATGCCTCAAACCTTAACCCTTGAGTAGGATTTGTATTGGTAATTCTTTGCTAATAAATTCATACAGCTGAGCATTTCCATGAGGGACAGAACAGACAATGATTGTATTAAACAGCTGTACCCGCTGTAATCATATAAAACCCCATTTGTTTTTAGAAAGTTAAATCAGACCTGTAAAACTGGACCACTTGATTATTTCGACGATTTGAACCTGATTACCTCACAAGGAAGGGAGCGGCTTTGCTGGTTGGGAATGATCTTCAAAGTGACTACTCCGTGCGTGTCTTTCTGCAATGACAGATTAAAATACATTTTTGTACCAGTTGACAAAAAAATCTCATTACATTCAGCATCAGTAATCCTAGGAATAAAATCAAATGTACTGATGTAACCAACAAAAAACACATTTATAGTGCATCAATAATAAAAGCAGGAAACCCATGTGTCTCCAGCAGCTAGTTATTAAGCAGATTGTGTTAAAATCCTTAACACCATTCTGTGTACATTATCCAATTTTTGTACCAAAACAAACAAAACCTAGCTAAATTAAGATTGTGGGACAGATGTGCCCCTGTAATACAGCTTGTTAGTGTCTTTCTGTTGAAAGCAAAATGCTTTCTCCACATGACAGACTACAAGGGAGCAAGCTCTAGACATCTCTTTCTGATGGAAAAGCTCAGACTTGCCAGTATCTTTTGTAGCTGATCTACAGACTGGTTAGCCACACTCTTCCCATTGATCTCCGCTATCTCGTCTCCCTCGTGGAGGGAACCTGGGGGAGGTAGAGAGGGGAAATGGTTAGTGTCAATCCAATGTCTGGCTCTCAGTCACTCAATCACACGGCACAGCCAAAAACAGCGAACGGGTTAAAATATTAACTTAAGGATTCTGGCAGATATCTCTACATTAGAGAACAATTCCTCTTTTTTCCTGAATGGGACAGTTCAGCTGTTTGAATAGGGTGTGTTCTGTACCTTGTCTGTGTACCATCCCCCCATGCAGGATCCTGGCCACGGTGCACCTCTGCCTCTCGTTTAGTTTAAGGGTCACGCCCTACAACATGGGAACAAAACACAAGCTAAAAGTGTTTATCACATGTTACATCCAAACAAAGACCTTTCTGAAGGAGTGCCGAGTGGCTAGTTGTGTTTGATTCCGCTAGTTTCAAAATGAATAGCACAGTTTTATTTTTGATGATTTTTTAAAAAATCTTAACATAAAAGTTTTATGATTTTTTTGTTGATGTGTGTGGAAATATGGTGCTGTTTTTAGATAAAGAAATGGACTCATAACCATAGTGCTGCTGGTGGCACAGCTGTTGCACACAGCTGTTCAATAAAATACATATCTGAAATTATTTCAGTAAATTTTCCTCTGTGTAAATGGGTAATGGGCCGGACATGACTTTTACAAAATGCCCTGGAAGTAATTCCATTACTTCAGCCCAAATGCAATAGAAAAAGCTAACCTAAAACCGACATTTCAATGACAATGACAAAGGGGGGGTTAATTACCATGGGCTCAGAGGGGTGCTTCTCGAACGCCACCTCACGCATTTTGGTCAGCTCCTTGCCGTTCGTGTGCCCAGCGCTGCCATTGGTGTATACCTCCTCTCCCTTGGCCTCATAGGTCTGCATGGCTGCCTGTGTGAAACAAGACATTCAGCATGACAACATGATACAGCACAGCACAGGAAAACAGCTCCTCTGTAACCTCCAGTCCCCATTCTAACATACTAACAACACAGCTGGGAGTCAGACACAAAGGCTGCTGGGTAATTCTGATTTGAAGAAACCAACAAAGAGTGAGTAACGAGTGAGCCATGGGGGGTAGTATATCACAAACTCAGACTACCACTAGGATTATCACAGAGGAAGCTGGTTGAAGAGGAGGACAGGGCCTCAGAGTGGAGGAGGGGGTTTCCATTGTTTCACAGGATATGTGCTGTGTTATGATACTGTTACTGCACTTCTACACTTCCATATATTTTAAAATAATTCAATAATGTTAATGATTTCTGACTAAATAAATATGCTCAAATGGAAATGCAATTAATATCAACAATAGAAATACATTATGTAATACGAACAATGAGAAATGAAGAAAACATTCTGAGTATTGAGAAATAAAAACCCACAAAAACTTAAAGACCTTGGGAAGTGCAGAAGTATCACGCTAATAAGCAAATCAGAATTACGGCTTAGACCTGTGCTTTCTCCTATGATGCCTGTGCATATATATGTGGTTGCTGATTTGTACATTCTCCCAAACAGCTTTATTTTCAGAGATTATTGACTTCCTTTTACCAAAGACCTGCTTAATTTCAATGCGCCTCAGGATAATGTGCCTGAAGACCACAGCTCAGGTGCATTTAGATTTTACAAGAAGAGCCCGAGGCAAGCAATATCAGTTTTAGGACTGGCGTCAGCAGTGTAAAAGGCCATTAGGATAGAATCAGTTTCATGAGAAGCTCTTCGCCCGTGCATTGTAGCATCTATGTTTGATTGTACTTTTGACATCTGCTCTGGGTTAAAAATTAACCCTGCATTTTGAACACTTCATTAAGCTGGGACAACTCAGACAGGAGGCACGGAGAGAACCATGCAAAGTTGTCATGGATACAGCTAATTGTTATGTGTAAGCTCTGGGGTACTGCTTATATTCGAAGAACAATACTGATATGAAAAAACCCTACCCCTCATAAAATTAATGTGCCCATTACATTTATAATCTCTCATCTTCTCTGCAGAGTCTGATTCCAAGAGACCAGATAACAGACATGAGGGGACTTCCAGGAAATTGTCATTATGAATTTTGTCAACACATTGTCAAAGGACATCAAATATAACATGCAAAAAAGGGATGGTTAAAAAATAGAATCATGCTTGGAGCCTTTATCTGTTTTCATAAAACGTACTTTTGCACATGCTCTCATCTCAAAGCTTTTTCACCAACAAAATGGCATTTGTCAGACTTGCATAACAAGATCCCTAAGATGCGAAGTGTCTTCACACATACTTTATGCCAATGCAGGCCTTCTCAGCATTACGAGTAACAGCTTATATCCTCTTATGGAAACCAGATGGCAGTAAATGTTAACCACACGTTTTCTCTGAATGTGAAACTCCTGCAAAATGTTGTGGAGCCATGATAACCCATTATCTCAAGCGTATGTGTCACAGATAATACAGCACATCTATGCTGAACACGAGTGGAGTAAGATTTGCCAGACCCCAGAGATTTTTCTGAGCCCCTCTCCTCTTTCCACTGGTGTAAACAAGCTCAAAGGAGCTCAAAGAGTCCAGACCATGAAGCCTAGTTGGGACTATTCTTGCATTTACACACAAATGGTACATTACAACACGGTAAAATCTATTTTACTTTATTTCACAGACTCTGATTAAGATAGATGGGAGAATTAATCACACAGACAAAAACATAAAAATTGTAGCATTGGTACACAACAAACAAAAAAATTACAAAAACATAAAAGTGATGTCATACATCAATAAATATACAAGACTAAAAAAGGAAAATATTGACGTGTAAAACATCCATATGCGTATATGAGCAGTAAGTAATAAATACCATAAAAATGTAAGACCTCTGAAAACTGAAAGTGGTTCATCCATTTGTGAGGCACCATTACTCAGGGTTATGGGCTGTCCCTGGAGAGCGATGCTCTGCCGCTGCTGGTGCTGCTGCTTCCCCTCCCCAACCCCACCCCCATTCCATAAAGCCTCACATGGTTTACTACACATTGTAAATCAGTTTTACAATCTCCTGGTCCGAGGCATCAGCAAGTCCGTGTCACTTCCAAGGATTAATAAAATGCTCACGTGTACAAAGATGATCATGCTGATGAACTCCACATGGCAAAGGTTATCACGGTTACAACAGCTATAATGCAATTACCATTCTCACAGTGTACTGTACTTTCACATATATATATATGTGTGTGTGTGTGTGTGTGAAACACTATATATACTATATAGTGTATAGTGTATATACTATATAGTGTTTCAACCACATGGTTATGTGTAAATCTATCTGTTACCACCATACATATGTATGCACTTTACCACAGTAACACAACCTCATGATTAGCGAAAGCTCTTGTTTATATTCTTCAAGTATCTCCAGTACAACTGAGAGGACAAGCCAAACTGCCAGCAGCCATAACACCCTATGACCTTATAGAACTGGGCCTAGTTGGTAATTGTGTGGAAGAGACACTAAGAAAATCCAGACTGCTGCTGGAGGTAGTACTGCAGAGCCAGTTGGGGCCACGCTTCCCTCTGAACCATGCAAATCCAACGGCCCAGCGCAATAATTCATAGGAAGGAAGTCTAGTCATTCAGAGGAGAATACAGAGTCAGATGAGATGAGATGAATGCGGAAATTAGGTGTCACTTACCTGGATAGAAGTACACCACTCTACATTGTGGCTCATTTTGTGATTCTGACCTGTGATTGTGATCTATGATTCAGATATCAAGTAGAGGTCATAACATAGCAAGCTGCCTTTACTCCAATCAAATCCATAACAAGAAGCCTGAATGAAATAATTATTTTGCATTTATTCATGTCTGCATGACCAAATGCTGGTGAAGCCACTTATAGAAAACCAGAAAGGACACTGAAAGCAAGTGACTTTATTAACTATGAGCCAGCAAGCTAACGGCGTAATGTTTAACATCATTTAGTTAAAAATTTACCCAAATTGTGTCTTTCTATTAGTTAACTCCCTAAATGTGGTGGCTCATACAACACATATTTGGCAGTTTCACTTAATTACCAATCCTACAACAGGCATGGTAACTGAGTTTGGAGGCTGATATCTACTTTTCATATTCCACACGAGGAAAAAGCACATCCAAGTTGGATACATTCTCGGCCTGTCAGATTTTGTTATCCAGCCTTGCATTTTTTATTAGGAGTGCAACTATCCACCATTTTTGTGTCCAAGACTCTGAACAAAATGCTTCTTCAGCACATGAACATCCAACGTAATCGCTTTGTTAACATTATGGCCAATGGCCTAACAAGCAAAATAGAGTGGCCCATGAAAGTGCTTAAAATGAGTTCCTCTGCAAGTTTTATGTATCGAATTTCTCACTGCCTGATAAGCTGTGAATAATGACAATGTATTTACCATTTTTCATTAAAATGGTTTAAAGTGTTACAAAATGTTAGTGTACGTTAAAATGAAACAATATAAAAAAGCATGCAGCAAAGCAGGTCTGGCCAATGAAAGATACATACATTTTCAAGCACATAAACAAAATGTTTAATGACATTTTTAAAAATATGCCAGTTGTATATCATATCTTTCAGTTTAAAAATGACAACATGTTTTGTTTACAAAGACCATTTTAATTCTTTTTAATACTTTTTAATGCTCTCACACGGCACTTTTTGTAAAGGTTTTTCACCTCTTAGGACAAGATCTGTTATGAAGAGATAACCGAGAGCATTACTGCTAGTGCAGTAGTGTGTAAACAGCTCGAACAAACACAAAGTGCATTTCAATGGAGTCTACATCACACCCCCCAAAAAACACTGGGCTGGCTCCGTTGTGAAGACCCAAGTGTTGACAAAGCAATTAACTTTTTTTTTGTCTCTGTCATATGGGTCACTGTTGAGAGACAAAACAGTGCAGCTGCAAGGAAATTCACACCAGTCAAATAAATCAGCTCAGCTGAACTATCTGAGGCTTTTGTTTCAGGAAGCCAATGCCCTGGAGTCGAAAACACTCTCCGAACACGCCCAGGTTTCTTCACGACAAAACAAGCTTTTGAAAGCCTCAAGGAGAACTGCTGAATCAAGGGAAACTGCCTCTTTCTCTCCCCTCTACCCGGCAACAACCACAGAACAAAATCCTCTACAGTGACTCAGGCTTCCTGATCTCAACCATTAACTGCTGCAAACAATGGAGCACAGAGTTAGTGACAGGTATCTGGGGACGTACTGCAATTCCTCTTTTGAGCAAGACCGCTTTGATATTGGGCAACCAGTCTTTTCACATTTATTTTATTGTGAATTCTTAACCCGAATGAATGTGTGTGGCATGCTATTAAGGCCTCAACACCTAATCTGGCCGTTTATGACAAAATACCAGGAAAATACTATCGAGGGAAAGCACGTAAGAGTGTAGCTATACCGAATCAGGAGATCTCCCCAGTAATCCTCTCTCTAACTGCCCTACACTGTAATGAAAGCCTTACCTTGGGACTTCAGAGCTGTGGAAAGCCAGGTCAAATTCTCAGCTCTGACCTTACACCCACACGCTGCACGCTAATATCATTCTGCAGTGTTCATGGAAATACTGTGTTGAGCATTAACAAGGTGACAGAGCCGTGTGTTCCACAATTACAACAATGGAACCGTCAGAAGGTCTGTTGCTACAATGTAACCGCCTCGCGTTCTGGAATCATTCAGACACAGGTGGTTACAGACCAGTGGAGCGTCGCTCGGAGCACTGCTTGAAAAGAGAAATCAGCAAAAAAGGTCAAGGAGTTAAGTAACAATCCCTGAAACACTAGGCTGCTGCTTTGTTCTAACTAAATGACTAAAGAACCCAATATGTTCTGTGCAGAAAATACAGGCTCCATACATCAGATGAATCAATGAATAGAAATAATAATCCAACAATTGTTTTAAACTTTGACTAAGAAACAAAAATGACTGTCGCTTTTTGCAATACCAACACGTTTTTAAATCAATGTTGGTGATCACTGAATTCGTGGAACTTTCTGTGATTACACTTAAGCTTAATTGTGATTAAGGGCTAAGAGCCAGTATTGACTGACTCCAGACCTTGGTCTGGCACTGTATGTGGTACGACAGATATCGGGTGCAGCTGCTGTTGTTTTGCTACACTTGTGGAGCGGCACAAGTTTAGTCACTGGGGTGTAAAGCACAAAACAGGTGGAACACAGGCTTCGTTTCACAGAGCAGAACGCTCTGACTACTCGGCCACCCGATTGGTATGTACAGCACATGCTTGCGATCACACTGACTGCCCCTTGCCCTGAATGCGCTGACTCGAGACAGACAACAACACACCCGCCCATAGCACAGGCTTCGAAATCCTCCAATCAAAACTCACTGTCCCTCTTACATAAGTCATAACTCACGAGAGATGGCGATCTACACAGATACAGAGATGTGTGAATCTAACCACACAAACTCTGCCCCAGTTGGTCCTAGGCTGGCTCCTGACTGTTCTGGTGTCTTTTGAGTAAACAGGGTGTTTACTCTGCAATGTAATATGTGTATTTACCAGCTGAGCCTGCAGGAATAGCAACAGTGAGTTGACACTAAACATCATTCAATCCTTAGTGCCCGATGAAGAAACAGAGCTTAATTTTATAAAAAGTACCATATGGTCCTCCAAAAACAGTCTGTAAGATTACACTGACTTACAATGATGTTTTTGAAAGGCATATATAGAATCTTTATAAGGGAGTCTAGGCACAAGTATAATATGGTTCTGAAGCTTTAGGGGGCCTGGCTGGTTGCAATGTACACCTTGATTGCCACTGCGTGTCACCAACAGAAATGCAGGGTGAAACGTTCCTTATGTTCCAAGATTCCAAGTGCACAAAAAGCAGAAGTAGGAACAGAGTTCTCATACTAGGAACACCTTCAATAAACTTCCCCCGCAAAGTGCTGACCCATACTGTCTGCATACTTGGAGGGAAGTCACATGTCGATAGGAAACGGCCAAACATCAGTCCAAAGGTCAGCTGGTATCACCAGGATCATGAACGTCTTTTAATAGCCAAATTGCCTGGGTCAGCTAAACAAGAGACTACCATAGCAAATTTTGTACACCAGGAGATTACAGATATGCTAACTGCACACATACTGAGGGAGTCAGACCAGCTGGGTTTTGCTAGTCTTTAATAATATTACCAAGGTGAGGACCTGTGAATGCACAGGGAGAAAACTATTTCTTATACAATGTACCTTTGATCGTTCCACTTTTCAGGAAGTCATGCAAGAAGTACTAGACGTCATTTCTTACATAAGTGAAGTTAAAGTGCAATTGACCATGGGCGTCGGTGTGTTTTGAAAAGTGCTGGGGACAACGACGGGGTCGACGTGTTTGGCTTTCAAAAAGTGGTGGGGACGAAATGGGCCACGACAAAAAGTGGTGGGGACATGTCCCCAGCGTAAATGACGCCTATGCAATTGACTAAAAGGATGGAGAGACATGACAGAGCTAGGATGACTTTGTAAACCTTTAACTAACTTCCAGACTGATTTGGGGCTTCCTCTGCGGGAATGATGCTTTCTAACAAGTTAAGATGAAAATATTACCCAAATGGGGCTTTGGCCAAGGAGCCAGTGAGTGTTGAGCTTTTCAAGAACAAGGGAAATACTTCACATTAAAGGCCAGGAGCGCTGGCATTAGTACAAGTAATCACACATGAAAGCCATGTATTTCGTTGAAAGACAAAATGATCGATTTCCTATCATCATCCTGACAGATTGCATATTGTGGATTTATGACAACAATGTTCATGTTACATTATGATGTTACATCATGTTACATATTAAGTTAATCATGAGGATAATTCACACACACTCACACAAAGATATATGTACATTATGTGTGTGTGTGTGTGTGTGTGCTTCTGAAACCTTTCTTTTGAAATTCTGTATTTTTTGTTAAACTCTCCAGCGTTACCAGTTAGACAGCTGGTTAACTGACAACTGTGATATTCATTAGTTTTGATATTCATTAATCCATAAATAATTTTAAAAACAACAGAACAATTTCAACTGTAATTTGATTTTCTCTACACATTAAATATGCTTTGGTGCTTATGCGTAAAATAGCTGATAAGTTAACAAGTTGTACATAATCCTCTAAAACATGTATTAATGGTAGAATTTTGTGTTATTAAAAGGTTAATGCTGCTTAATGCCTAATCTCCTCACTTATTGTTTGAGCAGTTTAAGCATTCCTACATACCCCTTTATCTGTTCCTGCTGACACAGGAATGCATGGGAAATTGATACTATTTCATCAAAAGAGCACTGGGCTACAGTGTGAAAGAAAGCGTTCTTTTGCTGAAAATACTGAACACTCTAACACTCCTGGCCTTGAGACAAACACTTCTATTTGACATAGCGGAGTTTCCATCTGATGTGACCACTTCCCATTTCTGAGTTTCAGGAGCAAGACAAATGAACAACTCAACAGCGAGGACATATCTTTAACATTTTTGTCTGTGCGCTATTGATGTGTGACTTCATATTGTCATCTGCTGTTCTGACCTATAACCCCACCTGTGTGGTGAGGCAGGACAGAAGCCAATGAGTCAAGAGCACGGAGAGCTTTAACAGCAACAGGGTAGGACATGTGATATGGGGAAGTGCAAGAACACAGTGTTAAGCAGACATCAGAGGTCTGTTTTTCAACGTGAAACAACCCGACATTTCTTCTGCTCTCTTGCTTGTGCTTTTTTTGCATCCTGACACTTTCCTCAATGTAGTTCCATTTTCAACATTATCTGTATTTTGTCCCATGCAACCTTTTAATGCAATTATACTAACATATATTTACTAACACATATTTCATAACAGTCTTTATTACCAAGTAGCAGGATAAACTACAAGCACAGATGATGAATACGATTGTAAAGTACATTTTTAAATGGAAAAACAATTACTATATTTGCTTTGTAAAGGATCTTTTCCAGAGCAACTTAAATATTACCACTATACAAAGCTCAATATTTATCGAGGCAATTCAAGTTACGTACCTTACTCGTGGGTACAACAGCATTGGCCCACCTTGAAATTGAACCAGCAACCTCTAGGTTATGAGCCCTGCTCCTCACCACTACAATGTACTAATACCATCAAACTCAGAATCAAATCTGATCACCGATCTCTGTGTTTATAAAGAGCAGGAAATCACATCAGTCTTCTGGGCGAGTCAAGCTGCAGAAGCCGAGAGACGAGTGGATTTCTCAATCCTGTCCTCATATTGATCTGTGTGCATACTGCAGCTTATGCGCAGTAAATTAGACAAACAGCCCCCACAGGCAGACGTTTCAGCCCTGTAATTGTCCTCCTCTTAACAGCTCAGTACACCTCTCAGATCTCAGGTTTGTGTGGGAGACCTGGAGGCTTACTCCTAACACCCAGACCACGGCCCCAGATCCTCGAAATCAAGGAAATGTCCGATGAGATTCTGCTACACCTTATCACACAGTCTTTGTTCCCCCCAGTAAATTCACAGTTCTTTTACTCTGTATTTCTAAATTTGTTTGGCTACGTCCTTTCTCCCATTGTGTTCATCAACATCGGTTCATTTTATCTTTTATGGGCGCAAAGATGGGTTTTGTGAGGCTATAAGCGTTTCGCCATTTGCTTACCTGCCAAGATGGCCAAATTACGCAACAGCCCCTGATCTTTTGTCTAGACTGACACTCCCCTTTTTTTACTGTTCTAGATGTGACGTGTTTAAGCAAACCCATTTAGCTAGTTATGGTCATGCCTCTTCATAGACTGTAGCCGTTCTGAGCCCTGAACTGTAATCTGCTGTGATTCGTGACTCACTAAAGTGCCTGGAGTAGGCTGAGTCTGCATGTTGGCTGTGATCCATCCATCAGTAACATAGCATGAGAACATGCACAGAAAATGCACGAACATATGCACACAGACCCACACATGCTCATAGATGTGTGTGCACATACACACACACACAAATACACGTAAGTATACATGCGCTCACATGAACACACTCATGAACAGAAAAAAATCTGATATAACTTTTATTTCTAAAGCAGTATGATGATAAGCATCACATGGAGAAGCAAAATGTGATTACTATACAAAGAGTACAAAAAATAAGGGAATCATTCTGTAACAGAGAGACTATAAATAGTTTGCTGTAATCCTACTATTTGCATGAAGACTGACCTAGATCAGTGTGGCGTAGTGGAAGGCTAAAGAGGATGCTCTGGCTTTTATCAGCTGTAAAGAGGTTGACAGACCAACCACACTGGTGCTCACACACATTGGGTTGTATGTACATGCACAGAAAACATGAAATTGGTCTGCTTATTAGCTACGTCTGTGGTGTGGTGGTTCGGATCTTTCAAGAAGTGCTATTTTTCTGAGATTTCTGATCTTGAGGCATGCTTCAAACCTTTGGAAGTGCTTCATCGTGACCACAGGAAGTGTTTTGTGTTTTCACGCTCATGGAGGTGTATCTCAAAGGGAGGGTGTCGAGCTCTCACACAACTCTCAAAATCTCACCCTTCTTGAACTCAAGACCAGATCTCATTAAACTGTAGCCCTAGATCAGTTTAAAAAAGTAGTCTTCATAATATGCATACAGATCTCTGTATCTGTGCTTGCAGCAAGAACACAATCTTATTCACCAGAAAATCATGATAAGAATTCAGTATGGCACATTTCTGTAAGAGCTGGGATGTTTAAATGGTACGTGGGTTTAGCAGCAGCAGTGTAATCACTTTATGTTTTGTATGTTTCCCCATATTCCACAGGGGCTTATGGGAATGTTTTGCTGCCCTGGAAACATTTAATTTTCATTAGCTCCCCCTTTATGCCAATACAGAGGAGTCAAATGATTAAACCCTTACTATTTACCTCACAGTACTAGCCATTCAAACCTATGACAACAATAGCTCATTATGCTCCCCCATTACTTACCCCCCAGACCTGAGAAGCCTATTGTCACGGCAACAAAAACCTGAAAATCCACTTAAGGGAAAACAAAGAGTTGTGGGGGGGCTTATTCATTACCCTCCTGTCACTGCTTCAGATACCTGCCTGGGTGTTTTTCCATCTACAGAAGGAATGAAGAAACCATCCACAGATTCTCAACAACGCTGAAGGTGGTATGTGATAAGTGTGGACTATCCATAGTTGAGGTTTACATTGTGATAGCAGACTCTGACTTCATATAGCTACACAATAGGTGATGCTTGCTTCACTCCCAAATATATTCTGTATGAACCTCTTCCATTCCATTCTTTCGAATAAAACAAACCTTGCAAACCTCCATGGTAGACCTCAGTAAGATTCACATCTGCAAACCATAAAAACCAAAACCAAAAAAAAAATCCCTGGTGAGTTTTCTACTGTGTCTGTGGGAGAATTTTGTGCCAATCAGGTTCCACTGATGGCTCCAGATCAAAATTCAGTATTTGGGAGGAAAGTGGTGTTTTGTCATCCCAGAAAACTCACTGCTGCTTGCGTGCTGAAGGAAAAACTGGGTTGGGAAAACCTAGGATGAGTACACTATCTCTGAAGCATTGTGAGACAGAGAATATTGATACAATAAAACTCTTCCACGAGCTTAATGCAAAGAGTAACATAATGGTATGTCACAGATCACGGACGTGGGAGAAAGGCGGGTGGTGGTATTCTGGCCTCGTTCGACAGAAGGTTCCTACCCCCTATTGATTTTCAGCCAGCCTCTTCATTTGATATGACAACTTAAAATGCATTCTTTGTATTGTTTAGCCGGAGATTGTTTCTCTCCAGTTTGTCCGATTTGCATCTGTGTATCAGTGATCAATCCGCAAAAAAGTGACAGGTGTAGTTTTTCCAGAAATGGTGAGCAACTCTATCAGCGGTGAAATCCACAGATCATTAACCCCTTTTCCATTGGAAACCCAGGAAAGACTTGCTATTCACCATCTGGTTAGAAGTCACAGACACATCTGAGCAGAAAAATGGCAAATAAAATATTGTCCTAATTGCGCTGTCACCTCGATTTAATTAGACTGAACAAATTTTTGATACTGGTGAGATAGATTAAAAAGAACTTAAAAGATAAAGATGGCATTGATCACCTCTGTACTAAAGTTCTATGTGATCATAGGCATGATCAGCTAAACCGGGTCGTTCCAGTACAGACCAGCGCATCTCGATCTTGTGTAGCCAAACGCAGCCGGCACACTGTATTGAACATTTACGCATCACTGTTTTAGCATAACAGCTAGCCAGCTACCATTATTTTACAAGTGAAAGTGGTGATAACTGCAACAGTCAACAAAGCGCAATTTATATATCTAAGACAATTAACAACTGGTCGAAAACAGCGACGAGATGAAGTGGCTGGAAACACACACACACACACACATACACACAAATTCTTACCTTTTCTGACTTAGGCTTGTTTTGCAGCAGTTGCTCCAGGTATAGATCGGAGAGGGCTGTTCGGACACTGTTGACCCGCTCGAATGCCACAGCGGGTTCGTTCTTATTGGATTTTAATGTCATCTTTACTGCTTAAAAAGAAGCCAGAGGTGCCCTTGCTCAAGCTCCGCAGAAGGCTGGCCAGGTATCGCCTGGAAATGGAAAAGGAGCGATAAGGAACCGTAGCAGTCTGATAAAGCCCGGTCTTAGGTTAAAGTCCTAAGTTCGGATCAGATCAGAGGCTCTCGGTACTGCCGGGACACAGCTGACAAAGCAAATAGTCATTTGTGTGATGGAGGGGGGGTTGGTGTGCAGCAGCTTCCTTAGAACAGTTACGTGCTGCTGACAAAGCTATGGGGAACCTACCAAGGCTGACGAAAGCGGGGGACACTGTCATTACAACGCAAGTGGAAAACGGTCTGCTGGGATGGAAGCGGTTTCACGGTCCTCATCTGCACCAGGTTTCCGTCTTATGTGAAGCACTGGGAAATGCCGCACACTAGCAAAGTTCATCACAGTCCGGAAATACCCCCTTGCGATGGTGTTTCCCTCAAATATCCGCGCAGTGTATATATATTTTTATATCTAATGCAGCAGGCTATTGCGCAAGGGATCGACGCAGATGTGCCCTGAGTACTGTCTCACAAGATGTTTTTGTACTGTAAGGAAATCGAAGCGTTGTTCCAGGTACACAGCGTTGATGTTGTTCTTATTATATTTCCATAAACAATTCAAGCGCCACGACGTCTAACGATAAACACATTTCCTGCACAGAAGAGATGGAAGGCAGCTTGTTTGTGCTTGCTTGGATTTGTCCTAGAATTCACAAGGCATTCAGATAAATGGCAATAGGCTACCACATTATTTAGCACATTATATAGAAGCGTCCGACTATAATGGACCTAATCCACGTAATAAATGTTGCAATGAAGTCTAATTCTACATCTCTGTCTTCTACGGTCCACTGGCGTCTTGGCTGCAACTGTGTTTCACTGCGAGAGTACATGTAAACAGCACAGTTGCTGAAGCTCACCAATCTGACTGCCGTCTTCTATACTCATGAAAAGTAATTTGCTGCCATCATCTGGTTAAAGCAAGGTACGATCGTCAACGTTAGGTCGAACTGAACTGAAAAATAAGGCCACCCCCCTATTTTGGCACTGGGTGCCAATATGGGCCATTATTTCTGTACTAATAAATTAAATTCAGACTGTGGTGATGTCAGCATCTGAACTTGGAGGAACTGCTCACCTTTTTTCCCTCACTAAATCTCTCCCTTTTTTCTTTCTAGCACTCTACTAGACATGGTATTTTGTGTAATGTTTAAAGTCCATCTTCTTTACCAGCACCTATCATAGCTCTGTTAGAGCATGCGAACAACAAACTGTAAAGTTCGGTTATGAAAAACGTCACAAGTCATAAATATAGTGTTTGTGAAATAATGTGAAATAACCACAAAAGTGGTCTCAGTGAAATCTTGCGTCATGCATGGATAGTGTCATGTTCACATTGAATTCAGGGAGACTAGCTCCCTTGAATATCATTTTTGGTTTATTTTTGACATTTAACACCATTAAGAAACATGAAAGAATCAGTTATTCAGTCAACTGACTGCAGTCTGCTGCCTGATGCACAGGCGGAAACATTTTGTTCACGTCTGCCTTCCATGAACTCAAGATGGAGATAAACCCGAAACCCACAATGTCTGAGATATGCAAATGCCACAGTCCGGTCCCCTACCTCCTCAACATGTTTATTAGTGATATGTGTATTAGAAAGCAGTTTCTTTGTTCTTATTTTGAAAATGAAAGAATGTTAAATATTGATGGCACTGGGTGCCTATTTTCAATGAGTGTTAAATGAGTTTTAATTAGATTTTAGGGAATAAAATGTAAAATGCAAAAAAACTTATGATTTTTAAAAGTAAAAATATATTGGCCCAAAGCATTGTCTGTGACCTTATTGCTCTTTGAAGTACTTATCTTCCTTGCCCCACTTGTTGATTGTAAAAATTACAGACCTTTTGTCATGACCTTTGAATCCTTGTGACTCAATCCTTTTGACTCAACTTCAATGTTAAAACAACTTTATTGTCTATTATAAAGTACATGAAAAATTGTGAAGTATGAAAAATTGTGTTCAGCTTATATTATGAAACATAGCATTGTATAAATTCTTAAATAACAGCAGCTCATAACAAAAAAAGAAAAATCTTTGCTCTGCTACATTACAAAAAACATCCTCTATATGTGTTTTTAAATGTAAGTTGTTGGTCTGGGACAGTGCTGTTGTTGCCAATTTGTCCTGTTAGCTTAAATGGTCCTGATAAGCAATTTAGTTTTTTGTCCCTCCATTGTGCATTAGTTTTCTCTGAACATTTATGTCATTTTAATCAGTCCATGAAACTAGACTGTCAACACACTGTCAATGGACGTCCTTTAGAGAGGTCTATTCTTTCAAAAATGCAGCTAATGTAATAAAATCTGTGCATGTGGTTAGAGTGGGGTAATTGTAAATAATCTTGTTTGTGTTATTAGAGGAGACAAAACACAACCCTGAAGAAACCTGGTGTTAAACAAAGAGTCAAATAGAAAACCCGTCACATTGACAATCGATAGGTAGATTCCTTTATTGTCATTGCACAGAGTACAACGGAATTGAGTAGCACTCCTGACAGTGCATTCACACATAACAATCAGCAATTAAAAATAGAAAAGAGTTCAAGCTAAGCTAATTTAAAATGCTAGATATATAAATAAAATTTAAAATATAAAATGTATATATTTTTTGTAACCTATAAAACCATAAGATATAAAACAATATGATTAGCAGCTGAGATATTGCACTTCAGGATATTGCACATTTACTGAATTGCAGTGGCCCTGTGTACAAGTACAATAATTAGGAATATATACATACAAAGGTGCAGTTGAAATGTAAACATCTCTGTGGTGTTCTATAAATGTAACTGCAAGTATCATAGTACTGATAGTCCTAAACAGTCAGTGTCAGTGTTTGGCAGTTTTCAGTTCTCGTATCTCACATAGGAATGCCCTGATAAACAGCATTTGTGTCTTCCTGTAGATCATATGATAGTGTTAACAGCAGGTGTGACATTATGGTATTAAAAGTCATTTAAGAAATCCATAAACACGTCATATAACTATATACAAATGGTATTGACATGATGAGATGCTACATATAAATATAATCTTGTTTATGTAATTAGAGGAGAAAAAACACAACCCTGAGTGAACCTGGTGTTAAACAAAGAGTCAAATAGAAAACCAGGCTCGGCCCCAGGAGAAAATACAGAGGGGTGCAACTGCAATCCGCGGGTACACAAAAAGTCATAAATGCTATGTAGACGTTGGGATATAAGGAAACAACTGGGGGTGCACTGAGGACCGTCTGGGGGTGCAATGCACCCCTAAGCACCCCCATAGCGCCAGGCCTGTAGAAAACCCGTTACATTGACAATCACATAGGAATGCCCTGATCAACAGCACGTGTGTCTTTCTGTAGATCATATGATACTGTTCAATGAGATGCTACATATAAATATATCAGACAAACAGGTTCCACTCACTGTTTTGTTTTGCAGAAAAGTTCCAATGGATCCATGTGAACAAGCACCTTTACTACAAATTTGCAGAAGAATATAAGAACTCTAAACATATTTGACCAAGCCATTCAGCTCATCTTGGCTTTGTCATTATGCCTATATTTTTTCAGAATCAGAATCAGAATCAGAATCAGAATCAGAATCAGAATCAGACTTTATTGGCCAAGTATTCTTTTACACATGCAAGGAATTTGACTCCGGTTCCAATGTCTCTCACAGTGCTTTCATTCAATGTCAAGGTGAGAACAACAAATACCATCCAACAGTGGTGGAACAACAAACAACAAGACATATATATATATATATATATATATATATATATATATATATATATATATATATATATATATATACACACACACAAATATTACCTTAAAACAATGTCAAATATCAGATATAGGAGTAGTATATGAAAAGTTAATAAAAAGAGTAGAATAAAAGAGTAGAAAACACTTGATAGCAAAAAATAAATAAATATAAGTAGAATAAAATAGATGTGATAAAATTACAATTAAGCACAAATACATAAAATTAAGAATAATAAAATTAAATCACAACATAACATTGATAGCTCTGTATGAGGACATGCTTTCTAATCTCAGTATGAAATTTACTTTTAACTCATTTCCATTTTTGCCATCTGACTTTGTTGAAAGAATTTACCTTAAAAAGTGTTCTATGGGCCTCTGTATTAATAGCTTTTTAAAAATGCTGCAGTTGAACCCCCCCCACTCTCCTTATACCTAGTAGAAAGAGATTACACACTTTATGCCTCCTTTCATAATTACCATGTTTAAAACCTAGTACTAGCATTGTTACCCTTCTCTGTATGTTTTCAAGGGCTTTAATATCTTTTATGTGGTGTGGTATCCAAAACTGAAAACATTATTCTGAATGTGGTGTAATTAAAGCATTTTACAGTTTTACCATCACCTTCTTAACTTGTATTCTATGTTTTTGGTTACATATCACAGTATTGTGTCAGCCTTTTTAGCTCCAGACTAGATAGAGCACCTTTGGCATTCAGACTCTCAGTATGACTTGCAGCTTTGTGCCTTTCTCACATACTTAGCCATTACATTTTGCATGTTGTT
The DNA here is from genome assembly GCA_019176425.1 of Megalops atlanticus. NCBI lineage: Eukaryota > Metazoa > Chordata > Actinopteri > Elopiformes > Megalopidae > Megalops > Megalops atlanticus. The sequence goes on from CM032877.1 coordinate 49,013,388, forward strand.
TCACAGAGGAAGTTGTGCTCGTGTTGTTATGCAGCATATACAATCTGTTTAAAACACTCACTTGTCCTCTTGAGTTGGAAGGGTGTATTGTTGTATGAAATGGTGATAAACCTAAGTCACATGAAGTACTATGGAAGTGCTCCATGCTGGAATAGGGAGAAACAGCTGCATGTTCAAGAATTCTCTGTTTCATCCTTCCACATAACTTCTGTTTGGGTCTCTTAACCTGATACTGCTTCATCATGGTGTTATCATTTCTCCTTTGTTTTTCAGTGGGGCCCAGCAGTCCTACAGTAAGGTGTTAAGCCACCAAACATCAGCAATGCAATCTCTCCCTGGAGCAGACTTATTACAGGAGATAAAGTGCACCTAGGTTATGTATCAATGTATGAGGGTAAGGTTTTAACCTGTACCCAAACCTTGTTTTCTTTCACTTCCAGACCACGCTTACCCTACTCACCTACCAGAAACAGCAGAATAAAGTGAATAAATAGAAAGTAAAAGCAGTTGTCACATTTAAATTGATCCTCTGATTAAATGGAAAATTCCTTTATCATGTCAAAGCTAGCTACTACAGATACATTTTATGCAGTAAGTAAAACATTAGCTGCTATGCTATTTGGTATGCAACAATAACTCTGCTTGTCAATATGAAATTATCTGATGACAACATTAATTATTCAGCCACATATCTGTCACTGTTTTACAGCCTCACAGCCTTAAGTCCATGCTTAGGGAATGTTCCAGTTTAATTATGCTAGTGTAGTTCTCACTTAGGCCATGGAGGATTTAACAGGCTAATAAGCTAAAATTACATCTAATATTTCACAGAAAGAGCATTGCTGACTGGCTACAATATATTGAATACAGTGAGTGGTCATATAGTCAAGTAGTTATTTCTTAATATGCAGCAGACATTTTAGTTTACTGAAAAAAAAACTATTAGAATACCAGTATTTAAATGACATTTATGATATAAATATAATTCACCATTAAATGTTCCCTCAAATATCCTGTGAAGTCCCTAATAAATGCCTGATTAAACCATGTTTCTGATGTTAGAATATACAGTGTAGTTGTGCATTTTGTTGTCTCTCTGATTCATACATATTTAACTTAATTATGGGCAATTGCAGGCACAAGGTTCGTTCAGTCTGGCATACTTCAGTTGGCAAGGTTTCCCTGGATTGTCTCAAAAGCCCTTTGGACCACCCACATTTGGTATGTGTAAATGGCACAATTGCTACAGCAGGGTATTAACTCTAGCATGACAAAGTGCATCCGAGATATCATGGGAAAACAGTAATGCCCTATTATATCAAATCTGCTTATATGTCCTTGGGGGGATTAAATTAAACCATATGGCAATTTTGCATTAACTTTCAGTAAATTGAATATATTGTTATCTTTTTACTGTAAATAACATGTTCTATTCATTCTTGCTTCAAACAGATTCATTAAATTATGAAAAAAGCAAACACTATGTACACATGAACAAACTGTAAAAACTGTTAAATGCCTTTGCATTTAATCTATATCAAAGACCAAAACCAAACCACTTTGTGTTTGACCTAGTTTCAGTGCATTCAAGTAAGATATAAACCACACCGCCAAAGGTGCTAGTCATTGCTGGAGAAGTGAGAAGGCTCTCATAATCACTGGTAAAGGTATCTGGCAGTGTCGGCCAAAGGGCTGCACAGGGGATTTTAGTGTGTGGGTGTTTGAGGCAGGTCTGCCAAAAAAGACAAATGGGATTAAATGCAGACTGTGACTGTAACTCAAAAAGAAAAGATTTCCATAGTAGCACAGAGTATTCACAATTTTGCTGGCTGCAATAGCAAACATTAGTTTCTTGTATAATCCACTCTCAGTACAAGAAGTGCAACTTAGACACCATGCAAAGGCAGTTCTGTACATTTGGTGGTTGTTGTTGTTGTTGTTGTTGTTGTTGGACACTTTTTCTTTTAGGATCAAAGCACACACTTTGGAAACTACATGAGAGAGGAGTGGTTTAAGCCAGCAAGCCAGCAAGACTCACAAAAACGTTTAATGAAAAACACAAGTTCCACAAACATGGATGTTGGAAAACCTTGCTCTTTCGAGCCTAACTCACTTTTTGTATTTCTCTGATAATTTACACTGGCCCGCGGAACCATCAACAGAAACAAATCTTAAAAAAGCCCCCTCCTCCACGTTGGATTCACTTCTTACGATATTGGGACACAATTTAAATAAGGCACGCACCACACTCCCAGACTCCACAATGGTGCATGGGGCAGATTTGGAAGAATATACCAAAAAAGAGAGACATTACCGCTCTTCCAGCAGTCCATGGGCAGAATGTTGCTGACCACTGGTTCCTCTCATGAAAAACTGCAGCTAGCCAAACTTGGTTTACGACTATTAAGACATTCACATTATTATAAAAAAATCAATAGCTAATGTTTGTCTATTTTATATATAGCTGAAAGTAGCACTTTGATAACTTTCTAGCAACTGAGGACAACGATATGAAACTTAAATATTTTAAGCTATTCTTGATTTATAAAGTGTATTTGCTTAGAAGTTGTTTAGATATTATTTCCATTATATAATATCTGGAAAGCAATAATGTCATATCATTTATGTTTCTTGACTGCCATTTAACTGAAGTATCCATGTGCTCCTACTTGAACAGTTATTCAACTTTACACTCAATTTCCACTGCTACTACTGCTTCTACCATTACTACTAATAATGTTGGTCGCTTTGTAAAATCATGGACTCATCACAGTGAGCCCTTCCTTTTGATAGTGTGGTAGTTATCTGAAATTGTGACACCAGAAAGAATAAAAGTGGTCCTGCAGGATGCATGTTTTGTCAGTGCTCTCTTTTGTGTGGTGGGCATCTTTGCGCAATAATAGAAAGAACCTGAAGCACAGTGTGCATTACTTTCATTTCTGCTGAAGAAGAGCCTTCCTGAGAATGAGATTGGCAGATTGGCAAGGGGGGGTTGGTGGGGTGAGGTTGCGGGGGGGGTGTGGGGGGTTCAGCAGGACCCCTGCTAGCTTTCAGTGAACTATGATTAAGTGACCTATTAGAGTTGCTTTGAGGTTTTTGCTCAATGTGATTAAGAGATGCAACGGGAAGTGAATGTGGCTTCAGTCTGACATGTTTCAGTCTTGACTTTCTACATATTTGGCTCAAACAATGGCTGCATTCTGTCACAGACTTGAAGCTGTGATCATTTACTCACATTTGCTCTGCCTTTGTCTATAATCACAAATTAAAGTACAGTGGGATTTCCCAGCTGAAGATCTTATGTTTAGTTATTGTTTAAAACAAGGTATGTAACAGTAATGCTTAATCAGTCTATCAACACTATTTACACCCTTGAATCATGGAAGACATAAAAGTAAGACTTTGAAAATTGGGAAGTAAAAGACATTCAATTAACTATTCTGTTACTACATTGAGGCAATGGAATGTTTTCTCTTTCCCTGAGGAATAGGAAGTGGTAACACATTACTGCACTGTCTCAGTACTTTGATATTTGCACTGCTCATTCTAGCACAGGCTGGGCTTTTCAAGTTGTTCAGATTACTATTATTTATATTGTACATACAACCAACTGTACATATCTTGTCTATACTGTACATACAACCCCTATATATACACTCCCCTTTCCAACTCTGTCCACTTCACCTCTATGTATAACATATTTAATATATTATACATATATAATAATCTGTATATATGTTGCTCTCCACTGCCAATAACACTGTACATGCTGTAAGATATAGCATCACTTATGCTGTAATTATATCTGTAAATAATACTATTCTTTTGCACTTCTGGTTAGATGCTAACTGCATTTCATTGGCTTTGTACCTGTACTCTGCACAATGACAATAAAGTTGAATCTAATATACTCTAATCTAATTTGTAGTATGCACCATCATATCAAAAGTCACAGTTTAGGAGACAGGGATAAAGGGGTTAAAAATGCATTTTCTTCTGTTACATCATTCTGTCCTTTTTTTACTCAAGTTTTAAATAAGTTCTGAGTAATTATGGAGGGTACTGTGTAGAGCATTTTATAAAAACATTCCAGGTACAGATTAACAAAATTCTGCTCAAGTTTAAGTTCCAGAATCAATATTTATTTACACCTCTTGTTGAAAGGGTAATGGTATAGTATTTCTTCACAAAATGAAAATGATATTTTTCATGGGCCTGCAAAAATCTTTAGTTTTATTTTAATTTTATGAAATAAACATTTTATTTTCCTCCTGCATGATTGTTTCATGTAAAGACTTCCATTTGTTTGGAGAGAAGCAAAGCCCACATATAAAAATGATTTTCAAAATTACAGTTGTAATGCATTTGGTAAAAATGAATTTTATGATTTTCTATTGCATGTTTGGATACCTAGACATTTCATGTGGAACATATTTCACTGCATATTTTACTTGTTTCACAGTCTAATTAAAACAATGTCTGCCAGGCCACATGGTCTTATTTCTGTATTGAGGTGTGAGACGCTGCCCTTGAGTTGTCCAATGTATGTGTCTGACTGTTTATCTTTTCTCTGTTTACATCCCTGCTTTAGAGTCTGATAAGTGCTGAAATGCATGGCTGACTGGTCTAAAACAGAGACTGGGTTTTTCCGTCTGTAGGCACAACAAATGCATACACATTTTGCACATTTTGACCAGTCATTAGAAAGTTGTTATTGATGGCTTCTTTCTCACTTAAGGAAATATAGTGTTTTACTGCAAGATGGGTAATAACTATGTGTGTACTTGTGGCTGCTTATATATAGCTTTGTTTTCTGCACATACAGTATCGATCAATCAATCAACTAATCAATCAAACACAATGTAATTGTTGTAGTGCATGTTTCCATATTATCACAAAAGCCGGTCAGGGTATATTCCCCCCAAGGCATCAAAACCACCAGAAATCCCCAGTCCAGTTTGGGAGAAATGGGTTAGCCAGACAGAAATGGATTATTCCCAGATATCAGGGAAATGCAACTGAGAAATGCTCCTGGAAAATACTGGAAAAGAAAACAAAAAGTGTTATAGAAAAACATGAAGGTAAGTGAAAATCAGCTGATGGCCATTGGTGGGATATGGGTGAGGCCTTCCAATCAAATTATGGCCTGTGACAGACCCAGTGATGGCCTAGGGTTCCTACCCAACAATGCAGAGTGGTATGACAATGCAGGGTGAATGCTGTTCATGGTAACCTGGTTATTGTAGAATATAGACTGTGGCAGCACACAAATGAGGACAGCAAGACCCGATTGAAACAGGAAGTCCCACTATCAGTGAGGTTACAGCAAGGATAGTATCCTTCTCACCTCAGTTTCATGTATGGCCCTAATGCTCTGCATGTGTCCGAGGGTACTTTTGATGCAATTAATTGATTGCATTATTTATTTATGTATAAATGTCTTGGTCCACAATGGTGTCCAAGAATGATCACCAAAAAAAGCAACAAAAAAGCCCATCATCTTTATGTTGGGAGTTAGATTAAGTGAGATTAAGTGAATAGCATTTATCCTTCTATACCACTGGCCCTTGGTGTAAATTGAAAAACATTCTGAACAACCAGAAAGCTAGCATATCGATTAGTGCGTTTTAGAGAATTCCCTTGTGATACCAAACAATACGTATGTACAATTTGTGTGAGTTATGTATATGCTTATGAGGCCATCAGACAATGCTACATGTTTCTGGCAGATGTCAGAGATGTGACGTCACTTCTCTATGCATGGACGTCCCAATGCAGAGATTGGACATTATAGTATTTTGGGTTTTTCTGGTCTCTTTTTTGCAGCTGCTGTCTGCAGGTGTGATGCAGCCACCCCTAAAGTGCCTGCAGTGTGTTTGCTGACGGAAATGTGGGGGAAGGCAGAACATTAGTGTGGTTCGCTGCAGAGGACACCGCACGATCGGAGGCGTGGCAACGTCACATCTTAACAGGAATTTCCTCTTTCAGATGGCAAGCGCATCGAAAGATCCCACGTACGCATCGGGTCAGTATTATTCACAGAGCGCAAGGGGAGCAGGTGCTTAGTCCTCACTTTACTGATTCAACCTGTGAGTCAATTTTCCTTTTTCACTGGTGATACTCTGTTGTATTTCATCATTATTATTGGTTATATAGCTCCACAATATCAGCACAGGGTGTCTCATCTGATTGTTAAGACATTTTCAAAATGATGAGGCATTTATATGTAGATGAAGGAAAGCTTTTTCCGTTATATTGATTTATCGTAAATATGTTTATAATGCTTGATAACCACACGCCTTCATTTCATGTTTATTAACTTACGATTTCATAGGTATTTCCCCCAACGATGAAGTGATAAAAAGATATATTGTCAGTGTGTACTGAAAAAATGCACTTATCATTGCAGATTTGTCATTTCTAATATTCATACTTAAGGATGCACAATGTTTTTATTTTAAAAATGCATTGGATGTTATTTCTCCTAGGCTTTGTTAATAAGCTTCCTATGACAAGTTTTGGACTACACAAGAGTACCCAACGAAACTTGTGACCATACTGAGTCGATAATGCAACCAGGACTCAACGCCAGTTGTTCCAGTGACAATGCTACCTGTGAGATCCAGGATGGCTTTCTCTCCACGGTCCTGCCCACAGGATACTCCATCATCTTCATCATCGGGTTGCTCAGTAACGCTGTGACCATCGTCATCTTCTTCCTGAGGAGATGGTCCAACTCCTCCATCGCCGTGTACATGAGGCATATGACCATGGCTGACTTACTGCTGGTCCTCTGTCTGCCCGTGCGAATATACTACCACAACAGACCAGGCCCCTTCTTCCTCTGCAAGGTGGTGGGCATCTTCTTCTACATCAACATGTACGCCAGCATCATGTTCCTCAGCCTCATCAGCCTTGACCGCTTCCTGAAGATCACCAAGCCCGTCTGGGTCCTTAAGTTCCAGAAGGTAAACTGGAGCCGCAGGACCTCCTACGCAGTCTGGGTGATCCTTGCCCTCGGTGCGTTCCCCGTCTTCCTGGGGAAAAGCGGCACTGGCCCCTGTCAGGAGATCTGTTTCCACTTTCACAAGAAGAGAGCTGTCGGGGGTTCTTTAAACCTCATCACCGTCTTCCTCTTCTACGTCCTCTGCCTGCTCCTCCTCTGCTTCTACGGAAAGATCACCATGAAGCTGAGGTCCATGTCGCTGGGGAACGGCGACGAGAAGGCCAAGAACAGGATGGCCAGGATCGTGGTGAAGACCTTTGTGGTGCCAACCATCTTCACGGTGTGCTTCATGCCCTACCACTTGGTTCGCGTGCCCTACGTGCTGGCCCAAATGGACATCATCCAGGAGCAGGGCACCAAGCAGACCCTGCACCTCCTCAACGAGCTGATGCTGTGCCTCTCTGCTCTGAACAGCTGCCTGGACCCCATCATCTACTTCTTTCTATCCTCCACCTTCAGGAAAACTGTTGTCTGTGCCATCCAAGGCAAGTTCAAAAAGATGTACGCCATGAATCAGAGACGAACTAGCTTAATTAAGTCTGTCACTGAAATGTAGGTGTAGCACAGAGACAGACCAACCTGAGGGTCATCTGTGCCCTTCTCTTTCAGGTTTATAAGAGTGTATACTCTTCAGAGTATAAGAATATTAGATTATTATTAATGTAGCAATATTATTTTCAACTTCAAGTCTATCTTTATTATATTGTTTTTTTTCTGTATATATCGCTCCATGTACAGATCAGCATTGCTTAAAATAACTTTGTAGATATGTTAACAATGAATCCTAACACATCTTGATATGTATGTTTTAATCCAGTTCTACTGTGGTTTATTCATATAACACAATTTTCCGCAGTGAGAATGTGGTTGTTTTTCTTGTTTGAGTATATTACTCACCCTCTGATGTCAAACTATCCAAATGCTGTCACTGTAAAAATGCATTTGTGAAAAGAGATGACCTTTGAAATGACCTGGTCTCCCTAAATTCCCCTGAAGAATATACTTTAATCATTGACCTTTCATTTCTAGTGTAGGTGGAAATGCTCAGGTTAACATAGATGGAAGAAGAAATGCCCCAAAAACATGTACATTTACTTATCTGGCTGATTCTGTTATTCAGGGTGACTCACAAAAGTGTGTTCAGTTGTGTTAGGGCAATTAGCTGCACAGATACTGAATCTTGAGTGCCATTCTTGAAGAAACAAGATCAAAGATTTTTTCCACAACTGAAAGGTTTTTAGGCTTGTGCATTTCAATACCTAAATATTAATAATGGAATTGATGCAGACAAAACACGCTGCCATGATATGTAAATATAACTCAGAAGGCAGACATCAGAAATTCTGTACATGTATCTTTCTCATCTAAGGTATCCGGGGCAGCATAAACTTGTGTTAGTATTTATGAAGAATGTTTATGAATTAAAATGCCATTGTTGATGCCCTTCAGTTTGTATTTAGACAATTTCCTTTCACTCTACCACTCCGTTGTGTATTCCGACGCTCTGTTGCTGACACTGTAAAAGAATGCCTGCCAAAAAATAATGTGTGCTGTGTAGACAATGTCTACAGTTGGCTCCCAGATTTGATGTAATTCTGTATCAATATGTAAAATTGCCACTTTAAGTTTGATGTTCTATGTGAATGGCTTTCATTTCTGTCTACAAGATACCCCAAGACTATGGTTTACTAAAATATGCTTTGCAGAAATGTTAATTAAATGTAATTAATGAAGGAATGGAATGTATGGCAGAAATGAACATGTTGCAAGAGTTGAAAATGAATGGCATACATTTAAATGACAAATATCAGATAAAAATATATATTGTGCACCTCTAAAACAGTTTTGTGTCCTTTTATGGTTACCATTCTGCTCTCTCTGTAGAGAAACTTGCTGTGTATCAGTGGTATGTGGTATCACTTGCTGTGGTATCAGTAAACAGGCAGATGATTTGTATTGCTTTCTCTTGTATAAATTTGGAATATTATCTCCCTCTGCTGGTAACTTTCGGCTTCTCTGAGAAAAAAAAACACCTGAAATTAAAACAGATGGTTTTGCAAAAACCCTTCATGTTCACTCTAATATAATCGTCACAAACAAAACTGTCACCATTCAGTTGTAACTATTGAAAGTTTTTATTGAATATTATTAAATATATTTATTCAATGTATTTATTTATTACAGACATGTTTATTATTATCAGGGTTGGGGAGTAACGGAATACATGTAACGGCGTTACGTAGCCTATTTAAAATACAAAATATGAGTAACTGTATTCCGTTACAGTTGCCATTTAAATTCATGGTAATCAAATTACAGTTACATTTTAAAAATATTTAGATTACTGAAGGGATTAACATTGGATTTTTTTCATTTAATTTCTTCTTTTTTTCATTTAATGTTTATCCAGTTGGAAAATCTATCCAATGATAAGCAACTCCGGGGTGTATCTTCCATATGCCCCTCACGGAAAAAAAAGGAAAAAAGCACGCAGTAGAATGGAGAGTGAGACAGAAAGCAATCAGCGCAATGCGTTTATGTCATGGAAATAATTTTACTTTCCATTTTACTTTCAAATTTGGCAAAGGTCACAACATAACAATACAATGCAATGCTGTGTTTGCCAGCAACCAAACCGTTATCTGCTTCAAAAGAGACTCTAACCTGAAGAAGCACCTTGAGGTAAGTTCTCTTTTTCATTATTTAAGCTAACATTGATCGCTAGCTAGCTATCTTACATAGTGTGGCTGCACTGGATTAGCTATTCAGCTAGCTAGTAGGCTAGTAGGTATAGTATTAAAACTAACTAGCTAACGAGTAGATAGAGTGACAAAACAAGTGAAATTTCACATGTTCAAAACTGTGATTACTCCAACAGTTTTACACTACGCATATTATACATTAAATTGTTAAGCTACTCCTTTCTCACTCACAATGTATTTAGGGTGGCTCGTGCCTTTTCTAACTCATGTTTTCGTGTAATATAGCCTACAGTTTTTAAATTAACATTTATAATTCTGAAGAACCTGCGATGAAGTGCCCATAGACTTAACACGGGGTGCCAAAATGTCAGCCACAACAATGCCAAGTGAGGCTGTGTTCACACGTAGCGTGTTTTTTGAAGCTCTCAGCGTCTGTTTTACATAATAATCCTATGTTTTCAAAAACGTCCTGAGCGTTTTTTTTAACGCTGTCGCGGTGTTTTTTTTTTTTTCTGCAGCTCAGGGCGTTTTTTTCAGTTGAAAAACATTGAACTTCTCAGAAAAAAACGCCCTACGTCAAGCGCTTTTTTGACAGCTGACCAATCACAAGCGGAGTAGTGACACCTGTTGTTTCCCATAACAACCACCAAAAATGGAGAAGGTAGCAGTGGAGAAGTTAATTGTGCTAGTTTCTGAGCACAGTGAACTGTACAACATGACTGTATCATAACATTCATCATAAAGATGCCGTTTGGAGTCAAATTGGATGCATCCTACGAGTTTCTGGAAAGTGTTCGTGTTTACTAGACCTACTTGTCGTTAGCAAAACTAGCCTGTTGGCTAACTTAAGGTAAGCTCTGCAACAATGTATAGCCAGCTAGATCACTAACAATGTACATGGTACTGTTGTTATGGCAACAAAAGACGCTCTCAACTGCTTTTTGGAACAAACGCTGCCAGCGTTTTTTTTTTACTTGGAAAAACGCTCTGGCCAGCGTTTTTCATCAAAAAAAGACGCTACGCGTGAACACAGCCTGTTCTAGAAATAACAGTTCAGAACCTCAGTCGGATGAACATTCTTTAAAAAAAGTAATCCAAAGTATTTAGATTACGTTACTTACCTTCAGTAATCTAACGGAATGCGTTACAAATTACATTTTAGGGCATGTATTCTGTAATCTGTAATGGAATACATATTAAAAGTAACCCTCCCAACCCTGATTATTATATCATTTGTTGTGTTGCGTGCTCAACAGCAGGTAAGTATAAGGCCTTAAATAACAAAGATGAGAGTAAATTCATCCTGTAAAGAACAATTTTTATTTTGGACATGCAGTTGCTTACAGACTAACGACTGGCAGACCCTGTTGCCAAACACCACTGACTTCATATTGCTCCCACCAGACGAGCCATTCAGAAACAAAACCCTTAGCTGGTCCACAGGCCACCTGCATATCAGACTTGTGCATTCATGATGCACAATAATAACAAAAAACAACTCACTCCTTTAGTCTAGGTGTGATATCTATTGAAGTACAATATGACAGTTGCCTAAAATAATAACCCTCCGGATGACTATATTGCTGAAAAAACATGAAAGATTATGAATTATTATCATCTCCAGCACAGTCTACTTTTAGATTAAATTCTATTCTTATTTTTGCAAAGGCAATATGCTACTTCATTTGGCACACTGTTCAACATTGTATCATCATCCTAATATCAACAAATCAATTTGATACTGGCTGCAGTTACACTTCCTGTCATCCACAGTGAATCTGCAAGAAGATGTCATTTAACTTTGTGACGCCCCCAACAAAATAGCTCAGCATGGTTTAGATGACAGCCTGGCCAAGCCTAATTAAAACACACAATATTTTACAGGTAAAGACCGAAACCCTCCCCTGCCTCTCGTGCTGATCTGTTTAATATTACTGTCTTTTCCCCAATGTGATATCCCCCAATAAACCCAAGCTGAGATCCAGTCAGTTTTAAAAATACATTTAGGGGCTTATACTTTTACTTTTCCCTCTGCACATATGAAGCTCCATGCACAAAGATTCACTCTGAAACATATAACTAAAGCTAACTTATAAGATAGCCAGGTCAATAGGTTTCCCCACAGAGGCTTGCCCCATAGACCTCCATGATAAAATGCTAACGCCCACACACACACACCACAACAAATAGGATGCCTCGACAATTGCTGTACAACTTTCAGGAGGAGGGTGTCCAACCCATAAGCTGCCTGAGGCCAATATTTCAATCCCCTGTCCACCTCATTGGCTGTGGAATAGAACTATTCTTTTGCACTGTTGAGATGAACTGATACCTTATGTATTACACTAGTGTTTATTTTTTATTATTATTTTCCAGGAGTCTCTCGACTGCCTTTTACCAGGGTCGGGGAATAATTTTCAATTTTTTTCCCAATTGGCCTGGGTTTTACTGTTTGTATGATGCTTTGTGAGAATCTTGATTGTGAAAATGCGCTATAAGAAATAAAATTTTATTGATTGATTGAACCTTACCCATGATTTCAACCACAACCCTAATCTCAATAACAACCCAGTCCTAAAACAAAAACCTCACGCTGTTTAAGTACCTTGACCTCCTTTTCACTATTAGGTTATTCAGCCAGAAACTGCATAGTGAGATATAAAGCCAACTCTAGCCATATCGATTGGTTCTGTCATAGAGGCTCCTCCCATAAACCACCATTATATAAGCCAACCCCCCACCCTAAGACAGTTCACAACCACAGATTACAACACTTGCAGACCGCCTCGGCTCACAGCGCTAAGCAACTCCACAGAAGCCTCCTCTCTCTCTCTCTCTCTCTCTCTCTCTCTCTCTCTCTCTCTTTCACTCTCACTTCATTTCAGCAGACCTAAAACCTGAAAAGACCCGAAAGATCCAAAACCCTGCTCATGCACCTTGACCTCCTTATCACTTCAGGAGCTCACTTCTTTGTTTCCCACTCCCCCCAGTTCTGAGCTCAGTCTTGGGGTACTTAGTGGTTTCCTGCTTAGGAACAGTGTGGGTTATGTTGGAGGCGCAGATTTCCGCTGTGGGAGGGGTTGCCATTTCATCACTCTTTCTACTGGCTGATCGTCACTTAAGTCTGCGTTGCCCTGAGCCTCTCTGTGGCCATGTCCACACGTACACGGGTATTTTTGAAAACGGGGGTTTTCCCTCCTTCGTTCTTAAAAAAATCTCCGTCCACACGAAAACGCAAACACACGCTGTCAAGAGCATGCTAAACCAACAGGCAACGATATAACCCTAACCGTAAAGCCATGTTGGCCAATCAGAAGCCTGAAAAAAAAGTTATTACGGCGCACACTCTGACGTCACAGGCCAAAAACTCCGTTTTTCCCTGTCTACACGTCAACACTGAAAACGGAGTTTCTGAAAATCTTCACCCTGGAGGGCGTTTTGCACAAGATCCGTTTTCAGTGACCTAAAACGCCGTTTGCGTGTGGACGAAAGGCCAAAAACGCATAGAAAAAGCTACGTTTTCCAAAATATCCATGTACGTGTGGACAGGGCCTGTGTGTCTAAAAGATAGATGAAGTCCACTCCTGGGGGGGGCTCCCTTCCTCTGGTTTAACCTGCAGCTGAGAGAGAGTTGAAGCAGTACACCCTGAGACCACAGGCTGCAGAATGGAAGATCCTACATCTTGCCCATTGTTTCTTCTGAAATCAGTGAACTACTATATCAGACAGCCTCACACTTCACATACGGCCCTGAGCATATGGCCCAACACTTGGGATAGTGGCCTTGCATCTGTTTTGGGGCGTCTCCCAACATTTGTCACCCAATTTCCCATCTGTAACATCATAAAGATGCTTTTCACTGTCAGAGTCTCCTTCAGGAAAAGTTGTACAAATCCGTCTGGCTCGTCAGGTTTGACATCAGGTATATGGCTATACAACAGTTTGATTGATATCTGCAGTTCTGTCGCAAAGTTAATTAGCAGCTGGTGTGCACCCTGTTGTCTGATGGACTAGACTTTTCCCCTTTTTTCAGTTTAAGGCCTATGTTATCACCAAAATCACTAAAGGAAGTAACTTACAGGAAGTTCACCAGTTAACAATAGCTGTGGCCAGGAATAATAGCGATGGTTTGCCTGCGAAAATATTGTTTTAGTACAAGGTGCTTTTTCCCATTTTAATTTGTTTTAACATTTCAAAAACAGACCAATTTGAAAGATAAAAATTATGCAAAGTCTGTGAAGAGGTGAAACACTGGTTCAAAATTGTTTTTCTTTCAATGCTTCATGGTAATTTGACATTGCAAACACTTAAAATTGCTGTGGTTGAAGACCTTCCAAAATATCAATATTGTACCTCAGCCACATTTACAAGAAACAATTAATACTGATTTCTTATGCTCTGAAATATGTTACATCTGCCCATGTCTTCTAAATGATCTGATGCACCATGTCTTTTTCTCATCACACCACATATTTTGACATTTGATAATAACAATGTATTCGATGATAACTTCATGACATAAGCAAACGTTATAAATTCCTTTGCTAATACCCTTTGTGGTATTTTGAATTTTAAACATACTGTTTTTTTGAGTAATTAAACAGCGTTTCAGTCTCATTTCAGACAAGATCAACGTATGGCTGCTTGGCATATTCCTTGAAGCGACTGTGTTAGTATTTTCTTGTAAATTTTACATTGATAGGAGAGAGCTCTTTCTTTCATTTGGTTTACAAAAGATTTTGGCCATATAAATAATTAGTCTTTGTGCTTTAAGGAGGACAGGTTTGAGAAGGCAAAGTCTTGCTATCTGCTGGGAGAATGAGTAATTCCTTTCAGTTGCTGGTGTTGTTTGGGAGGGACAATCCATATCCCTGTCAACCACCCATTCCAGCTTCTGATTTGATCCCAATTTGTAGAAGGAGCAAGAGGAGGAGATTAGCTCTGCCCCAGCACATCTTGGCCATGTTTCCTTGTGTAAAATTTATGCCGGATTCTCACATGTAAAAGCCACTTCATAGTTGTTGAAAAGAAAGTGGCTCATTTCCTTTAAAGATTCGCTGCTTGCCCCTTGGTGGTAAACAAAAGGGAGCTATTTCAAAGGAGCGGAGAACACGGACAGAAGGGTTCAGAGCCCCTGTGGGCTCCGTATTGGCTGAAACCTAAAAGCTTCAAAGCCTACATCATTCCTAGGGGTATCAGACGGAGTTCACCCCCGTAGATGTTCGTCGGCTTTTCCCCTCGCCCCTCTTGCGTCTCCGCCACTCAGATCCACGCGAGGAGCTCTCACTTTCAGAATGAAAGGAGCTTTATTGGCAACACTCAAAAGCAGACATCCAAAGGGCCATTACCTATGCTTTTTCAACGTGGCTGCTTGAATGTCTGATGAGGAACGCTTACTCCTGACGGGTTTTCATTTAGATCATGTATTAGAGCCACTCGTAATGACAGTCTTGTGTTCAGACAATGCAGTTCTGTGTTTCATGCTGTGGAAAATACTGTAAAACAGTTTTATTTTGAGTTTCTATTCATCTGGGTCCTCTGAGTTCATCTGTACAGTACCAGTCAAAAGTTTGGACACTTTCTTTATTTTTTAATATTTTCCACATTTTAGAATAATAGTCAATACATCAAATGAAATAGCACAAATAGTATTATGCAGTGATAAAAATAGTGTTAAACAAATGAAAACTGTGTATTTGTGTATTTTAGATTCTTCAATGCAGACAAAAATATTTATTTTTAATTTTTTTTTTGAAAAAAATCAGACATAGGCATTTATTTCATTGTTTATATTTGTCTAAGAAACAAATTTCAAGCATTTAAGCATAAATCTTTAGATCAAAATATCACACACATGTTTCTCATTATCTTAATCAGGTGTGTCCAACCTTCTGAATGGTACTGTATCTATTTGCATAATATGAAAAATAAAAAATTAAACAGAGGGCACAGTCATGTGTGGGGTGTTATACTATACCCAGAATGTTTTCTTGCCTGTCTCACCCTCACCCCACAGCTTGTGACAGTGTGGAACTGGATGCGTGATATGGAAAGTATAGGTTTGATTTCGTAGAAGGTGGATTTTACAGGCAAAAATCTGCTTGTGTAATTTATTAGTATTTTAAAGACCATGCAAGTTGCCTTGAATTAGAGTCTGCCTAGGAAGTAAACGGTGATAATTTGCGGGTTGTAAATTTTTAAAATATGTATGTAGCATTAATTTTTATTTTATTTTATTACATAAAAATTGGAGAGGCCTGTATGCCATAGTTAGTGCTGTAATTAGGTTAGGAATATTAGCTGGCATTTTTAAAATTTTATTTTTTATGAAGTATATGAAATTCTTTTAATGACTTCAAAATTAGAAAAGAAACATGACAATTCCACTTTTGGTACATTGAATGGCATACACAACAGCACTGTATCATAAACCGGACATTAAAATTAAAACTGAATTCAAAAAAGTAAAGTATCTTTGCTGTACATGTAGATATTGCTAAGCCTTCTATTAGAGCTAATTCTAAGATCACCATTAGCCTATCCTCTTATGTATCAAAAAATGCAGTTCACACTTAAAACATGAGATGCAAGAATGGTTATAAAAAGCTACAAACATATATCGGGAAAATATGTTTGTAGCACATAAGCATTAAAGATTATTAAAATCAGTGGGCAAAAATTTCCTGTTTGGACTTATTTCCGTTGGTAGGCAAGAGCTCAATTTTCTTTGTTTTGGCTCCAGCTTTGACAGCTTTGTATTGCCTACTAGTGCAACATACTCCTAGGCCTCTGCCTCCTCCTCCCGACCCTGGGCGGGGACAGCTCTGGGGGCTGATTCCTGGGGGACGGACACAGCTTTGGAAGAGGCCTGGTGGGCCCTCTCTTTGGTGGGGACGCTCTCGTACTTCACTGAGTCTGAGCTCTGGGGCCCGGATCTGTGAAGAAAGAAGCAAGAACTTCAACACCATGCCAGCAGACCGTGGGGAACGATCACCCTTTCATCCGTCATGGCTGCTCATCCAAGATGAATGAGAGACGGAATAAATGAACAAATTAATTAATGG
Source organism: Megalops atlanticus (assembly GCA_019176425.1). NCBI lineage: Eukaryota > Metazoa > Chordata > Actinopteri > Elopiformes > Megalopidae > Megalops > Megalops atlanticus. The sequence continues at coordinate 49,030,160 of CM032877.1, forward strand.
ATGCCACGCAGAGTAAACACATAGACTAGCCTCCCCAGTTCACCCTCACTTCTTCCTCTGTGGTTCAGCTGTTGGGCTGCCTGGTTAAAAGCACATTAATGTGTTGATTATCGCTGATGAAAGATAAATCTGTTTTATCAGAAATAGCACATATGACGAAGCCTCACTGAGCGATTTACCCTCCTCAGAAAATAAAATACTCACTGCATCTCAGTAGCTCCCGCTGCCTTTGCTGCCTTGTATTTGCTTTTCCTCAGATGGTGCGTGATGAACCAGACCAGGAATATGATGAGGGCGGCTCCCAGCACTGCTGCAATAACTGCCCCAGCTATTGCCCCGTCTCCAAGGTCTAGGGAATTTCAGCATGAACAGTAACTCATACAGATAATTGAGAAATACATTTTATTGAACGAAAACCTGTGCAGGTGACATTGAATATGACTGTGTTGCTATTTGACTGAAAACCGTGAAAACAATGAAGTGGCTAAAATACCCATATGTAACTAATCTCACAGTGCAACATATTCTCTGAGTACAGGGGACTTTCAAAGTTATCACTGGGGCACTTTGTGTCTGCAACAAATTTAAGCAAATTATTACATTTTTCAGCTCTTATTCATAAGTCTGGTGGCCATTGAAATGAATGAAAATATAATACGAAAAATACTAATGATACTTTCTTAAAACTAAAGAATTATATACTTATATAGTCAGAATTCACCCAAATATCATTTTGACGGCAGAAAATGGAGTGAAATAATAATATTATTCTATCCTTACCTTTAACGAGTTCAACAGTACAAACAGCAAATCCCACAACGTTAGAAGCATTGCACTGATACTCTCCAAACTCAAACTGTGACAGATTTCTGATATACATAACTCCAGTCTGGAAATCTGAGAAAACAAAGAAAATCTTTCACTATAATGTCAAAAATATCACAAATCACAGTACAATTTGCAAGTGATAATGGACAACACATATGAAAGAACGTCTGTCTGTTAACCAAAAAACTAACCACACAGTTGGCTAGTCAGTCCACTGATCGATAATTTCAATGCCACTGACATTCACATTAACTCTTTACTGGCGACAGGATGAACTTACTGGCTTCCCCCAGTGCGCTCCTGGACCTGCCCTGGTTCAGCTTGGTCCAGGTATAGGTGGGAGGGGGGTTCCCCTGCTCTGTGTGACAGGTCAGGGAGACCAGGTGACCTGCCTCCACCGTCCCATGAACAGCACAGAAGGGAACAGAGGGCTTCTCTGTGGGAGCGAGAGCAGAGAAAACGCACATTAACGTTATGTCTATGCAGCTCCGTAAACTTGCAAAAACACAAGGGAGGAAGACTGGAAACCACACAGTATTTAACCTGTACAAATACGCTTTCAGGAGTGGTTCAGCTTGATTAAAGAAATGGCCTGTTCAAAGGAAAAGCCTTTTTGGAAAAGATTGAAAAGGAATCTAACCTCTAACCTCATCTAAGCTATAATGCAATCTCCTGTTAATAGTAATGTCGGGAATGTTATCCAGCAATAATATGTTACAGTTTTAAGTCTGCTAAGTCCATGATGAGCCTGTTTAATTAGTTCCTATAGAAATCAAAGGGCATGGGGTTATTTCCAGGTGACAGTAAAATGACAGAATCACAGTTGTGATCACCAGTTCATGGAAAAATGTGTGAAGATGTCAGGAATATTTGAATATTCCAGTCACAGAGGCTATAGAGATCATGAACCAAAGCATACTGCTAAGCGGTACAAGCAAAGTGCTGTGAACTTTTTTTACTTTGTGGTAGAGCCTTGGCACTTTTGAACCAGTCATTTTTAGTCAAAAACGTGAAAAAAAAAACATCTGAATTACCTAGAACCATGACATTGATGTCGACCGCAGAGATTCCCTGAATGTCAGGGATGTTGTGCACCTCACAGGTGTAGATCCCTGAGTCAGAAGCTTTCATGTTGCTGATGGTTATGGAGGCGTTGTTCGTGGTGTTGGGTGAAATGGGCGCTGTCACTCGACCCTTATAATTCGCTGTAATGACAGACTGTCCTGATTGGTAGTAGTAAATCTGAAAAGCCAGGAGTTTCAACATCATCAATAAGAAACCACCAATGAGGTCCCCATGAAATTTCTTTTGCAGCAAATATGGTGCCTTTGCAGATGGGTAAATAGCCTGTATACACTAACCCCAGACTCATGCTCACTTCCCCCTCCTCCCCATGCAGTATTCGACTGATTGGGTTTTGTAATCTCTGCCTAAATTAAGAAATATGTGGATAAAGTATGTCCTCATTTACAAACTGCTGGCTCCTAACATAAAATCATTTTTTGCAGTGACCCCCAACCACCATAACATGTTTCCCTTGGTTGAAGTCCAGGTGTATTACAGTGAAGAATAAGGGCTGTGGGCCGTGTTGGTTCACATTACTGCTGTTGTGTGAGATTAAGTCCTGCTGGTGCAGCTGAATGGTTTCTTTGTTGTGCTGCCAGGGTTTGCCTCAAATGGACATGCAGTGCTCTGGCCATTTCCAACTGCGTACATATACTTATGCAGACTCTCCAAGCACAACCCTCCTCCCACAATGGCCCCACACTCTGTGAGTTAGATTCTGTACTGAGTGCCCTTCTCTCCGGGAAAAGCCAGCAAATATTTTTGTGTGCAAACCAGGTGGTCTTAGATGGTGCTTAGCCAAGGTTGTGTGAATTTTACCAGGGAACACATGCATGCGGGAATGCTGGTTTTTGCTAAGTGAATTCGATGGTGTTTCAACGTAGGCACTAATCATGCAGTGAGGCTACAGTACCAAAAAAAGTTTGGACACACCTGATTAAGAATCAGGTGTGTCCATGCATTCAAAGACATTTTGATCTAAAGGCTTATGCTTAAATGCTTGAAATTTGTTTCTCAGACATATATAAATAGTGAAGTTGAAGCCTATGCATGCAATTTCTTTCCAAAAAAAGTAATTTTACAAAATATTTTTGGCTATATATATGCATATAAGTTTTGATTTGTTTAACACTTTTTGGTCATTGCACAATTGCATTTGTGTTATTTCATGGTTTGCTATTATTCTAAAATGTCGACTGGTACTATACATCTACATCCAAAAGATTTCTAGAATATCCGTCACCAATCTCCCCTTTTTACTTTCAGAGTGCCTGTATAGGTTACTTGCAGAACACTGTATACAACATTATAGTATTATATGAGATGATTAGTGAAAAAGACTTGGAAACTTCGCATTCAAAATTGATGGAATTCGTCTTTTTAACTTAACACACAATCAGCCACCAGTAGTCAGACTTCTCATTCTCCTCAGTGCACGTACACCAAGTTCACACTGTGTCATTACTATTAATGAATTATTTAATAAATTCCAGAAAGAGTGTAACTATCATTAAGGTCGTTTTGTGCACTAGGGTGGAGTACTTTATGGAAGTGTGGAGGGTGGATGAAGCTAGTTCTGTGCAGGGACACTCTTCATAACAGGACAGGAAAGAGAGTGCATTTCACTGCGGGGCACCCACCTGCTGGTTTGTCAGCCCGGATTTGGGGACAAAAGACCACTGAATGTTCAGGCCGGTGGTTGGCGATGAGGTGGCGAAGGAGCACTGGAGAAATACACTCTGCCCAGTGGTCACGTTGACGAATTTATGGCTAGTCGTTACCGTGATCAAATGAACACAACCTAAAAGTCAAGCAGTCAAAAAAATATACTTTGGCTATTTCTGTTCGTTTGAGGCTTCAGTGATGTTTTGGTTTACTTAGATTCCCTTTTTGTCTGATAAACTTGACAGCCCACACATTTTCTAAAATTGTACTGTTAGTGATAGATGTACAGTACAAGTATAGTATAAGTGACATGTATATATATACAGTATATATGTGTGTGTGTGTGTGTATATGTGTGTGTGTGTGTGTACGTGCGTGTGTGTGTGAATTATTTGATATGATATAAAAGTAGACTCAGAAAGTGACTGAGTCTGTTGAATTACATTTGCTGAGATTACAGAACTGTAATGAACAGAACTGCACCAAATGAAAAAATAAAACAATGATATTTTGGTTACATACATACATACATACACACACACACACAAACACACACACACACACACACACACACACACATATGTGTATATGTATATACATATATATTTTTATGCTACACCCAATAATGGGAGCAGAGTTATGTCTCCCAAAGTGAAAAGTTGTTGCAAATCTATTCCAACAAATCTGTGCCAATGTCAAGTGACTTACCCATTAAGCTGAAAAGCACCGCAATGCTAAGGAGTGACAGTGACATTTTTAATTGCTTTTCTGGAATGCTGTTGACCCTTTCTCTGTCCTCAGTTCCCCAGGTTTCCCTCCTGTTGAATCTTTCAGATCACTACCACAAAGACTTATTTTTCATAACATTCACTTATCAAACCGAACCCCCAACGGTCGACGCCCACAAAAGCACAATGTTGGTTTCAATGCCTCATTATCATGTGGCGACGGGCACAGCCTGGCTTTATCCCTGTAGATATGGGGTGGCTGCTGTTTGCTCAGGTTTGTTTGTTGAATCGAGAAGGCTGGGTGTAACTGTAATGTCTCTTTGTTATTTTTCAAAATTGGTTTGATTCGGGCCTGATGGTTGCCCGCTTTCGACGCTGTTTGATCCTGTGGAAGGGCCGTTGCACACCGGCTGCCTGACTGAGCTTCATTTAAAAACAGTTCTGCAGCATTTAAAAATGACCACCATAGAGAAAAGGGAACAGCAGTAAAATCACTAGCATAATGCGGTTATGACATGGCAGCCATCTTAAAACAGAGCTCAACCAAAGCACTTAGGTAGTATGCACATCCCGATCAACATATGAACGATGAGCTAAGAAAACAAAAATAACAAGGGACTCCTTCTCAGTCACAGAATGAGCAACTTCAGTATATCCAGTATCCAGTGTTAAATGGTACCTGTATGCTATGATTTTTAATAATATGGCAGTTATTTGTTTGTGGTTATTGAGAAACAGCTGTAGCAGTGGTAAGATACAAAATATGACTCTGGTCATCTCTAGTATTCAAAGTGCAGATTCTTTTGAAATAACTGTGGTAGCAGAGTTCTGATTATGCTCCTAATGATGACCCTTGAACATGCTGACTTTTTCAATACAGGTGTAAACTGTACCTAAAAATAAAGAACTACATCTGAAAATTTCAGGGTGTCAACATCATAAACAGCTTTAGTTTCGGAACGGAATAATCAGAACTAAATGTAACCGAGGTGGGGACAATGTATGAAAATTCAATGGAAATACAAATGAAACTTTAGGGTTGGGCTGAAAATAAATGTAGACAAGATTCTATTTTTAAATAACAAAAAACACCAGCACCATTAAGTAATAAAACAAAATTCAAGATGAGGAAAAAGACTTTACATAATCAGGAAGTAAGGACTGTAGTGCCAGTAAAGGCATACAGAAAACTGTAAACAAGGCTGGGTGAGCATTTTGCCAGCTAAAGTCAGCATAAGCTGAGACAGGGCTTTATTAAGAAAGACTAAACTGTAGTGGCAATCTGTAACAGCAAATTGGTGCTGCTACCATGTGGACCAAACATTGAAGAGTAACACAAGCCGATTTCAGCAAACTGGATGTGTTCCACAACACATGCTTATCGTGAGAGATGTGCCAAAGAATGTTTCTGGCCAAAGAAAACCACACCTATACAGTAGAATAGGTGAAAAAAAAATAGAACAGCAGAAGTTAAGATGAAGACGTGGAGGGGGTTGGGCCCATTCTCCAAAAAAAAAAGAAGAAAAAAACACACCACATTGTCCAAATTGGCATTAATATGTTCTCTAATTTTCCTCACTTGTAAGTTGCTTTGGATAAAACCGTCTGCCAAATGACCTAAATGTAAATGTAATGTAAATGTGAAAGAAAGAGAGAAGTGCTGAAAGACACATGGAGGCGTATGGCTGAGAGAGATACGGAGGAAATCATAATAACAACATGGCCAGACTGAGAAAGGAAGACCAAAGACAGAATGGAGTGGTGAGTGCTACTTGTGTAAGTGGATAAGGAAGTAGAAATGTGCTTCAGGACAGGCAAGAGATGATACTACAATGTTCTCCATGTGCTCTGAGAACACCAGTCACTGTTCAGTCCAAAGCACATATCTGTGGTATCAGTCTCGCCCCAGTTACAGCTCAAACAAAGAGCTGAGTACTTCTGAGAGTGGTGATGAATCACGCAGGATTTGCTGGGTGGAATCAGTGAGGTGGCCCCCGAAACGAATGCCGTGGCAAATGATGACCAGCAGAGACCAGTCTGTCCCAAGGGAGGGTGGGGGGTGCGGGGGGTGCGGAGGTGAGGATGAAGAGGAGCCATTACTCAGCACTACCCTGTTTTTCAGAACTTGGTGAGGCGCGAGTGAGCGTGATGGATGGTAACAACGAAATGACAACCCCACTCCGAAAGTTCAGGCGTACACACCTGGGTTTATAAATGTCAAGTCAAAAAATCACTGATTAGGTGTATGAAAGGTGGGGCCGGGAAAAACATTTGGTTTTGACCTGACATGAATGGCTCCGCACGAAGAAAGCCTTATCAGACAGTGTGAGTAATAGCTGTTAATGTCGGTCTGAGAGCCAAGGTGAAGAAAGTTGGAAGTTAATCATTCACAGCTGGAGGCACTCCTTACCCAGTCTCCACTACAGCGGGTAGGGCGGGGGACATGGTGACTCTGCCACTCAAACACAACTCAGGAAAGATGTCTCCAGTCACCTTGAAGAAACACATCCCACTCTTCCAGACACTGGGTGCAGTTTTGTGGTTTAATGTGGCTGGTATGTGACTGATATGATTTAAAGCACTGCACCCTGTTAAAAAAAGGGAATGAATGAGGGATGACTTATGATCTTTTACTGGGGACATTTAATGCATTACACTCACAAGGAAAGGAGCTGCCCTAGTCTTAATCTTTGCAATGACACCAGTACCAGGAACTTCATGGATAATTATGAAAAACTAATAAAAACACCAGCATCTAACTGTACTACTGCTTTGTTGTACTTAATATGCACCACTTAAATAATAAAAAAATCAGGTGATTCAAGTGTATCCTACAAAGCTGTGGCTACTGTTTATCACAGTGCTCTAGAACTGCAGTTACCATGGAGATGCTCACAGCCATTCCACTGTTGTATTCAGTGTTTGAATCTGATATTTCTCTTGAATCACTTCAAAACATCATAAATCTTGAATACTCTTCAGAGGAGTGGACTGGAAATTTCGCTTGCAAAATGAATGGCAATACACAGCCGTTGCATCTGTGATGGTTTCATTGTACATAACTGTTGTAGAAGATAACACCTGATTGCAGATCTTCTACGCTGATTTCACATTTAGAGTAAGTAGGGTCTATTGTCAATCATGCTACACTGAAAATGTGATATGCTTTGCATTTCCCATCACCTGACATACCTTACTTCCTTTTTAAAACCAGACTGAACCTGTTGTTTCTCCTCTCTGCCTGAAGAGGTCGTACTTCTACGCAAATACAGCCATTTTGTTCTACTTTGTTCGAAGAGGTATTGTGTAATTTAAGAGTGCCGCTTTCTAACTCTGACACATTAATTGACTACTTATCAATGGCTGGTCTCCACTGTTTGATGATGTTTGTGTCACCACTCCAAGAGCTCTTCCCCTCTGCTCCGTTTCACCACTTTTACAATAACCCATGGGAGGCTCTCAGGGGTGAACCAGACGTCTGCAAATACCTTACCCCCACAGGTGGCTGGGGCAGTGCCTGCTTATGGGCTGTCCCATTTGGGGGGGTACGGCTGCACCCATCCAGGCCTTCCTGCTTACCCAGGAAAGGTTAATGCTCTCTTCAGCAAAAGAGGTTGTCGATTCACCCCAAAAACAGAGGAGCAGCAGTCTGTCTGGGAGGCAATCCTGAAGCACAGGCATTCAGGAGCTCTGAAGCTGGTGCTGAAGAGGATCAGATGACAAATGGTCCCCCTAATCAGGGAAGAGCTTCAGCAATAGTCAGAACAGGGAAAACTCCTCTAACATCTTCACAGCACCCCCAGGAAGCACCCCCAGCTGAGCATACCTGACTCCACGGAAAGGCTTGAGGTACCTCCTCAATTTAACAATGCACCCCTTTATAAATTTATAGAGAAATATCTTACCTGTGCCTTGTCCTTCATTCATAAATCACATCTGAAAGTTATGCTGTAACTCTTCCAGGAGTCGTGCCATAGCCCTAAATTGTTGGGATTACACTTAACACAAGCAGACCTGCTCATTGGTTTTTATGAGTCTCTTAATATTCTCTTGGCAAACTACTGTCAGGCTACATTAACATGATATATGCTTCTGACTCTCTGCAGTCCCTGGATTGGTACACACTGGTTGTTCCTCCTGCTCTTCTTTGCAGTATTTTGGTAAACAAAATTACGTGGGTGGAATGTTCCTAATAATAGTGTACAAAGGGATGATACAGGCACACTGCCCTCTGAGGGTGACTGGGGCACTTTCCTCTGAAGTCCAGAGCAAAGAGTTTTATACACTGCAGTGAGTGTTCACACCAGCGGAGGGAGCTCTTAGTCCACAAATGAGGAGCTGCTGTCTATTTGAGAGGCTGGAGGGAGACGGAAATGTAGCAAGCATGATGTGTAATGAGACAGGCGTGCCTCTCTCTCGCGCTCCCCAAGACAGCTCGTTTCATCACCCCTCCTAAACCTCCCCTACTCCCTTTTTTTGAGCCGCCCCCCGGGGTCTAAATCTGCATAATTGTGATCGTCAGTCCCTGGCAAAGATGGAAGTCTGGACTTGAAAGCTCAGAATGCCATTTTTTTGGAAAATCGTGAGCAAGCGTGGCGAGTACACCTGTAACATTATGCGGGGTTGGCTACGATTTCTTTCTGCAGAATTGGTGCCTGCGTTTTGCTGTGAATGGCTCTCGCCCTCCCTTCTTTGTTACTGTGCTCCTACAGGAAACAGCTCACCAGCAACATAATAGTAATCTTAATAATAATAGTAACAACAACTACTGCATCATTATGTTGTTGAGCAGTTGGTATTCACTGGCTGTTGGCAGCCCTTTGGCTTAGGAAAGAAGACACTGCGCATAATTCCAGCCAATATTTTTGGACCTATCTGAAATTGAATTGCAGCTTGTTGTTTCTCGCAAAAGCAAGTATCCTAGCTTCTATACACTGAAATTCTATGCTGTTAAGCTTATGCAAGATTTTAGTGGGTTTCAAAAAATTGCGTGAAATCTTTTGTAAACCTGTAACACATATTATAAATGGTTAAATATAGGACAAAATACTGTTTGTTCTAACCTTTAAGGTATGTGTGGAATCAAAATCTTTTACAATACAGGACCAGTCAGAAACTCACTGTTAACCTGAAATCAGATGAGATGTTCTGCATGGTATGGTTATACCCTCCAAGCATTATAAGAATCAATATTATCTATGGTATATGACTAAGGTTTACATTTTTATTTTATATGACACCAACAGGGTTGGGGGAGTGAGACATGAGAACTTGTCAAGTTTAGACTAATGCTTGACTTTGCAAAGCGTATCATGTAGTTAATGTATATATGCATGTATGCGTATTTGGCATGGGACTCACTGATTGGGCCAGAAATAATAAAATAAAAAATAAAGAATGGAAACATTTTATAATACAGCCTACCAAGTTACTAACCATGGAATTCCAAATAAGATCAAAGTTGTCATGTGTACTCATCACCAACCAGGCAAGGGGAAAACATACACAGAAATTCACAAACTAAACAAGCAAGGATCTAGGTGTGGTAGCAGCTCCAGCTGAATATCAGTCTTGTAGCACACTACCTGGCTGCAACTGGACTCCAGCCAAGGTGGGAGGAGCTGTCCCAAGGCAGACGCATCATTGGTGCAGCCCTGAACTTTAACCCACTTTCAGTTGGATTAAGACAGGATAATGGATAGGTTGCATACACATTGAAAAAAGTAAAGAGGCTTTCAGAATGAATATACATTGCCCTCCATCTTCCATATCTGTTCTGTGTTCACACTAATAAACAGAAGAGAAACATGTTACAAAGGTAAAAAGTATATGTTGTATATATTGTTTTCTGCTTATAAAAGGCTAGAAGTGTGATCCAGAAAACATGAGGGTTAGATTTATTCACACCATTGCGTAATCTCTAAAACAAAATCCAACAAAACAATTCTCCATTTAAGCCATAGCAGTTATTATTTCCTGTTATTACTAGTTAAATCCACAAAATACAGGCCCTACATATAATAATCATGTAAAGATGCTACAAGACAAAGGACTTTGCAAGTCATTTCCATTTTTTCATGACAAATTATCAAGACTTGGCCCACTGTTTATGTCAGCATCCTGTGTTCACTGTGTTTGTCCTGCATTTCTTGTCAGCTGTGGTGCTTCAGAAGAAATGTCCTGCTTTCCACTGTCATTGTTAAGACTTATTTGTTTGAAGTGAGTTAAAATTAGCAGAGCATAAAATAGAATTGAGGCCATTCTTTAATTTTCACTTCTTATTCCAAGCATCAAATCTGACATCTTTGAGGAAAGTAATTTTGTATGTGCTGAATGCATAAAAGATAAAGGCAGCAAAGAAAAGGATTCAGCAATATAGAGCTGGTCATACAGTCTGGATAAAACAACTTATTACAGGATTTTAAAGTGATACTGACATGGATTTAAAAAAAACATCAAAGTTTTCATGAATATGTCATTCTAGACGAGATATTAGCATACAGCTTTGAATATTTAGGTATTCATCCCAGTGACTTTTACTTCATAATGGCACATTTAATGACTTTAATGTTGGTGCATAAGTTAAAATTCCACCATACATATGAAGTGATGAGAGAAGCCCTGTCCTTGACTCCTGCAATATCTTATATGAGTTCAAAACAGGAGGCAATGCATGTGACAGCGATGATTAGCACTACTCTGTCTGCTGTGCCAACCCAAACATGGATTTATATAATACTGGACAGCAGAGAAAAGGGTAGCTGTAATCGTCCAACTGATGATCTAACGTATGTTCGTTATATCAGCTAAAGTGGTCAAGATAACTTACATACCCACATCAAAACAAACCTTTCTTCTTAATACTGATTAAACATTTACATTTATTTATTTGGCAGACTCTTTTATCTAAAGTGACTTACAAACAAGGTAGAGTACAACACAAGCAAAAAGCCATATAAGGAGTCAACAATATTAGAAGCAATATTAGACAAGGTAATTGAATATGGCCATTAGTTTAGGTGTGTCTATGCATAGCTGGTTGCATGCAGTTGGGTACTTAGTTGAAACTAGCTAGCACAGGTAATAAATTAGGTATGCTTTTTCTTGCTTTCCCTCAGACACGGTCATTTTTAAACCTTAGTCAGCCAAACAAGCTACCTGTCTGAGCCTTACTTTGCGGTACCACTGTGCTAAACCTCAAAGTAAATAAATAATGCGCACAATACGGGTCAGGATCTCATGTTCACTTGTTTTTGTTAACACAATGCATGGTCCCTTTTTTCCTGATCTCAGCAGGGGCCTCGTGGAAAATACAACGGCTTTGTTGTTGTACGCAGTGCTTTCTGTGACAGGCTCCTGTAAGTGCACACGGCACACATCATGACAAATGACAAACATGTAGCCGGCAAAGCCTAGTGGCTTGGCGCAAACAACAGCGAGGCTATTTTATATGAAAGTAATTAATTATTTATTCGGAATGGGGTTCACGTATTAGCAGGATCGTGAAATTACATTTTAAGCTCACGAAATTTTATAAAACATTTTGAAAACACAACCCAGGCTGTCTGGCTTTTTATTTTTTCTTCCAACAAGGGCTCTAGATGCTTTAAACAATTTTAGCCTTAAATTGTTATCAGAGCCCTTTGGACGGTCCCAGCAGAACCCAGATGTGCCTCAGACCTCAGGAAACATCCTAGCATGTCGCCACAGCGGCAGAAACCTTGGAATATCACAGCGCCTTCTTCTCTCGGCCCTATTCTTCAGACTTTTTTCCCCCCCTGAGCAGCCATCAATTTCTGGCCCATGTTAATGCACCCTTTCAATATTTCATGTTTTTTATATGGAGTGCTGACAATAGAACAAGGAAATGGTGAGCACATTTCGCTGATCTAGTTCAATGGCTCTGCATCCATCTTTTTAACAGAGCAATGCACTTCAGCCTTGTGAGTGCTTCTCCTCCACTGGGGATATTTTGAAAGTTTACTGCAAAAGAGAAAAAAAAACAAACAACAAAAAAAAAACAACAAAAAACAAACAGAAAAGAGCACCTCTGACATGGCTATCCTGGCTCCGTTTTGAATGCCCCCGTTTGCTTCTCACATATATCTAACTGAAAGGCGGAGTGTTATGGAAAATAGCACTGAGAATGTCCTTGAATAGTGAGCAAAATGCACACAAGTGAAAAATGATCAAGTGAAATATTCAGTCCACATATTTCTGGTCAGAAGCGAGGCACAATGTACTCTCTCTTCTGTTTACCATAATTTTGAGCGACACAGTATAATTTCTCAAATCCAGTATCACGTGCAGATTTTCCCAAGGGCTCAAACATATCTTGTCTTATTTGCCAGAGAAGTGCTTTCGTCATTGCCCTTGCTCTCCTTGCGCTTCCTAGAAACAAGCCTCACAACAAGATTGAAGTAATGGCAGACAGAAAAAGCTTTAGCTGTAGTTTCACAATAGCTCTTCAGTACAGTTTCGCAAAGAACATAATTTTAGCCAGTGTGTACTCATTTCATGTAACAATTTTGTCCAATATAGTGCTCTGATGTCATATAAAGGTTCAAACTTTGAGATATGTCTTTTTAAATATTTAAACACCCACGCTCTAGGCTATTTTGTCCATGTCACCATTTATTCAGTTAAACTGGAGATGGACGTTCTTTTCTTTCAAGCCTTCACAACATAAAACAATGCAAGCTGATAACATGCCATTAAGTGCTATGAAGTGCAGACTGTAGTTTTCAGGTGTGGTTTATATATTGAGATAAATGTATGTGACAAGCATAAAGCTGCAGAGTTTTCAATACTTTTGTTGCTGTAAATGGCTCATTGACTTGACTGTCTATTTTATTTAGTGTTCCTGGCTTATCTAAGTCTCCTAGCTACGTAATAAGACACAGAGTACCACCATCTTTTCTTGCCCTTTCAACAGCAGTTCCCTTTTGAATAATAGCACAGACATGGGGAAGGTCGGCATTACTTTGCTCATATGGGTAAAGTCATTTATGAGCCCGTGTCCTGCATATATATAAACTTCCAGGTAGCTTGTTAACTACATTTAGCGGTAGTATGTGCTGTTAGCCCTACCAGTTTCAACACACCTGCAACTATGGTACTGATTCAGTCAGAGTGCTCTCCACCCAGTCTCACCGCTACAATGACAGTGGCTTCCTGTTTAAATGTGAAACAGCGGCCCTTGCTCAACGACATTCTTCAGGACGATGTTGCCATTGATGTCATAGAGCAATTGTTGGCTCAAGCACATATCATAATCCTGTGTTCAAGGAACCAGATCCAAAACATTTTAGTTCTTTCCAGGTGAAAAGTGTTGGGATACAAGCTCTACCCTGAGGGTTGATACCACTCCTTTTTTTTTCCCCCTTCAGCACAACCCACACACAATAAAGGTATAAGCCCTCCTAACAACAGTATGTTATGGCATCCTGTTTCACCTGAGATCAGATGGCTTATGGAAAAGGGAGACTTAGGGACCTAAGATATGGCTAAAATCTAACATATTTAGAATATCAAAATGCATTTATACAATGTCACACTAACAGCTGCTGTTTATTTGCCAAAACCACAAGCTATTCTTGAAGAATACTCAAGCAATCATCAGTTATCCTTTCCTTTGTTTAGATTAAAATATTAGACTAGGTGCAAAAAGGTTTTACTGCTTAAAAACTGCATACACCAAAGATTTTAACCAGAAACATGTAATGCTAGAAAAAAATAGGATCAGGACCTTTTGTGACTTTGAAAAATTTGTCACTCAGCACCCACGTTACTCCAAGTTCTGTGAATATCTGAAATAAAGTCAACTGCCCCACACCAAGAGGAACAATTAAAGTGAAGGAGAACGAAAATGTTCTTAGTTTGGTGGAGCCACAGGCATTTTTTTCTAAACGTGAAACTGAGCTGGGAGGTGTTTAGTTGGCATTTCTATCTTTATCCTTTTTCTGTCTGGTAGTTGGCATTTTGTGAAACAACATACACCAGTGTTTACTTATACTAGTTGAACCTTGCTAAGCATACAAACTCTCAGGGCTTTAGTCTGTGATTTCAGGCAACCTATTTAGACCAAGGTAGCAAAATCATGTTCATCCACAACCCAACAACTAACCTAACTATCTTGTTGCGGTTTCAGCTATGATAGACTAGTTCTTGCAAGTGCTCCACTGTAGGTTATTTGATGAGTAATGAGTAGTAACTCTGACGAGATAAATTTCTCCTCCCTTGAAACATTTAAAATGGAATGAGCCCTGGCTTTTGTCCTGCAGGAACTAGTCAATTGAATCATAAAGATGTCACCAAGAATGTCCACACAGCAGTTCTGAGTTGTCAAGGACCGCCTATCTTGGTTTCTCCCATATAATTCTGTCTATGCAACATATATCACAAAACAGTAGCCTTTAAATGATATTTAAACTATATCAGGGGCTATTTAATATCCTGTTTGATTAACCTGATTTAAATAAGAATGGCTTCCACTTTCATCAGCTGTAGGCAAGGAAGTCAGCTAACTATCCAGTAGCTATGCTGTTTCTTATTCAATGCATTATGCTCATGGTATCATATGAGGCTATACTGTGAAATGTCAGCATTGTACCATACAGTACAATGTACAGTACAACAGTACACAAGCTTGCTTGTTGTAAATGAATGTATCTGTCTAGCCATCCTTTCCTAAATTTTATTCTTTCCTTAGCTTAACAGAAGCCCTTTACACACCGATGTGCTGCTTTAAAGCCAGCTCATGCACCTGATGCTGCATTTTGTACAAAATTTTGAAAAGCATGTCACTACTTACATGTTTGTAAATTTTTTGAACTGTCTGATGTATATCACAAGGAGCCAACAATATTTTTTGCAATATTTGTAGTTCAGAATAAAAATACGTGTTGACCAATAACACTTGCTAACATGCGCATGCTTGCTTACTGAATATCTAGCTTGGTGGCTCAGTAGCATTGGCTAATAATAACATTGAGCCTGCTGGCTATGTACAAAATCTACACTAAACAGGATGAAAATCAATTCAGCTGGCTAACTAGTTGAGTAGCTAGCTAGCTATACAAGCTAGCCAGTTCACCAGCTAGCAAGTTAGCTAATGAGGTATTCTTCTTGTTTTCATTCATTTTTTCATTCCTTCAAAAATACTCCCTTTGGGTAAAGACTATTGTCACACCGCCACACAGTATCTGCAAAAGACTCTCAAATGCACTTTTGCTTTTCAATAGAAACAATAAAATGGTAACAAATACAGCAGTATACAGCCTTTTTTGCTCTCTGATTGGCTAAGTCCGACAGTATATATTATGTGTGATGTGATTCTGAGAGCACTCATCATACACCACCAGGACACTCTGCTCGCTCCATTTACACTGCAGGAAATGTATCATATTGCAGGCTTTACACCACCACTGAGATAGTGTCAAAACTGGCCTACATAAGTGGTGTGGGGATCAGCTAGCTGGTCCCCATTTACACTGAACTGAAGGCAGCTCCAAAGGTGGGACAAAGCTGGCTGTGAAAGGGGTTAGAGAAGGAAACGTATTTCAGCGAGTCATTTATATTTCCAGCTGGATTAACTTTGCTTGTTTATTCAGAAAAATGGTAATGAAAAGGGGGGTATTTGCTTATCGATAACTTTATATAAATTAAAATGCATAACAAGAAGACAATAATTTCTTTTCCTTTTTAACTTTGAATGAGATATGACAAATCAGTTTCTTTACTTTCCCTGTAACCCAACATTTTATGTGACAAAAAAGTCAAAATTGAACAGAAGGTGAAAACCAGCAGAATGGTTTGGAATTACAACATAATAGGACCCGCCCCCACCCCCATTTTTTTTTTTTCAAAAATTGTACTATTTACCATTTGGGGACTAAATAATCAAAATAACACAGCTAAATAAAAATACAAATACAAAATATTAGTCCTCAAAGGGCAAATGAAAAGACTGCATTGTCATTTTTTTCCTGTATAAGCCTTTATTTGTAAAAATTCAATTGGCTTAATTATAACCCTCTTTTATACCACATAATATCTTATATTAGTAAAAAACACATTTTGCTCAAACACCTACAAAAGCTGATTGACACCATTACATTAATTGGCACAGACAAAAAATGTAAGGAAATACAGTTTTATACCACATAAATGTTGAATTCATGGAGAAAGACAACTCATACCCAAAAGAAAACCAAACACTTCAATAATAACTGTATTATTAGATAAGCTGATAATGTAAAGGAAAGCAATACATTACAAAAACAAAATGCATTTTATTCCAGGGCAGGATGGAAATAGAAATGATATTTTCTCCCAGTCAGAAAACATAACAGTAACAATTAATAAATGAAACATAAGCAGTGCGAAAAAGAGAAATGAGTTGGTGGCCTGCTTTTGAGCCAAATTATTCAGGATTTTTTTTTTGTCTGGCTTGAATGTTTTCTTTCTAAGTGCTAATATAAGGAATGGCAGAAAAGGTTTCACAGCTCTTCCAAGTGGGAGAGGTGTTCTAATGCAGAATGGTCAAACTGCCTATGTGATAGGGAGCTCAGTGAATTTAAACATTTGCCGCTCTAGTTCCTCTCATGAAATCTGATTTTGTCCTACAGGTTTTGCAGACAACCACAGTGATCTTTGCTCTGTTCTGGAAAGGACTCATCTGCCTGGAACAGAGGGGGGGAAAAACACCCTGCATTTTCATGTCTGAACTTCAGTATTACTGATCCACAGCTGCTCCCTCAACTGTAATTTTAGAAATACTCACATTGATACTTTGCTAAACCTGAACAAACTTTTTTTTTACCAGTAGCATTGATTCATTTTTTAAAATGCAAAATGTAGTTATAAGATTTGCACATGTGCAGTTTCTATAATTGTTTTTAGCTTAGAATAATTTTCCTATTTTTGGTTTCATGGTGTCTTGATACTGCAAGATGTTTCCGTAATAACATGCAATTAGAACACAAAAACACTATTTTTTTCTCATGAATGTGTGAATGGCACTAATAAACAAGGAATTGGAATAATCAAAAAATAAACTCAATTCATGCAAAAAACAAAACAAAACACTATCTTTTTTCTTTTCCTTTTCAGAGATAGGTTTCATTCGTAGAAGTCTGCTAGTGCTGCAAAAGCAGTCCATGCCTTTAGCAGTGAAGCAAGCTGCTATTTAATACTGCCCTGTACTGTTCATGCATTAAGAAATATTAAGTGAAAGATATCATATTTACAGCACAATTCACATATAATTACACATATACACAAGAGGCAAGAAATTTCACATTGAAATCAGCTCCACAGTTCTACACTTCCTCTGCCCTCCCATCACATGGATGTGTCAATCAAACAGATATGTCAATCAAACAGATGTGACAGGAAAACAAAAATACAAAGGAAAACAAATGTGCCATGTGATATTTTCATGGAGATTCCTGAACAATGCTTATGGTCACCATTGCCAATGTTACCATGGGGCAATGCAAAGGAATTCCTTGTGTATAGCAAATGTGTACCAGTATAGTCTTAAATATCAGTCCTTTATCATTTGGGATGTAGATTATCCATACCATAGGGCAATCTGTCAGAAAAATGCTCAACATTCCTGAAAGATAAAAATAAAGCCTGAGTGGCTGGGGGTTGGGGAAAGTTTATGGGGATATTCTTCATGTGTCTGTTCTAGATTCAATTCGGAGTTACTGGACTGTTAAAATGGGACCATCGTCCTTTTGGTGTCCGCAGCTGAGCTACATATCTTGTGACATTCTTAAAGCGAGCAACTTCCTAAGGACAGTTTGAGCACAGTTGCTCTGCCCTTTTTTCTGTCCTATTTTCACATGCATCGTGACACTGTATGTTTTTATGACTATCAGAAACCATCCTTGATACTACATACTGAAGTTACCTGAATTTAATAGGGCACAAATGTGTTTCGGTCCATTAACTGACAAATGTAACTTTGCCCAAATGTAGCAGTGGCCCCTTTTTCATGAAACAGTAAAACTGTTAACAGAGCATGAGCATGTGTCTTCTGCAAGAAAATGGTAAATGTAAGGTGATCCTTTATAAATCAGCCACAATGAGTCTATGGTATATCTTCACAGTCTCCCAGTGTGCTCACCAAGTGTATGAAAACAGCCATTTGGTGCATGACAAAGATTTCCACCAACGGGATACTGTTCAGCATTTTCCTAAAGTTGCATTAAGTGGTGTGTGACATTAGCTTTAAGGCTGTAAACTTGATGCACCTCCATCTAGAGCATTTTCTCTGACAACAGTAAAGGGAGAGGTTATTCTTTTTGCTGGGACCTGACCTCTGACTGAAAGACCACTGTGTCATTACCTTGTAAACAGGTGGCAGAAACTTTCTGTTGTCCTGGTGGCATTGCATATTTGTCATACATGGGACAAATGTGCACTGTTTGAAAAAAAATCTCAATTAAGTCTTTTGCCAAGGAGGCTTAGTTTCTGTATTTTTTAACACTAATAATTTCAGAAAATCATGGTAATTTCATCATGGTGATTTTGTGCTACCAAATTTTACAGGAAGCCATTTTTTGCTTGTCTTCAAATAGGCTGTTGCCAAATTGTATATGCTGTCTCATTTATTAGAAATGAGAAACATCTGTCAACCAAGTGATATTAGTTCGGCCTGCTCGATTGGTGCTCAATGTGTGCTCATTCAAGTGCTTCCAAAGCAGAGCAATGTTACATTCTTAAAACATACAGCAGAGTAGCTATATTGTCATTTATAGATTTATACTATTTTATAATAGTTAGGAAATGACAGTGTTTTATTGTTTGGTAGCTAGGTGAGTGTTACAGATTCATTCAAGCCTTTGGACAAATTTAGAGGACTGAATTTTGATTATGCTTTTTTCTAAAATGGATTTGCTTGATACATTCTGATAAGATCAAATCACAAAGCTGTGGGAATGGGCAGAGCTGATGTCTGAGAGAGAAGGCTGTGGTTTCATGTTGTATGAAAACAGAATATCAAATGACAGCAGAATAAAGAGGAATGAAACACAAACCATGAAACTGAGTGCGGTGGGTTACAGTGTGGTGTGATACTGTATTTTGAGATGATAATCGATTTTTTTTCACCGTGTTTTAAAACTTAAAAGAAATCAGACACTGTGCATCTCGAAATGAAAAGCTGCAACAGTGTTTACAGTTTTAAAAGAGAACTGATGCCACATCCAGATTTGCCAGAGGCCTATGAAAGCGCCATCCATTTAGTACTCTCACCTCCACTCCCTGTCCCTCTCTCCTCTTGACCCTAAACCACAGGGGATTTTTTTTTGGACTTTGTGGACATGCCGTAGTCCTTTTATGAAACGTTTGGCGAATAGGCACTCCCTCTCCTGCTGCATCCACCTTTTTAAAGACATTACCCATCCTCCATGCTGCTTTTAATTATGATCTGCTGGTCAAACATGGATGACATTTGTCCTCCACATGTTGTAATTCAAAAAATCGATAGCATAAAATGGTTTCACAATGTTCTTAAGGCTTTTTTTTTAAATGCAGCTATCACTAATGCCATTGCATACCAATTTGTGAATCTCAGAGTTCTCAAGGCAGGTTGCTAATTAGCTTCATGAGCAAATTTCCTAACCTAAAACACTATCCTTGATAATATGTTCAGAAAAAATGTAATACCCTCAGTGGTACTATCAACTACTCATTGCTATAACACAGACATCATTCACTAAATGCCCATCTCTGCTCCTCTTTGAATTCTGATTGGTCCAGCAGAGTTGCATTGAGACCAACGTAAGTGCAGAATTCCCAGCGGTGCGCATTGCATTTGAACTGAGCATCTGGACATAATGCATAGTTACAGTAAGTACACATTAAGGATTCCTGGGTCATCAAGGAAAATGTCATTGAATGAAGTATGCAAGGAAAACACTGGCCACAGCAAAACATGAAGCTATACATTTACCTATGCGCTACCAAGAGTATGTAATGGTAATGTTTGTGGCTTCATCTTTCAATTTCTGTAATTATCCACAAAAACTATAAATCACCTACTGAACTGTACTTCAGAATTGTTGACTGTACTTATTGATTGCTGGGGAAAGAAATCAGTAGAGCTCAATTTTTCATCTATTGCTCATGATTAGAAAGCCCACTCGCTGCTCTGGAGAAATGACTCATGGCCTGGTTATTTTCTATCAATGACAGTGGCTGTATGATGACAATCATTTAACGGCTTAGAAAATCTAATTGGATGATCAGGTCTGGCATGTCGCGATGTCATGTGAGATGCAGAAACTTCCTTGATGGATGCACAACAGGAATATGTTTCACATGTAATGCATTTCTGTTTAAGGCAATGTTTAGACAATGTCCCTTTTCTGGTTTTGTTCATTTATCTTCCTGCTGAGAGAGCACGTCTTTTATTAAAAATAACTCATTTACCATGTCTAGGTTGTAAAATGCAAAATCAGCAACCACATTGGTGTGAATTAGTGCAAAATCTGATTGTGGTTCCATTTCTTTTGCGAGGGGAAGGAGGCACAAATCTGAAACACTAGGGCTCTGATTTTATGGCTGATATTGACAAGCTCTTTGCGGAGGCACTACCCAGTATTCATAGCTAATGGCTCCTGTAGAGGTCGGCAACGACCACTTTCCACTTCTTCAACATTATAATATTGTACAGTAGATACACTGTCTACCTGCCCTCTATGGGAGGGAAGGCAATCATCATTAAAACGTCCTAGGTGAAGAATCTTGGGTTTCACAATCCGCTTAATTAGCCACTGAGTTGCACTGGACACCCTCACCCCGCAAACCAATTCATTTGAGTGACCAAATCTATGCAATGGTCACTGCATTTCTAACAATTTTCCCTTGTTTCGTGTGGATTTTCAAACGAGGTTAACAAAAAAAACCTTAAAAAAAACATCCCCCAACAACAGGGAGCGAGTTATCTCCTACATTTCCGCTCTTCTTTCACATGTCTGAGCCCTGAAGACATGCTGTTTCATTTGTCCCCTCCTCTGAGGCCCTGTTCTCAGTTCAGCTGCTGCTGGTTCTGAGGCGGGTTTTTGGGAGACGTTCTGCAAAAGCTTGGGGGGGGTGCTTTGCGGAGCAGTACAGCAGGTCAGCTCTCTTGCCTCCCTCTTCTCCTCCGAGTGCTTCCGCAGGAACTCCTTGTCTCTCTGTTTGCTGGTCACTGCTCTAGTGCTGTGATCTGGCCCTATATAGCCGTTAGCTTTGCCGCGCCATTCCGGCAGGACTCAGAGGGACGAGAACATTGGAGCTCAGACTGTGAGAAGGGAGGCCTCTTTGGCATTGCTGTAAAATAGTATTCCATAAGCAGGTAAGTTGTGTTAATTTACTCCTTGAATTCCAACACAATTTTGAAATCGGGGAGCACCTGTCGAATGATTTTTGTAAACGGCTTGATTATGCACTGTTTTTTTTTGTTGTTGTGCACTGGGGTGGGACAGCATTTGGTGAACCTGACAGCACACTGGGAAATGGGGAGACTGATGCCTGCCAGCTGACTTCTGATAAACAATGGATGCAAAGATAAAAGGCCGTGCGCAAGGGCAGGCGCAAGTGGGTAAGACTCCTGCAGCGGCGCAGAGATGCCCAGCCTACATGACATCTTATTTGTGCATGGTGACACAGTAACTGCGGACAGCTCAAGTCAAAGGAATGAACGAACGAAAACGAGCTAGAAATGTGAATTATAGGCCATTTTGGTTGTCACATCAGTTCATGGCTTTTGTCACACATCGCCTTCCACTCCATAAAGCGCAACTATTTCCTGATTATGCTGATAGAGTTTTTTTCCTGGGATCTGATCCTGAATGAACAAACATCAGAAATATGGGTGGACAGCAGTGCTTAAAAATGAAACAGGTTTCTGGAGGTGGTGGTGGTTGGGGGATGTTCAAATGGTCCTCTTAAATGAAGGACCAGCTGGTGACACCCCAAAGAAATTTTGGACAGGCACATTTCAGACAAAACAAAATGTCAGTACCATTCTTAGGGTGTACCTCTACCATGAAGGAATAGAGCATACAATTGCAGTTCACACTATTGGTTGATATGTCAGTTTATATTTAAAACAGAAAAAAAACAATGTGAAATCCCCATTTTTAATACACAAATTTTTTTGTACATCTTTTTATGGTTGATGAAATGAGTTTAAATCCAAGCTCTGAAGAACAAATATCTCACTGTGGATTTTCTCTCTATCTTTACAGAACACAAAGCGGAATATGAATTTAGTGAATATCTACAGTGGAGCACTATAACCAGTTCAAAAAAAGAATACAATTACGAGCTGACCATGTCAATGGAGATACTGAATGATAGAATGTACATTATATGTTGTTTTTTTTCTTTTAAATAATCAAAATGAGTAATGCGTAACTGTGCCTCATCATCTAACAATGCGCTAGCTCCAGAGCATGTGAAAGTGACACTCTCTCAAAACACATTATCTTCAAGACAAAATAATAATCATCATAATCATAATAAAAAAAACCCCAAGAAATCGCCCCCAAAAAACATTATGATAAGAAAAATCAAGATTCTGAGCCGACTCTGGGAGGGACGAAGCAGTTAATGTCCCTCGAGATGGTCACTGAACGCTGACCACGGCCAGAGATGATGTCCGATAAAGAAACGATGTCACTCGAAAAGCAAGGAACAACACATATTCCAAAGGAAGTTGCTGTACAGAGTAGAAACAGAGAATTCTGTATGCACATCCATGGGAAGAGAAGAAGCAGGTGACAGGGATTCGCTCAGCCGACGCCCGAACAACAAGCCTCCCCCCGATTTCGTGGACTGCAGTAGGGGCGCTGATTACAGTATGTACCGATAAAAAGCCAATGAGTCACTTTTGAAATCTTTTTTTTCTCCCGATCTCTTTCTTTTAGCAAAAAATATCATGCAGTCTTATGTCCGACCCCATTGAAGGATTCAATGTTTGTTTGTTTGTTTCAGAAGGAAAAGAAATTCATAGGCTTGAAATGTTTCTCTCGCAATTATTCTTAAACATTCAAGTCATTCTTTTAACACTTTTTACATCAGAAAAGTCTTTTAGATTTACACACGCATGTGTACTGTATATATAAATATAATATATATATATATATATAAATATGCATATACATATGTATTTATTTCTATATGTATATACATATTTTCCAATTGTATCAAAGCCAATTTAATGTGCTCTCAAAATATGGCCCATGTTTCCTAGGGAGATGCACATCAATTCACGTAGTATAACCAGTAGATTAGGTTGAAGAATCCAAAAGTAATGGGGAATATGACTCTGGACCATTTGTCAATGGTACTGACATCTGCAAGGTTTGGGATTTTGAGCTTCAGCTTCGATGATCGCCTTCGTAGCCGGCAGTTGGCGCGATTGCGCATGGCACTGCGGTCAAGCGAGTGGTGGCCGAACCCGTCTCGGGAGGCCATGGGCTTTCTGAACTGCACCCCGGAGCTGTCGAACGACATGACAGAATTCCTGGAGTCGCTGACGCTGCTGCCGACATCGGAGGGCATTACCTCGTTGTTCATCTCCAGCGTCGTGAGGAGGATGTTTCCGTAAGCGTCCACCTAGAGTGAGACGAAGACATGCAAAGCCGTCACAGGTGTGCCCGCCTTCAATGTTACCCAGCCAATTCAAAACAACATTCATTCTCTTAATGCCTTTTTCTACACAGTCAATGCAAATGTAATGATGAAAGTGAGAGGAGATGCAGTACTTTTGATGTAATGTTAAGAAAATACTTAGTTAAGAATTTCTTCAGGGTCCAAAGGCACATTTTCTTAAAGGCTATTTTACTTCTCTTTCAAAAACAGGACGTTACAGTCTCTTCAGTCATGAAGTGCACTGTAAATGCTCACACACACTTTAATCAAATGCTCATCTATTCGACCACTGGTCATTCTATATCTATTCTCAATCAGCTGTCTCTCAGCTAATATGATTTCTAAATGCAATAGTACCCCAACTTTTCTTTGTTCCTCGAGATACAGATTTCTTCGTTGTGTATATGACCTGAGGGTGTTGGTTTGATACGGCGCTGAAATGGAGTCCTTGCAATGTCGAAAAGAAAAGTGAAGAGAACATTAAAACGTCCATACAACAGTGACAGCAATGCACATTTTCCAAATATACAGTATGCATAAACGTGAAGTTACCAGTAAAAGTTGCTTAAGCATGGCATGTCATATTTCAGACACAAAGGCGAAGCATCAGTCAGCGAAAAAGCCGCATAAGAAGGTAATGGTAATGTAATATTTATACAAATTTGGAACAAGATGAAAAAATATTTAAATGAGGAGAGATTGGGCTCAATCAAATCAAAGTGTCATAGTTTGAGGAGAAGCGATGGATGATGGTTTTCAGATGCGTCTTAGGTGTCAGAACTGATACATTATGTTCCACAGAGTGGTGTGTTTCTCAGCCCTTTCCCTGGGGGGCCTAAATCTACATTTGACATCTTTTGACAGTCATTGCCTTTGTGAAAGAAATATGTTTGTCGAAACTGTGTTTGTTA
Source organism: Megalops atlanticus (assembly GCA_019176425.1). Lineage (NCBI taxonomy): Eukaryota > Metazoa > Chordata > Actinopteri > Elopiformes > Megalopidae > Megalops > Megalops atlanticus. The sequence goes on from CM032877.1 coordinate 49,055,013, forward strand.
TAACAATAAAGGTAGAGGTAGTTTTTTTTTTTTCCTCCAACTCATTTTTGTTAATTGGTGCCAGTTAGAGAGGTGAGTAACATTGATTGGTATTTGACTGGACTGATTAAGAGGCTAGCTGGCACAAAAATCAGCTTACACAGTGGGCCCTAAGGGGGCAGGGTTGAGAATCACAAGCTTAGACTAAATGTCACACGCCGTGTGTGAATAAAGATTTTTTTTTTTAAAGTTTGTATGCATGTTTCTGCCATCACTCAGATACAGATCTGGACCTGGGTTTTAACTGACGTAGAGTACACATGTATGGCACCTCAAGGACAACAACAGGAACAGCAACAACAGCAACAATAACAACAACAACAACAGCAAAAGCCGGAGAGAAGATGCAGACCTGTTCCCTTAGACGTTTCTCCTCATATCGTGGGCGCTCGTTGTTGGCTTTGTTCAGCCTCTCGTTGATTTTCTTCTGTTGCTGGGGCCCGCGGCCAAAGAACACATAGTTCACAAAGGCGTATTCCAGCAGGGCCAGGAACACAAACACAAAGCAGCCCATGAGGTAGACATCGATGGCTTTCACATAGGGAATCTTTGGGAGGGTCTCCCGAAGGTGGGTGTTGATGGTCGTCATGGTGAGCACCGTTGTAACACCTGTGAAACAGCCAACCCGAAAACACACTGAGAATCCTAAGAGTCTCCATCCCAAAGGGGCCGTTCCTGCATGCTGTGCAATGGACCTCGCTTCAAAGTTGTGAAAAATAGTACATGATGTAAACAAAATGTGGTTCATGCCTTTTTGTTGACCTTGTAAAACCAAAACATATTAAACGTTTCACTCGGGTTCTCAAACTGCACCATTGGCATGTGCAAGCAACAAGAATTCACAGGATAAAGATGTCAGGATAGAAATTTGCATGTTTAAAGGATGTACAGAACAAGATGTCCAAGAGAGAGGTGTGACGATGAAAACTTCCCCTTTATTCAATCAACATTTTTCCTTAAATGGGACTTAAAAATACACAAAGTGTTTCCTTTTGCAACCCTACTAATGATTTAGCTGACTGTTTAGTTGGCAAATTGTGTTTATCAAGAAAAAATATTGTAAAGTGGAAGGGGAAGGGCAAATGGTGATTGCATTCAAGATTCATTCTTTATAATTTAAAATCTTTGTCATGAAAAATGAAATTTCAAAGTAATTTGAAATAAATCTATTTAATATAACCCTGAATGGATACTTCAAGCTACAACATGGCCTATAGTGAAGAGGTTTGCTTGCGCAGGTATGAACCCGTTCTCACATCTATGGTGAAGGCGGTCACTTACCCAGGGCTACCCGAGCGGCAGACGCATCGTAGTTTATCCAGAAGGAGACCCAGGATAGGATGGTGATCAGAATGGAGGGCATGTAAGTCTGCAGGATGAAGTAGCCGATGTTTCTCTTGATCCTGAAACTCAGCGAGAGCCTTGGATAGGCACCTAAAAAAAAAAGAGGAGAAGAAAGGGGAGATAGAGAAAGACCACACGTTAGAAAGCAAACGCTCATTTTCGAAATCTGCACTTTGTCAAATGCACAAGGTAGTCATTTCTCTGTTTGTTCAGACAGAGAGCTTAATTTCCCCAAAGCAATAGATTCCTCTCAGGGGATAGTTTCGATTCCAATTAAACATGGCAGAAAGTTGCAGACGCAGCAGAATTTCGCTCCCTCTCTCCGCACACAGAGCTATGGCGGCAGGCAGATCCAGTATCCCGATGAGAATCGTCCCACAAAGCTGCAGCACTTTTCTCAGTTTAGCCCTTTCTTTTTTTTTCAGAGAGCACTAGAAGGACAATTAAAAAGGGGAAACAATGGGCGTCAGCACAACTCTCCTGTGATCAGGTATCAGTCACAGGAAAAAGGAACACACCTGAGGTCAGAGCCATTGTCATGAGTAAAAAATGCTTTAATAATAAAAATAAAATACAATGCTTTATGTCAGACAATCGAACGCACTGGGAAAAATTATCACTCAGATTAATTCATATTATAATGAACTGCAACAGCAATGTATCATTGTGATGAAATTGATTAATGGAAAATAAATCTGAAATGAGGTTAAGAGAAATTCATTTTAGAAACAATAGGTATTTAGGAATGTAGATACACCAATTTGTGTTCAGTTAAGCCAAGATTCAATTGATTCAAAAACAACTTCAGTGATAATACATTTCTAGCTTAAATTCATGATGTTATTAGATGCATTTGCTTGTGAGAATGTTTCAAGATGTTATATGTTGGTTTAGAACACAAGGGTTTGGGATAGAATAATGTACACATTACATTATACAGTATATAGCAGCCATCCAAAACAAACGGTGATAATAACGGCCAGTATTTTATCCATCAATGATTTTAATGATTGGTCTACATAATTAAAACAGCATGTTTATACGTGCTGCCTACATATTCACATGTTGATATGATATCAGAAATGTGTTCATTCTTTGTATTTTTTACTTTTTGTAACTGAGTAATTATTCTCTTCTGACCTCTTTTTCCCTGAATGTCGGGTAAGCGCACTATCACAGAGACTGCTGGGTTTGAAGGTAAATTATGCAAAATTAATTCCACACTTTATTTAACAAATCATATACCAAATGTGAATATTTTTATGCATGCATTTTTTTGTATTTATTAAAAAAAACCATTACATGCTAGTGGAAATAAAATATGAAGCAAAACAACTTAATCTGATTCTTTTTTTTTCAGGCTGCTATTTTGCTAGATGTGAAGCAAAGACTTAAAAACCTGTGTGAGTATTAATTTAAATAGCAATCAGCTTTGAGTAGCAACAAAGAGAAATGATCTTATTGCCTCTTTCTTCCTGTAAACCTGCTAATGAATCAATACCTGTACACACATATTTTACCAGCCGCTACTGCATCTCTGCCCTCATGAATCTTTAGAAAAAAAAAAAGAACAACAGCATGGAAAGTGCAAGAGCACTTTAAATGATGGCAACATTTTCTAAATTAATTCCAGCAGAACATCACACAGGGATGACATTAAATCTTTTGTCAGCCTCTTTCTCTGAATTGTTAAGTAGCTTGTTGTGAACGCGGCCCTGTTGCAGTAGATTTAATGACATTGGCTCTGTGTGCCTGTTTAACACTTGAACAGCCAGTCTCATTTGGGAGTCTCATTACCTATAATAACAACTGTCAATTAAGAAGGCTGTGGCTTATAACGAATGATTATAAGCTATAGCCCGTTTTCCCCCCATCCACCCCCCCAACTCCCCAACCAACAAATGCAACTGTCATTAAATTCAATAATTAGTGTTTTACGTTGGCTGGGCCCATTCCTGAGATCACATGGTAAACCCTTCGTGCTACGATCATGTGACTCGGGTACCATTTCATTTCCAGAAGCAAGCAACGATCGAGGTCAAGAAAGCTTCACAGGAACAAACAGGTTTGACTGTAAATGCCTCAGAGACGCAGAAAAGGTAAAGGGCTCAAGATTTTCTAAATGCGCTTTCATGCGTTGTTTTTTCATCTTCCACCCACCACTTGCCAATCACGTCAACTTTTCAATACACAATTTGCCCAGTTGTTTACAGTCGTCCCTTTGCCTCCGATTTCATCATTCCAATCAGTTTTATTGAAGTTAGACCATGAAACAAAAAAAAAACACCTGTGGGTTGTTTGATCTTTTCAAGACAACGTCCGTGGTCACAGATTCCCGAGCAATGCCCCTGCGAAGACCCAGAAAGGAAGGTGGAAACGTTCCATTCCTACTTTTCAGGCTGTGACCCTTACCTGTCGTGAACCTGACCTCCCTGGACACCAGACGCAGCTCCACGATAGAGAACTGAGGCAGCTCCAGCTTGTCTACGCCCGTCACGGCGTTGTCGCCCCCTTGCCAGAAGAAGACGATGTCATCCGTCGTGTATCCGTCTGCGGGGGGGGAGCGAGGAGGTAGACGATCAGGTTTTGGCCCGTGACGCAAGAGAGCGCGGTCCCGCGGGCAGGGCCTCCTGGGGGGGCCCTTTTCGTCCCGCGCTGCTCAGCACGCCAAACCCCCACCCCCGACCCCCCCCCAAAATCTCTGAATATTATAATTCAGCTAAATGATTATTTCACTTGTCGGCTGCTCCTCACGGGAATTTCATTTCCTGGATGCGGGCTCCCATGTTGTATTTCACACTTTAATTACACTCCCCCTCCCCACCCCCACTCGTGCCAGCACGCTGTCAGGGGTCGTATATTATGCGGGCTGGGTAAGAATTCATCAGTTTTTAATCATTTTCTGAATTAAGGGGTTGAAAGTCTACGACTGGATCTTTATCTACTATATTGACCGGTTGAAAATGAGCCCCCCCACCACCACCACCACCACCCCCCACCTCCCTCTGTGGGTGATTTGATATCTCTTTGATTATCTGAGCTGGCTTTAAAGGACAAAATGTAAAGGAAACCCATAGCTGCTTAAATAGAAAAAGTAATGGAGGCCTAAGAATAGCAGACGTCGTTGACAAAGAACATAGCAACAAATGACAGTACAGAATGATGAAAATGGATTTGGGAAATGACTGACGATAAGTGACAGACATGCATGGAGAAGTGGTTATGTTAGATTCCAAACTGGACTAAGATGTAGAGGGTTGTGACCTGGTATCCCATTCCACAGGGAACCTGGCGACTATCTTTGCCATCCAGGAGTCCTGGCCATCAGCTAGAAAAGCCTACTTTTTGTGGTACGTGAAGCCCGTGAGTTTGATCTGTGCCCTCTGGGTTCATGGAGCTATCAGTGCAACACCAGCTGTAATAAACTACCCTTACAGTGAATCAACAGCACGCTGGCTGTTCATTCGTCTCTTGCTCGACATCATTATCAGAAATCCATTACCTCCCCAGCATCACGGCCCTCATCCACATAGCTTTCATAACAGATGCTTTTTACCTGCTGGGTGGGATGGACTTGTCAATACCCGAGGGCACCTCATTGATATGAGGGTAATTTTTCTTTCAATTTCACCTGCATTTACTACTGAGATTACTGCTCCTCCGAGTATACCGTGTTACGTACTCTGTTGATGTCTTAGTCCATAAAAGGTGTCCGAGAGCTGAAGGTTAGTCAACAATGCAGACTGAGAAAACATACAGCGCTAACAGACACGCAGCGCACAGCAGGTCTTTAGGGACCCTGTTCATAATCGGACATAGGAGAGAAAAGATGGATAAAGGCACCAAGGCCAGCGTTCATTACAGAATTCATAGCGGAAATTGGATTTTCATGTTTAAGCTGGATGGTCACTGAAGCAATTCAGGTTAAGTACCTTGCCGAAGGGCACAACAGCAGTGCCACACGTGGGACCTGAACCTGCAACCTCCTGTTTACGAGTACAGTTTCCATTCTAAAGTCAATATGAATAATTAGTCTCTAGGAGTAACTTCTCAGGAGATACTGTAATGTTCCTTTGTTTGTTTTCTTTTTTTCATTATTGGGCTTCATCCACAAGCTTCATTATTGTACTTGAGTCATGTGATTATATGATAACATGTATTTCATCACTGTAGGGACTATCGAACTGGTAAATGCATGAAAAGTGGAATTATTTTTCTTTTATACTAAGAACAAAATAGAAATAGGTTTTGTTTACTTTTTTGTGATATCGTCAGTTATTTTAAAGTCTGAACTGTCTGTCATCAGTGTGACTAATATGGCATGTGATACTCTAAATGCATGTTTGAAATGATCAAATCAATCAACCAATCAATCATATGCTTCATCCCTAAGCTCCAGCACTTAGAATATGTCTATCAACAACAAATTACAAAACAATCAAGAATGACTATTGATGTGGTATTGTTGTTGGGAGTGTCATTCACAAATGCAGAGGCTTTTTGGTTATGATGCTTAATGTTCCTCCTGACACTGGTGGCTTTAGATCCCAGGTTGGTCAATGCTGATTTATCGGCAGGCTAGTAAGTATCTACAGCTGCACAAATATGTAATATGTAAATGCAAATAAGTGTAAATAATGTTAGGTGTTTAGGAATCTGCTACAGTCAACAAATTAATGACACTGGTCCGATGACCTGTAATAATGAAACCTGACTGACAGGAGAGAATTCTATGTCCTTGCTCTCCATAGAGCAGGTGGTGCAGCTAGTGCACTTACACACACACACACACACACACACACACACACACACACACACACACACACACACAAACACACATGTGCACACACACACATGTACACAAACACACACACACACACACACAAGTGCACACACACAGACACACATACAAACACGTAAGACACACACATATACACACACACACACGCACACAAACACAGAGACATACATGGGCAAACACACTTGCGCACACACACACAGACACACACACATATACACACACACATACACACAAACACAACACACACACACACACACACACACACACACACACACACACACACACACACTCCTACACACAGAGAGCTGGCACGCATGGGGCCCACACACTGCGCGGTGGAGAGCGGCTCTGTAGCCTCTGCGGTCTGCCTGCGTAACCCACTGTCTATAGCACACCCTGGAAATCCATCATTCCAGCACTCCAGAGAGGGAGGCAGCCGCGGCATTAGCATTCACTTCAGACGGTCCCTTTTTCACCTTTCGCTTCGCTGCCACAGCCTGCATTCCTCCCTCTCAGTCCCCGGGGTGCACCGCGTTGTGTGACATCCATAGAATTATGTTCCAAAAATAATATACCTCATACAAATGCATTTCTGTGTCTGTAAATGTACACAAACCCACCCACACACTCACACAGACAAATGCACGTACGCACAAATGTAGGTACACACATACTATGCTCACATGTGTACATGCACGTATACACTGGCATGCAAGCGTGTGTGTTCACGCACGCATATGCACACACAACGCATACACACATTACAAAAATTGGCAGCCTGAGCAGGGCTCAAAACCCAAAGGTTACTGGTTTGATTCTCAGGTGGGATGCTGCTGTTGTACTCTTGGGCAGGGTGCTTAACCTGAAATTTCTCAGGAAATCATATTTAACTATAAACGGAAAACATGTACGGCTGAAAGTGTCTTTGGATAAGATCGTCCGTTTAGGGAATGGAATGCTATTGAACACACACACACACACACACACACACACACACACACCAGGTGGACAAAGTGAGATGGTGCATTCCGTATTGATCTGCGAATGTTGTATATTGATAATATCTACAGGTTAATGAATGGTTTTTGGTTCAGTGCTGATGAGCATTGAATGGCTCAATTGTCCATTCACTGTGCATCTCTCAGTGAACACACTGAAACACAGGATGCTCAGCACTTTCCCGTGTTATTGGCATGTTATTGGCCTATTGTCTCAAGATAAAGACATGTGAAAAGTTGCCCTAAAACAATATACATATCCATATGCATTAAAGTTATATATGCATGTGTATACTGGATGTTATGTAGACCTAAAAATCAAAGCACTAGTATGCTAATCAAGGTATAGTATTTTGACTCCACATGGATTTCAATCCTGGTTTGTAATTTCTCACTTTGTAGTCTTTCTATATTTTCCATCATTTTCATTAAAAGCGGCCCATAGCTCTTTAAAATTGTGTTCATCTTCTTGCAATATATTTTGCAACAATTCGTATTCTGTGTAAATATTTATTTAATTTTGTGGTTTCTTCCCTTATGACAAGATAATGTGTCAATATATGGTGAAATATAAAATCCAAAAGAAAAAATATATATTTCTTAAATTAAAAAGTAAAAACACACTAAATATATTACAAAACACATGTAATACCTGATATTATTGCAACTTTCATGTATGTATCTGAATGCATGTATTGAAAACAATATTTTATTAATGTTACAATAATTTTTACAATATACGCCTCAATTTTGCATTCATATGCATTGCATTTTCCTGCTGCATTTTTAGTAGATTAATTTTACATTTTCCATATACATTTACCTGTAAATACTGTTTATTGTGTATTTAGTGTTGTATATCTGTTGTATATTACTTCAGTTGTCTTTTATTTGCCTTCATTTTTTATACGTAAGTGTATTTCACACTGATTTCTGCTACGTTTTGCTTTGCCTCTACACTTGCTTTTCCTTTTTCTCCATTTTGTGTTAAATTTAGAGTAGGAAATTGCATTTTAGGAAAATAACTGCCAGGTCTTTCAATTGTTGCACATGCCATGGGAGCTGAAGTGGTTTTAACTTACAGTCTCTGTTTCTAATTGAGTTAAAGAAATGAGCAGAACCCTTATGCACCGACAACAGTTACTCTCCTCCTGTTGACATTTCCAAAAAGAATACGCTGCACTGGGTGATTACTGAGTGACTGCATGTTTTGTTTGCTTTCAATGGCACCAGCAAGGGAACTACACAATGTAAAACAAATGGCTTCTCATGTGATGCAGAGAGCCAGATACCTGGCTGTTGTAAAATGGATGCTTTGCTTTTCAGTTAAATGGCAGGATGATGTTAGGCTACGATGGGCTGAAATGCTTGAACTGCGCTACAGAGGCGCGGGGTCCACCTACAGCTTTCGATTTCGAGGGTGCAGTTCTGTTCATCGAGGGGGTACCTTCTCAGATCCATCATACAGGCGGCCGTTGTGGTTATTCTGAAAAGGGGAAGGAGAGACAGAAAGGGAGAGGGAGAGAGAGAGCCACCGTTACCTTGGTAACCTTTGGGAAATGGTAGCTTAGCCTTGACTGCACCATGCGAATCTCTAAATGAGTAATGTTCGGCAGCTGCTGTCATGTGTTGGAAGAAAGAAAGAAAAAATTTAATCATTGGCAGGCGAGTGGTGAATACAACCTGTCTGAAGTCTTCTTTTTCAGAAAGAAAGGGGTGGGGGGGTGGGTGGGTAGGGAGAAGAAAGAGGGCTGAGGGGAGGAAATTAGTACGCTGGTTTATTCTTCAATGTACTGGCCCTTTGTTCTCTGCTTCTCCCCTCTGCATTTTCGCATGTTCTGTAGCTTTGTGCAAGCGATGCATGTGACCAATGTCTGCGTTAGGGCTGGGTCTGGATTCAGCTGAGGACATGCTGCAAAGCTGCAGCCTGCCAAACGTTAACTCTCGCTTTGAATTGTGTGATGCAGCCGGCTTGTGCATCTTTTTTTTTTTGTTTTGCTATTTTTGATTCCTGATGCCGCTTTCCTTTAAATGTCAATGAGATGTCGTTAAGGAACGATCCAATTTCAGTGGTGAAAACCACACTCTTTTCGATGACTGAGCAGAGAGAAGTGTCAGTGGAACAAAATGAAGGTGGCTGTGATCACTGCTATTGGTGTGGAACAGCAACTATAGGGAGATGAAGAATGAAACCACATTTGCAACTGTAAGCAAGGTAACCAGACAGTTCACATTTTATGTTCAAATTGGACTGAGAAAATGACTTGAATTGACAAATATTCCACATGCTTCAAACAACTGAATTCACTAAGGAATCAAGGCCCCAACCTTAATCCAAAAGAAATGGAAATTCCAAGACTGGACTAGCTTAAAACAATTTATAAACACCTTATATTAGCAAAATGATAGAGACAGTCTGTTACAACTATAAAAAGGACAATGTGCACATAACTCATCCTGTATATGTGTGTGTGTGTGTGTGTGTGTGTGTGTGTGTGTGTGTGTGTGTGCGTATGTGTACGTATGTGCACATATGTGTTTGTATGCGTGTGTGTATGTGAATGTGTGTGCCTCAGCAAGTTTATGCGTATACTGTGTGTTCATGTTTTGTATGAATATCTGGTGCGTGTGTGTGTGTGTTATGTATTACACTATATCGCAATAAATTCAGCGGCCCAAGAAAACAGCATTGGATACAGATTGTTTGCGTGGGGGTGGGTGTCATTTAACTGAGATATTTACTAGTGCAGCACATTTTAGTAATTACATTTGTGATGTTAAATCATACCAGCTCTGCCAATTCTCGGGGTTCTGCTGTAAATGAAAAGGTGCTCTCCGTGTTTGCCTGAATGAAAAAAAGTAATTGAGTTTCAGCTCATCACTTCTCTGTGTCAGATGCTCAGTGATACCATATTGCGGACAGTTTGATATGTACGGTGTACTTGTGTGTGTGTGTGCGTGTGTGTGTGTGGGGGGGGGTATGGGGAGGGAGGGTGGCATCTATGTCGTCTACCTACTAGTGCAGCGAATTTTAATAATTACATTTGGGATCCTCGATTCATGCTGGCGGAGTCAGCGCTTTTCCTACCCCAACCCATCCAAAGTGCGGGTTTTATAAATGGAGCGGGAGGAATTTTGTTTGTCATCTGTTACTTTTCTGACTGCTGCAGTGTGGGCCAAAGGGGTGGGGTGGAGGCCTATGGAAGCCTACAGTGCTGAGAGATGCTCAAGCCATGGCTATGCCCGTTAATTTATGAAGAAATAAAACTGATGACTTGATACATACAGGTCTGTATATTTCTTCCAGTTTCTTGCAAAACCTTTAAACAGCCTGTAAGCTCAACATAGTGAAAAAATATGCTATATTATTAGTGCTATATTAAATTGGACTGTAATGTTATTCCTGTGTTGTCCTGTTGCATGAACGAATAACATATGAAGTTGTAAGCTACATACTGTGTGTCGCCCTGGGTAAGAGCACCCGCTGAGACGACACAACATAATGTAACATTTTACGTGTTGTTGTATCACCAGTTTACACTAAAATGCAATCTCATGTGTTTGTGGTGCCAATCAATTTTCTAATGGGTCCTTAATGTGCAACCAATAGTGATTTTCCACTGTCACAGAATATTGGCTTTGCTTACTCAGAATACCACCAAGGTTTGATAATGAGGGATGAGAGAGAGTCAGAGGATGTGAGGGAGGGAAAGAAGGGCTATGAGGGGGAAAAGAGGGGCTAGAGACCAGTGAGAGATGGAAAAGAGGCAGTGTTTGCACCATTGTAGGAGAATGAGCTGAGAACGCAACCTGGATTAGGTGGATAACCAATATTGTATCTCCAAGCTCGTGCCACTGTTTCGTCATCAGCTATTGAGAGAAATGTCCAAGGATGGAGAGTTTGAGATTTTTCACAGATAACAACCCTTTAGTGCTCTATGCTAGGTTACTGGTGGCTATGCAGTTGCAATGACCAAATTAGCAGGCTTAGTATGATCCAGATCTGACAAACAAAATTGCAGATGTGCAGTTAAAACCATCATATTGGATGTGAAAGAACTCAATCCCATTGGACAGTGACAGATTCTGCCACCACAGCCTAAGAGGGTGCTATGTCTGCAGAGGCACAGAGACTTCTGTAGTGTGCCAAAATGCAGCTACTGCAGAAACTCTTACAGGAGCTACGCCCACTCAACACAAATTACACATCTGGTGAAGAACTTGAGCCATAATCACAAACCACTACCAGTACAGACTGTTCTGCGCTGTTGGGACAATGTCCCAAGAAGCAGTCATACCATCTATACCATCAGGGGACAAAATAAATGCAGTGAAAGTTTCATTATTTTGTTTGACATGCTGTTCCTGTGCTGAGATATTTCACCGGCATCACATGTTTGTGGTGACGGTTCAGTCATGGTGACATACACACTGAATTAACATGTGTCTCAATAGGACTGAATCAGTGTGTGCAGTCTGACTCTCATGGACAGTGCTCATGCCCAATCCTCATATCCAGAGCAACCATCAGCTCCAGTTACCATCCTTTGCTCTAATGAAGAGAGAGGTAAAGAGAAGGGAGCTTCAAAAGAAACTATGTCTTTTTCAGATTTGCTTGTTTCACTACTATACTTCACGTAATTTCCATTCTGACTAGATAACTGTTAGCCTGAGTCTAGATATCTGAAATCTGACAGAGGAAATGGACTGAGGGCTGTAATCTATGATTTAATGTAGCATTATTGCACAAAATACAGTTCATTTTACAATCAGTGTCCCATTAATCACAGTGGAAGTTTTACTTCTCAACAGGTACAATACAACCTCCCATCTAATGAATAACTTGCAGTTCGACAGTTCTTACTAAGTAGGAAGAAGTGGTCTAATTTAGATTTCAACACCAGTGTGACCAGCGCATTGTTTTTCCAGTCAGATGTTCTTTTCAGCCTAACTAAAATGGAATCTGTTCCTCTCAAGACTCAAAGGCAATGATGACACACACAGACCTAACGTTTCACTGTCTCTCCTTGGCAGACGCATGCGTGAGAGATAACAGCACCAACAGAGTCTTCAGAAGGGTGAATTCAAACAAGAACATGTCTATTTCCCATTGGTCCTACTGCTGTGGTGTGACCCCTTTGTCTCCTATTCATTGAATAGTCCCCCACTCTCTACTTCTTCAGTCACACAGCCTTTGCCGGAATACCTATCAACTACAAATTGCTCCTGTTTCCTGCCTGGTACCTAAAGTGCTCTGAGTTGGAAGGCCTCCCTCTCTTGTGCTACTCTTGCCATCCAAAACCTCCAAAAACCCTTGCACAAAGTAGACCAATTCTAAAAAGTCCCAAACTTAACTCAAAAAAGAAAAGGACAGCGTTTAAAGCAAGGCCGCCATTCACTTCCATACTGTGCTTATTTTCCAATCACTCTCCGTAAACAGGAAATTGCTGAGAGCAGGAGACTTGGCAGCGCCAACCAGTAAACCCCTCCCCAACACCCACAGAACACTCCAGCGGGAGACGTATTAAGTAAGCATTTAACACTCCATTAATTTCTCCTCTCACTTCCAGACATCGTCAGGCTCACTCGTTTATATCGCAGTCTCCCTTTGTTCCTGTGAGATCAACACTCTGGTGCTCTCTGCCTCTCCATGCTAATCTTGCTGCTTGGCTCTGCATGTTGGAGCCGGGGCCGTAGCTGGTATCCCCTGTGGGGGGGCCAGTGGGAGCTTACGGTCCATCTCCGCTTTCAAAAGGTGGAGCGTCACAGATTTCATTGTTGCAGCAACTTCACAAAGACAGTGTGTTGGCTGGAGCCATGTATCTTGGAAATCATGTATCTTGATTTCACATAAAACCAACAGCAAAAAAAAGGCACTGAAGCTACCATCCCAGGAATTTCCAGAGGATACTGATGATTCTGTGGGGATGAGCAGTGCTCCAGTAGTTCACTGAAGCAAAAGTCACACAGATAACAGATTTTTCTATTCATTTCATTTAGACATCCCTTCAGCTGCTGAGCTCTGCAGAGGGCCACAAAATACCACTTCAATTAGACGTAAAACATGGTTGAATGCCACTGTTACAGGTTACCGTTAACCAGAATTATTTAAACCACGAAACTGTTAATCATTACGAGCTTTTAGTGTCATTTCTTTCTCACGAAATACAGCGTAGAGATCCTATACTACGACTCTCAGCCATCTGACTTCGGTTACTGAACGCTCTGAGGGGAATATCGTTCTTTTTTGAAGAGATTTACATCATATTATACTTGATATTTTCTGATGTTGAACACAAAAAAACAAGAAGAATTGTCACATTTACTGTATGTAAAGTAATTTCAGGGACGAAATGATAGAGGTGGCGCTAATGGAGGCATTACAGTGGTCTCTCTGCATTTGCTGTTAGCTTCCTATAATTAACATTTAGAGTTGCGTTTTTGGCTCTGAAACATTTTGGAATGTGATTCCCCAGTGGAAATAACAACAGCACTTCAGGCACTTCATTTTTATATGACCTATATTAAGGCCTAAGAGAACATTGAGTCTTGTTTTTTTTTTCCTTCTTCTTCTCTTCTTCTTTGATTAAGTCTCAATATTTTTCAATGTTGCAGTTCATTGCAAGATACATGTAAACAGCCAGCTGGGGTCTTTTCAGTTCTTGATCAGGCAGGGACAATGGCCAGATCATGACTACTGCATTCTCATATCCTTCTCCACAAACATCGCTTACATTTTTCTTACATTTGTAAGATATAGACCCAGTTAAAATTCATCAGAAATCCATGCGGGAACCATGGATTCACAATTTTTTTTAAATTTCATGTACTTGGGACAAATTTCATGTACTAGAGACACTGTATAATACAATGCTTAGATGTAACTTTATTAGGTGCACTCTTTGTAAGTTTTTATAGCTCGTAATGCATGCATTTTCTGTGATTTTGGCTTACACTAGTATGCAGATGACAATAAAATCCTTATTTCGTTCACTCCTTCTGATACACAGGTTTGCTCAAGGATCTCAAAGGATCTCCTGGACAGCCGCCCGTTAGCTGAAGCTGAATCTCTCCAAGTCGGACATGCTGCGCCCGCCAAGTCACTGCCAGCCCTGGACCAATCTCACCTCTCCAGAGAACGCCACCTTGACCAGCTTCCAGTTTGCCAAGAGCCTCTGGAGTTACGATCACCCAGAACACTGTGAGGCTGACCCATGTTAGGGGAAAACGCATAGACGAATCCACACATTTCTCACATTCACCAGGCTACTTCACACAGTCAGCGGTCCTTGAAGTCCTTGAAGCCGTCCCACCTGGGTTACCACATACCCCTACTGGATCACCCCTCTCTTCTCCCCCTGGCCTGGGCTAGCACTCTCCTAATCTTCCTTCCAGCTGTTATCAGCAGGCCTACTGGCATACTGGGCCCTGCACCACACCATAAAGTCTCTTATCTCACCCTACTGGCCAGCTGATGGTGACCTGTACTCCTCCACGGCCGGTTCTCTGGCTGTCCCTCCTCTCCAGGGTGAAGGCCAGCTCATTCTCAGCTGATGCCCTCTATTTCATGGGATGCATCAGCGTCATAACTCCCCATCAGGATAGCAGAGGCACCTGCCAGCTTCCATCACCTACTGAAGACTGACATCTCAAAGCTGTATCCGGACCTCATCCAGTTCTGGTTCTACCCAAGCCTGTTGGTTTCACTGAAACCCAGATCACACCTGACTGCTATTTTTAGTTTTACTGATAGCCAACAATAACTTATTACATTAGATCTACAACCCTTGCAAATGGTGTTTTAATGGTGATAAAACTGGCATTTGTTGCCTTTTAGGTAACTGTCTATCATGGGTTAAAATTGACTAGTTGCACTTTACTTTTTCATTCTCTGTATGTCATTCTGGATAAGAGCTTGTCAAACAAAATAAATACAGTAAAAAATAACAAATTATAGTGATGTGCTGGGTGACTTACTCATTGTAGAAATTACATTACAGAATTATCCATTCTATTGAAACAATTCAGGTTATATTCCTTGCTCAATGCCAGGGGAACTGCACCCCACCTGAGACCTGACCCTGAAACCTTCCTGTTAAAAGAGTAGTTCCTTGACATAACAATATAAAAACAAACAAGCAATACACTGCATTTACAAAGCCTCTGTGAGTAACAGGAGTTCCCAGTAAAGTACAAAATCTCTTGAATCCATTTTTTTTTTTTGCCACAATGCTCTTTTGCTCCATAGTGACATGATGTTTCATCACCCTGACCTGACAAGAGCTGCCACTAAGACTGCATGTACTGCCCGTGCAAAGCCATCCTCCTTCCCTCCACCCACCACTCTTTCTGGGGCCAGACTGTCATATTTTATTACTTTATTACTGTTACTGCACTAATACAAGGGTTACAGCCGTACCTGCACTGTAGTATTAATACAATGACACAGGTTTATGAACCTTACATGTAGTATTCATGCAGTGAGACAGGAGTAAAAAAATCTATATCCAGTATTAATGTATTGATACAGGTGTATGGACACTGCATGTAGTTTTAATATATTTGTGCAAGTAAAAAAATTGCTATGCATGATATTAGAAGGGTCATAATTAACACTGACCATGTTAATATACTTATATCTGTTGTAATGAACACTTACTTGATGCTTTATGTATGTTCTTGGTGCAGGTCAGCACAGCTACACATGGCACGTTGGAAAAATCAGACAGGATTTTTCCTTCCCTTGAATTTAGATGTAAAAATGTCTGTGTTACAGCGCATGCAGAGCAGCATGATGGAGGTTTGTAATCAGTTCTTGAAAATGTCAGATACTCTGCAGAGCTTCAGCGTTGGATAAGTTACTGTTAATTGAGTCTGACAGCCCACGTAAATATCACTGCTTAAAAAAAAAAGAAAGGGGTACACTCCTGCATATTAGTGAAAGTGGTGAAGGGGTGTGTGTTCAGAGGATCACCTCTGTGTTAACAACACCTGCTGGGTCTTCATCACTGCTCGCCTGGTTATCGCTCACAGATATGTCGGAATGCACTGAGAAAAATTACAGTATTCTTCCAACGCTTTCATTGTCTTTGTTTGTGCATCTCTGATTGTGACTGCAGCATGAGATGAAAAAAATGATCAATATAGCAAAAGGAGGAGAATCTAGTGGCTAATTGGTATCTGCTTAAAACCTTAAAGGCAGAACCTTTCCCTCGCCAAAGTTTGAGATCAAACATGCCGCCGTGGCTAAATCTGAGAACAACATCGATGTGTCTGTCTGCAACATTAATTTATGAGCTGGAATTAAGACAAGAGCAACACTAGCGTTTTGGAGGATGCACATGAATTAATTCAGTAATTGGTTTTGCAAAACCTTTGAGCCTTTTGTTCCACTACAGTTTTAGCCACACTCCATCTCGCACTGAGATATTGGTGTTGTGGTCTATGAAACGTTGCCTTAACAAAGTAGCAGTACAGCTGAAATCAAAGAAACCTTTCTTTTTCTTATTTAGCCTTTTTGGTATGTATTGCACTGCTATTCTGAGAAACAGACTGGTTTTCTTCTTACGTTTTACGACTGAATTATCTTCAGTCCACACCATTTCAGTAATCTTTTACTCTTATTACTTTCACAAGGCTAAGATTCAAACAATCTCAAATGTGCTTTGTAATTAATTTAAGAGAATTCCACTTTTGTCAGTAAATTCTATGACTGGGGAACTCATAGTGGTGTGTCAGAAATGCAAATATGCCACACAAACTTAAGGACAAAGCATGTTGAAATTACCTGTAAATTGAATCTGAACCAAATTGTTTTTTGTCTAGAAAAGACAACAAAGGCTGAATAAAGGTTTATAATAATAATAAAGGGTTTATAAAGGTTTATAAAGATTAAAGGTGTGTGTGTGTGTGTGTGTGTGTGTGTGTGTGTGTGTGTGTGTGTGTGTGTGTGTGTGTGTGTGTGTGTGTATTTGTGTGGGGTTACTTTTTTATAGCTGGACCTTGTAATAAAATAATGTGCACTTATAACAATACAAAAAAAAACAAACAAACTTAAGAACACCACTGGCAGACATCACGATTTTTGCAGCAGTGTTCATTTCCATGGCAATATAATGTAACCGAGTGTCAACACCGGGCAGAGAATTCAAAATGTATTTCTGCACAATTTCCCTATTAGACGAAAGTCACTGGAACATAAAGGGGACAGAAAAAGTTACCTCAGCCCGTACAAAACGGTGCCGTCGGGATGTAGCCGAATCATGCGGTTCTTCACTGTCACGCCGTGCAGGAAGGACTTCTTGTCGTTGAGGAAATAGGTGTCGGGGAGCCAGAGCTGGTCGGCCACACGGTTATCCAGGGTCAGGTTGAGGGGCAGCTCGGTGTAGGCCAACCGCTTGTCTCGCCAGCTTTGTTGAAAATACATCGTTATGGTATAATCCTGAAGGAGGGACAGAAGGAACAACACTTAGTGCTTCATTAGAAAATCAATTATTGTCACTTTTTTTCCACAAGCAATAAAGGATCATCCTGAAGAATATGATACACATTTCAAACAGGAGATACCTGATTACTTCACT
Organism: Megalops atlanticus; assembly: GCA_019176425.1. Taxonomy (NCBI): domain Eukaryota; kingdom Metazoa; phylum Chordata; class Actinopteri; order Elopiformes; family Megalopidae; genus Megalops; species Megalops atlanticus. The sequence continues at coordinate 49,072,775 of CM032877.1, forward strand.
TTCTATAAACAGCAAATTCCAGAAATACAGTATCAGCCCTGTTTGCCGTCAAGCATAATGAGGTCTGCTAAGTAAACATACAATGAAACCTAACGCAATGAAAATGACACAACGATCGAGCCGAATCCTCCGTACTCGGCGGACGGAACTGGAAGCATTTTGGGAAAACAACACAATGAGTCATTGACAAACAAAGTGCAGAAAAAATACGCTTTATATGGACGTGAACTGTGTCTTAATTAAGAAGCCGCTAAGCCCGTCCGTGTCCCCCCCTCTCCCGTCAGACGCACAGGTGAAAAGCAGAGGGGATGACCGCTCGGTCCCTGGGTTTGGGGAGCTCAGTCGGGGGTGACGGCCCCGGCGCATGCCCTCGTCACGAGGCGCGCTGTCTGTGCGTACCGTTCCCGCATCAATGATGCATCGCCCTGCCCCATTTCCCCTCCGTCTGTACATCCACGCTGCTGCCAGCATTAAGCCAACGTCTTGGGCATTCACGGGACTGGTAAAAAAAAACCTCTCAGAAGTCATGAGATGAATGCAGAGTGTCTTTAGATGAGCTTTCTTTCCCCTTTACCGACAGTGAATAGTAAAAAAATAAAAAAAAAAAAAAATCTTTATGGCAACTGAGGCCTTGCGCTGTTTGTGTGTGATGCAGAAACATAAAGGAAAATTTAATCAGGAGGTCAGTTATCGGAAAAAAATGTTCATTGATAAAAAAGGATGCAAAATGTCTTTCTCTGAATTCTGTACAGAACATTAAAACTGGGGAGATGTGGATGAGTTTGTGTTCTTTATTCATTTATTTCTCTCCCATTGGTTGGTTAATTCATTTCCTGCAATAAAAAAAAAAACAAATACCAGGATGGATGTTATGTGTGTGTCCAAATTTGATGAGCCATCAATGTGTACATTCGATCAAGAACTATTCACACAAAAACACACTGAAGATAAATAATTTGCCCCAGAGAGCCTTCAGTTACTGAAGATTTGGCATTTTAATATTTGTTGGTAAGTATAGTTATACATTAATACATGGAAACATACACTATTGTTATTATCATTATAAATTGGTGTATGATTATTATGTCATCTTGAGTCATAAAATTGATTTAAATGAATCTGATAGGGTGGCAAATGTGACCATATTTATAATTTCATTCCTATGGTTATTTTTAAAGGTTAAAATCTGAATCTGTGTCTCGCTTCAGTACAACTAATCTCAAGCAAGATTATGTTAATAACATTATTTAGAGCACTGAAATCACATGAGCTTTGTAAATAATATGCCACCATGGTGAGTGGGGAAAGTCTCACACAGTAAAAGATGCTCTTTTGTCTAAGACCAGAGTGAACTTTTATGAAGGGTAACACAACGTAGGTGCATCAGCTGCAGGCGACTCTACGAAAAAGGCCAAAGCAGGGGCAGTGTGGGTTTAAGTGACCAAGTGACAAAAAAATTGGTGGTTGCTCCACATTCAACGACCCAATTAGCATTCCGCGCAGGTGCGGAGCCAGCCCGCAAGCGTATGTCTGCAATTTGCAAGCAACCTGCCGGAGAGCCGCCCCTGTTTAATGCGACCCGCCCTCTCGGCGGCCGCGTGCGTCAGCACCCCGCGCCAGGTCCCGGACAGGTAACGCGCTGACCTGAAGCCCGCGCCTTGCCCTCCCTCTCATCCGCAGGCTTAGGCTCTCCCGCACACCGGTGACGTGACGATGGGCAGCGTGCGTGTGAAGAGGCCTCACACTGCAGTTGTGTATGATACGGCCGTGCTCTTATGTGCAACAACTCTCTGAATAGATTCCTGGCTTAAGGTGCGTTATGTATCTGATGTGCTTGCCAGCAGCACTGAATGTCTCACTCAGCGAAATAAACATAGACGTGTGACAGCATCTAACTGCATTTAAATGTGCAGACTGACATTTTGCCTAGTGCAGATGATAGATTTTGTATTAAAGCATTCACAATGGCGCATACTTTAAATGATATGCAAGTAATACAAGGGATTCGTGCCTTCAGATTGATGATTTCAAAAGGAAAAATCAAATAAAACTACATAAATTTAATCAGAACTGTATAGAATTTTGCATGGCAAATATTGCCATTTATTCTAAGGTACTTTGGTGTTTTAAATTGTAATTGTCTTAAAGTACAAGTGAACCATTATTTATATTGCATTTTATTACTGGACTGGAAAAAAAATCTGAGTGGTCATTCAGCTGGATATAAAGTGACCTACATTTCCAGACTGTTATTCTATGAAAAAGAAATTCTACATTTTCCATTAAAAAATCTATTCATAGCATCATAAAAAATAGAATAAAATAAAATATTTAAACCAAGAAGTAGCTTTGTTTTATATACCTCTTCCTTATGATTGTGCTAATGTATCTTGATAACATTAATGGCAATCTTACAAAAACCTAGCAGCCAAGGATTCCCCGAGAATTAAATTGCCTTTTACAATGGGATGCATGTATACAGTGTCCAGGCCTGTTATTCATTATTAAATCAAAGTTAAGATCAACAATCTGCTGGGAGGTGTCCAAAAACAGATGGCAAAGAGTTAACATTGGTTTTGTTCTCTTTTAAGTAGTAAGTCTTAGTTCACAGGAACTTATTTTAACATTCTTGTGGTCTGATGCAGTGGCAATTTTATTGTTTTTTTTTTTTTAAATGTCCTGGGAAACAAAAATAAAATAAAATATCAGACAGAACTTGCTGTGTCTTCAAAAACACCAGAGTACAAAGGATATTCTGCAATAACTTCATAATAAATAAATCAAAGGACCATACTGCCTGCAAAAAAAAAAAAAAAACTTCAGACTTGAGTGCCTATTTCCAACAAATTAAAAATAAAATATGCTGCGTAGAATTGGATGAAAACTCTCCAGTGACTGCAAATGAAATTATTGCAGAAGAAAAAAAAACAACTCTCTTCTTGCTTCCGTGCCAGTCTAGTTTGTGAGAGCCTGTGCCAAAATGGATAGGAAGAAAACAGAGAGACAGAATGATGTCACTGCGAAGACACTGGCCATCTTGTGCTTAAAGACACATGGAAGACGGTCCCGGTTATTACAGCTCTTGGAGGAGTAAAAAATGGTTGTGCTTGATGAAATTAAGTTCAGCAGCTGAACGTCACATTAACTGGGCTCTGTAAATATCCATTTAATGCACACAGATTTGCACATCAGCATGGAATTATAAATAAAATGGTCAGTGATTAATTAGTTAATGTGTTTAACGCACAGTTTGTTTCTCAGTGCCTTTAAAAAAATCATCTCTGAGATCTGGCTGTTAGACATACATTAGTCATCTAAACGTGTTTGTAATGAGCTTTAAAGGATACTATCTACTAACAAACACGCTACTGCAGATCATGGGATTTTTTGTCATTCTCCACTGCAGCAAACACTAAATTGAAGCCAGCACCCTCTGTAGGACATTAACATATGAGACAAACTGTACCTATCTTTCTGCATACAAGACTGTATATTATACTGCCAAGCATACAATTCCTAGTACGTATCTGTCCACATAACTAGGTATGGTAGACGAGACAGGCATTCCTGAAAATGGAAAAGAGATTCAGTTCAACCTAAACAAACTATCAACTGGGAGGAAATTAAATTGCTTTATTCTACATCATGGCTAGGAAAAGGTCCCAAACATACACAACACCATACTGTTGAGATAGACATTGAAAATTTGAGAAAAAGATCAGAACTTTTCAATGGAATTTTGAATGAGCTGTCAAATGAAAACACCAAATAAAAACAGGCAAATGAATACAAATAAAAGCAGGATGTTCATCTTAATTTTAAATATTTGGATTTATAATATTTTTAAATGCTCTCATCTAATCATGTATGTAAACATATTTGATCATTTTAGAAAGTTTTTAATTTTAAAAATATGTCTTGCAATTGAAAGCATGCAAAGTGCTAAGAATTTTAATTAATAAAAACACAATCATGGATACCTACATTTAAAGAACATGTAATTATTCATCTACCTATCACTATATGGTTTATATACTGTATTATGGTGGAATAGATTATGTTTCTTATATAATAGTAAATAATTGTAGATATGTGAATGCACGATCACTCAATCAATTGATGTATCTCTTCTCTTTCTCCTCACAAACATACACAAACACACATGGACGTGAAGACACACACCGTATGGAACAACAGTGATATTCAGCTCTGGTAAAATTCCAGAGGCTGTTTGAGAGAAGAGACTCTGGAATACTCACTCAACACTACTGAAATTTCTTCAGGAAAGATAACCGGTTTTTTATGGCAATCAACAGCTCCAAATAAACCGGCGGGATGCGTGTGTTTTCCAATGCAGTCTGACTGAATGAATCCTAAATGAATATGTAACAATAGGGAGGCCAGCCGGTGGGCCTTTCAGCCGAAAGACAGGGTAGTTTGACTGCCGCTCCCTCAGATTAGTCACATAATCTCATTGGAAAAATAGCGGGTTTAACACATCTGCAAGCGAGGCCTTTTTTGAAGGAGCCATGTCTTCCTACAGTCTCGCCAAATCCCCCTTTTGTGTCGGCGAAGACTGAAACAGGGAAGAGGCCAGGGCGCTTCCTGATGGGGGTCACAACGCGCCGAAAGACGTTTCGAGAAAAATCAGTCCCCAGAGGTGCGGTAATTCATGCATGACCAACAGCCCTGGAGTGTCCCGTTTTCCCGAAATAATCCCGGCCGTCTAACTAAACGGCTGGTTCGCGCAACGCCGCACCGTCTGAACCCCGCGAATCGATTGGCTCCGCATTTGAGCATGACGGGCTCCATAGCCGCGACTCTGAGTGGCAGGCTTGCCCGGGACGCGGTTCCGTACAGATGGATTATCGGCGTCCGTCGCGTGGGGACTCGTTGCGCCTGCGAGCCCGGCGAATCTCGCAGTCAGAAATAAGGAGGATTATAAATCACTGAGACGCAGACAGGGGGTTTCTGCACTCACCATGTTGACCTCTGAAATGGAGTCGATGCTGGCGATGTTGATGCTCATTCCAACGATGACTGGAGAACCTGTTGAAAGACAAGCAACGCAGTCGGTCAGCAAAGTCAGATATCCCATGTCCTGCTGTCTTGCATTGGCAGCCATCAAATGTAACACTGGTGGCATAGACTGATTACAATGGATAAGGCAACTTGAACATCTTATAATGACTTCCACGAAGAGAAGAGACTGCCTGAAGAGACTAGAAAACAGTGTCTTGGATATGGATTCACAAATTACAATATAGTATAGTATCTTACCACTTCCCTCCCTCTCTAACACACAAATGAAAACACACACACACACACGCACACGCCCACACAGAAAAACCATGTATCTCTTCACCTCTTGTACGCTAAAATGAAAGGGAATGTAATAAACAGGAAAAAAGAGTTCTTTCATGCTTTACTGTTTCTATATTTTATGTGTGATGTACATGTATGTGTACTGTTATGTGCAATGTTATTATTAAGATAAATAGAGATGTTTCCTAATATCACTGGTGATCGAACATACTCGTAATTATTTTGCAAGTTTTAGTATGCAGCTATCTCTCAAGAGTTTGACTTGATCCCCTAAAAAAGAGGTGAGGTAATGATTTCCCCCCCCTCCCGATTCTAGTTACAAGGATTTTTTAACATTACATCTGTAAAATGGCCACTGTGAAGCACTATACTAAGTCATTTGGATTGACTAGCTGATTGAAAGGAATATCCCTCTGTAACTGAAACTTCATTTCCTTTACATTCTTCCCACTTCTGACCTTTCCCCAAGATACAGCAAAGGATTGCCTTAGCAATCCCTACATGGGTACAAATGGGGAATGTTCAGCTCCAGTAAGATATTAGTAATCTATGGATCTTTGATAAATCAAAATAAATGTGTCACTCCAGATACAGGCTTATCCTTTATATCTTACATAGTGGAGACACATGAAATAGGCTTGTGAGTGACATCTGATGACTGTATCTCCCATGCCGAGTATGTATATATTTTCCGTCATATAAGGGGTAATCACCTACAGGTGGTCATTCACAGAGACTCAGGTAGTGGGTTAGGCCTACAGAGGCCTTTGAGTCAGAGTTTTGTAGTTCAGGAAGAACAAGTTTTCTGGGTTTGTACTTGCAATGAGAACTTTGAAGGACCAGAGAGTACACTTTGCTTGAAAGAAAAAAAATAGGTCTTTTGTCATTGTTCTCTTATCATTGTTCTCTTAAGTCTGTAGTGTCAAAACCTGACTCTACGATTTTTTAAAAAATTCCATACCACTTAATTACACACCATTTTACAGCTTACTCCAGCAGACAATAACTTTAAACAGATGACATAATATATAACTGATAAATATGGGTATATCAGGGTTCTGTACTCTATTGGCAATCCTCTACTGCTAATAAGCTTTAGGGTAAAACATGGCAAATGAGCAAAGAGGCTGGGCAATGAGATCATGTAATTCTAATTAATTTGTGGCCATATCCAGCTTTTACCCAACACTGTTTCATGTATTTATTTGGATGAAGGTGAAGATGTTGGTCAGCAAACTGGTCACTCATTTCTCTAAAATTTTCTTCATGATCTTTAGAATATTAGAATAATATTAGAACAATATTAAGAAAAATAATATTAAGAATATTTCAGAACAAAACTGTCTGTTTGCACTGTGTTGTAACCACGCCATTTCCATCTGTAATGTGTGGGGATATTAGTCGCGATAAATCTAGATAAAGTCTAGATAAAATCTCAAAGACTAATATCCAAGTCTGATACAGGTTCCAGACTTGTAATGCAATTTAGATTTTTCAGTTCAAATATGGGGGATGCATGATAACCTTTGCAGTACCTTGTCCCTGAATTTGAGCCATGAATCAAAGCAAACATTATGTTTTTTAATTTCAACATACATCACTACCAATTCGGTGAGCAACTAATATTCATGAAAAAAAATGTTCATAAAAAATGAAACACTTGCATGAGCCCATTACTCAAAGTCACAACCAGGTATCATAGTGGTTATGTTGAACACAACTCAATGCCATTACAGTACCAATTAAATATTCCCATGCTTTGGTTATTTACAGTTACGCTGTCTATCTAAGTTATCCAGTGATGTCACTGAACTGTCATTAGTTTTCTGGTCTGACAGGTCAAGAAAAGTTTAAAAGCTATATATCTGTCGAGCACACTGTGTGATTAATTTACTAAATTTGGCATGGGTCCTTGCAGCATGGAGTTACTTGGACTTCTCCAGCGTTTTCCCCTGGGGAGAAATTTAACAGTCATTAAAATCAAGGATATTAGATTAAACGGGCTGCGACCTCTGTACCCATATGGAGCGGTAGTCACTGCACATTTCATAAAGAAGCAGCGTCATCTACTGCGATGAACATCTCCGCTCAGGCTTGAACAGCATTCCAAAAAATGTAGAGGAGTGTTTGGCAGGTGGATTGAGAGGAATGTCACAATCAAACTTTTTCAATGCTGCATCAAAAGACATATTACAGAGGAAGGTGACCTGTGCTTGATGCTAAACACAGGATACACATCAGAACACACACAACTATAAATGGTAACTGATCTCTTTCCACTAAAAATTCAGCTAGTGATTCAGCTAATTCAGAAGTGATATTGCAAAAAATGTATAGCCAATCATCTGGATCACAAAACAATACTGCGCTTGAAAACACTCATCCAAAATCAACATACTGCGTCCTAGAGAAAATAAACATGAAGGCATAGTGTCAGCTGTCCGTGCACAGAAGGATGCATTTTACAGAACTGTTCATGGAGTGAGATGGGCAGAGAGGACGCAGAGGGGCAGGGCCACTGGGGTGAGCGGCTGGAAGCTCTGCATGGCTGCATAATGGAGGCAAAAGGACCTTGCAGCCTAACACCTCACTGGCAGCAGGACGTGGAAATGGCATTGACTGGTCATGGAGGGCACCCCCACCCCCAGGGGACATAAGCCTCAGTGCCACGATGGGGACACCGACATGCAGGAGGTGCCCTCGTCCAGTTGACACGGTCAAACAAACTTACTGCGTAGGTGAAAGAATCCTCGGAGAGGGCGTTATTCTCTACGCTCCCAAACGGGTCACCTCGTCATCGTTATAGTTGACAGGCAAGACAACCCCCCCTGCATCCCACCCTCTCCTGGACTGGAACTGCATGAATTATCGCCAGATATTATGACGTTGATGCATGAGACTCTGTGGTGTGAATATCAACACTCCTGTCATGGGCCCCACTGCTGCATTGCCGGAATAATTTGTTTGGCAAAGCCCTGCTGTAAAATATCCGTAAGGAACCGCATTCGGACTGTCTTGGTGACACCTGTGTGGGTTATAGGAGTGTACGTTCTAAATATAAATCCCGGTCTAACATAACATGGAATCCTGAGCCTGTCTTTAAAGGTCAGGTTGGTGCATTTATATCAAAATGTGCAAGACTGTCTGGTTACGCAAGCAGGGTAACGCATGGGTGTTTCACCTTCAAAGTATCTGCTGGTAATTCAAGTAATCTCAACTTTCCTGCTCAAAGCAAGGGCATTTTTTCCCAGACTCCTCATAACTGACCTGCAGTGTTTCTTTTTTATTAGCGACAATTCATTTTCCAGCATGGGGGAATAGGTTCACACCCACAAGGGGTAAATTAGTTATTTTCCAGTAAGCAGACCACTGAATCATAACGATCAAATGAAGAAAAAAAAGGAGATTCTTAAACAATGTGACCGATACACACTGACCACAGGGAATGTTCACCCTTTTTATTGGGAACTTTTTATGCTTGAATCAACATCTGTCCTAAAAGTTAGATCCAAAGTTAACATTGCTCTTATGGTCATTGTTTGGAACCATGCAGACACTATTATTTAAGGTAATGTTGTTTTTTAAGGTCACTGTTAGGCTTCATTTTTACCTTTCATTTGTTTGTTCTATGAAGTATGTTAGAATAGTTGTCTATCACTCTGCCTTCCCTTTCATATACTTTCATAGTTTTTCAGCATGATGCCCATTTACTGTGGGTGTGTTCTGTACCTATGTCCTTGTAGTTCTTTTTTCCCCTGTAATATGTGTGTGTTGTATGTATCTGCCAGGTACATCACTACTAATAATAATGATAACAATACAGTACATATAACAGTACTTCCTTGTATAATAATAATAATAAATCCAAACTGAAAATTTATTTGCATTAGACATGAATTTCCTGACTTTACCTCTCTGACTGCTCAGCTTGCCCATGTATGTAATTTGGGATGGCAAAAATGGCCTTTATCTCCTGGGCTTTTAACTTCCTCAACCATCACTCCTTTTTCACACAGTCTAATAAACTTTTCTTTTATCTCCACAAACACCAAAATGGCACAAGGTTTCAAAGTACAGATCTCTTGATCTTCATGGTTCGGATGTGCCTCTCAGTTGTTTCCCCTTAGTTTAAGGCTAAGTATTTGCTCTTTATGCATTGGCTTTTCAAAAGCCATTTATTCTGCAAAATCTTATTTTCAGTATGTATCAGAGGAACAAATCTCAAATTACTTGATGAATCTTCACTGAGGGGGAAAACAGGGGAACACTGCAAGCAGATTAGCAAGAAATCCATCAGAGATTTTGAAGCTCTTATCATAATGAGATTTCTCAAGACAAAAACCACTAGGTAGCTGTCTTTTATTGGAAGGTCAAGTGTTAACTAACACATTCCCCAGGGGGGCTTCAGTTTCCTTTTAAGGTTTAAAATCCATACCCTATCCTGGTGGCAGAAGCATGCATTTTGTATTGAAAATCCATTTAAAGAAGGGTGACTTGGATGTTCAAATTCTTAATTAATGTTTTATTTCTAGCAATTTAATAATTTAATAGCTAGGTATGTTAAAATCAGCCTAACGTCACTCCACATGCAGATGCAATAGGGCATTTTATCAAATTAAACACAATCACTCAACATGTTTGACTCTGGTTGGCTCAGATGTGTCATGAGGTGGGTCAGACACAAGGAGGAATATGTTCCCGGTCAAAAATATGTTCTCTGTTCCCTGTAGGAAAAAATGTTAAACTAACAGAAAAAAGTTAACTAACAGAAATCGAATGCATATTTTTATTTCCTGATAAATTTACGCTTACTTTTCACTTTCATCTATTGCATTTCAGTTGATCATATTTCGATTTTGGGCAAAATCATGTTACAAAATCCAACTTCTAACTTTAACTATGAGACTAAAGCATATACATTAAAATATGATGATATGTTTTATGCGGACATGGCGTAAGTCCATTCTATTTCTCTTAAAGCAGAAGCACGTGCTCCTTATTGAGGTAAAATGGGAGCGCATGTTTCTCTTTCACATGATTTATTTTGGCCATCATTTTGAAGAGCTCTGTCAATTGTCACCTTGATCATGTTTACTTCATCAGGTATTTTTCATTCAGTTCTGAAATTTGCGTATGAGACACAAGCTCCCTTTGGGGTTTCAAAACGGGCTGACCTGCCAACAACAACATTTTCTTGGTTGCATTAATATTTTAGAGGTGTGTTTTACCTGCGAAACATGCTGGAACATTTTGTTAAAATAATGACAGGCAGAGGAACAAAGGATCTTTCAACCCACCGATGTCAGACCGCTAAGACTGGCTTTGTTTGGCAAAGATGGTTGGCAGTCATAAGGTGTGTCACTTTCACACTTAAAAAAAAAAAAAGAAAGCACTTTTTAAGAAACGCACTTGAGACTTAAGACCAGCTCATTGAACTGAATTCTTTATACATTAAAATAGAATCTGAATCCAGAGATTCCTCAAGTCGGCCAAAATCAGTCCTCTTTGTTTGTGTTGATCTCCTTTCATTGCAACAAATAGCCGAGATGTCCGCCTTTCAGACCTCCTCTGAAAAGACCTGACAATACTATGTTTCCTCCTATCCTGATCCTGAAATATTAACCACAGCAGCGCTCAACTCAGAGTGCATATCTCCTCTCCATGCGTGCTTTTTGTAATCCCACTTTCTACCCCCTTCTCCTCTGTCCACAGCTGCCATGGTGACACGGCAACCCACCTCTCTCTCTCTCTCTCTCTCTTTAAATGCCCTGTAGCATTGTCATATCCCCTGACCCGTCTTTCGGAAAAATCTGGAACCATTTTCCATTGCACTTGTGAAGGCAACAGTAACAATTTTCCCTTGAGATGTCAAAGTACATTCGTTCACTAGTTATAAACAGAAAGTGCCCAGATCTCGATCTCTCCCTCTCTCTCTCCCTTTCACTGCATAGTTTTGACCTGTCTCTACAAAATAGTGGGATAGATTTTCTCACCAGGGCTTGCTAAGAATGAGCCACTTACCTGTAGGAAACTACTTGGTGTTGAATCTCAAGGAAAAAAAAAACAAAACAAAACCATGCAGCCCAAACCCCTCTGCTTACATGGTCAATTCTGTTTATGCTTTTGTTTCATTTTCAAGGCACCACTTTTACCATTTTATTCATTTCTAAAATTTGTTTTTATTGTTTAAATCTAATCACATTGTGGACAAGATTATTCTTCTGACCGATTCATATTCACGGCAAACGGTTAAGGGCGGGGGAGTGTAGCTGCCTGAGACATCATCATCCCCCTCCATGTTCAATTATCACATCAGAGTGTCAGCACTTTTCAGTACTTCCACAATAAGCTGCCTCTAAGCCTCTGAGTTCAGGGACCTCATGCTGTTGGCAGACATCAAAACCAGACTGGATCTCATAGGCATAGGAGTTGCTTCCAGATCAGTGTGATATCTTGCTGGGTATTGATAAGGTGCATTAAAGGGGTGAAAGGAGAGTTTAATAAAGTCAGACACGAGTCCAGCTCTGGCCTGCTCAGGCACTTAGTGCATGTAAAGGATATACTGAACTTTGACTGTCTGCCAGTCTCCTCTCTGATCTTGGCTAATTCCTCTGCCAAAGAAAGACACGGTCCCTCCGATGTCAGACACAAACACTCTCATTTGCTCGCGTTTCATTGCTTTGACCGTCTTTAACTTTACCGCTCCAGCCATTTTCCTTGTTTATTTTACTACATTTGAAAGACATTACATTACATAACATACCTAGTGAAGGCATCAAAACCAGTCCACAAACAACAGCAAGTGTCAAACTCGCACCCAGTGACGCTGTAGCGACATGACAACGTTGCTCCAAGGACCCAGAAACACTGAAAGGACATTATTTGCTAGCTGGGGAGCTACTGTTCTCTTGCTCAGCACAGCGTGCCTCAGAGAATTATGAAGTCATTGATCACGGATACGGTGGCATCAGCAGACACGGCGTACTCTGTAGCTGCGTGTTCAGTCCAGCATGACTAAAGGCCTGCAACACCTGCACCCAAAGTCCTCATCACTTTCATAACAGGCTCCTCTATTCCTGTTACAACAGCCTTCTCAGAACTTGTGCCTCTTTTTCGCAATCTGATACCACGAGTCAAACCTCCTTTTGGCATGTTTGTGCAACATCAGCTCAGGGGCACGTCCTCATATAAGGTTCTATACAGCAATGTCGTGGTGGAAAATGGAGTACCCAAGAATATTGTTATATTTTATTGGCCATCCTAATAGAGAACATCTCTCTATATTTAAGTCTGCAGTTGACATGTCTGCATCATTTTCATATGGTTTGTGTTTAATCCTCGGCAGGGCCCTATAATCATCTCGGAAAGGCCATGCTAAACCTTGTCATTTCAATTACATTTGACATCAAGTTGCACAATACCAGTGTAGGTACACTGTAACTAACAAATACAATGAAGTTTGTGTGCAGTGGTATGTAATTACACTTCTATTACATAATTACCTACAGAGCATAGCTTTAACTTTTTGAATCCTATAAATAGCATTACAGAGTAGTAAATGTGTAATGGTGTGCAGTTACATGTTTGTTACCAGATTAGTTACAATGTAACCACACTGTTATACATGCAACATTATGTAAAATTTTACAGTTTCAGATGGCACCACCAAGGGAAAGGATATTTGGGTTTGTTTCACATGGAGATATATTTCTGACTATATTTACATTAAATTCTGTTGCGTATCAGGGAGACAAATTTCAGGCCAATTGATGTTTTGGTTCACAAACTGCAAAGGCTCAAATTTATGAAAATGTCATTTTCTGTCAGGCACAGTAGTGTGCATACTGATGTCTGAGGTTTGTTCTCCGGAGTATACGCAGTATAGACTGTGGAAAGATTCTCTGGCTGAAGTTCCTATGGCGTAAGCTCTTTCCCCTGGTGCCAGTACGTACTTTGACCACTGGGTCATTAATGGCAGTTTGATGATGGAGTTACATTTTCAGGTAAGGTTAACATGGGTGTCAAGTGTTAAAATGGTGCCAAAACATAATTAGCTACAATGTGATCCAATACAAAATATGAAAACGCTAAGAACAATAGCTGCCCTCTTTGTAAAATCCTGTGGTCTCCTGTGTGGGGAAACCACTTGATGTAGCTGTTATTACAGGGTGTTGCTAGGAGACATAACATAATTAGCTAGCCATATCGGTGGACTGTTGATTTTTTTTAGTCTCCAATTGCACAGTCCAGTTAAAGGTTAGGTAATCAGTGGTGAAAGTAGATATGAATTCTAAAAGTCTAGTTTATAATGTATTAAAAAGTGGGCTGCTCCAATTATGTGAAACCTCTCTTTATATTAACATATATTTGACAAATTGCATATTCTACCGATTTGGTGAATTTTTGATAGCATTTGCCCAATCATTTTCCTCCATTCCCACACTTTCACAGCATCCAATAAGCACAGTTAAATTACCATAAAAATTCTAAATCAGCTGTACACTCAAGATTCAGGAGTGCCCAACCATACTGCACTTGCACTATGGTCTAATATAGTAGAAGACTACTGAAGGGCTAAATCATTGATGAATTTTGAAGAGTAACATTTCACTTACCAGTTGATTTTGTACAATTAACTCATTACAAATTATTAACAATCATTACAGTTGATTAATAGAATATATATTAATAGTAACATAAAATGTGTTTTTATGGTATCAGAATACTGTTAGAATGGTAGGACATTCTTGCCAACGCTAGCTTATACTCATCGCTGCACTTCATAACACCATTAAATACCATGGTAAGACCAGTTGAATTACTCTGTTTCAATTTAACTTTGTACACAAATAAGGATGCTTGATGATAATAAGAGAAATAAACGTGTGATTGCAGTCAGATTGGGTGTCTGTTTGCTGTGGTCAGAAGTGATAACATTTGTATTTAGGGAAATATGGTTCAGTAATGACAAATTGTGAGTGTTATCATGCTTTTCTTATTAATCACTAAACACCATACTCATTGTCCACATTAGCATAAAAATCTAGTGATTAATTATATTTGCTCCGTTACAACATTTTTTCCACAAAAAATTATGGATGATAAATACATTGGTATTGGTGGAATGTAAAGAAATTGGGTGCCGAAGAACAGACGAACCATTTTGGGGGCTACAGGCAATGAGGTTGCCCTTCAAGTTGTCTTGCAGTTTGTTTGCATACCTAGTCACAGTCAACAAGGACTACAGCATGTTCAAGTAATTATATACCAGTACGTTCCACCAACAGAACAGAATAGGTTTTCTGGTTAATCCAGCCTCAAACAGGCTCAGAACCCAGATGCGAGCAGGTTTAAACATCATTGCTTTTTATAATTGCCTGCGGACATTTAGAAAGAACCCGCTCTTCAGGTTTCACGAAAGGGTGGTCCAAAGGGCCAAGCGCGGGTTTGACTTACGAGATCCAGCCGTCAGTCAGCGGATTGATTAAACGGTGAGTAGCATCAGCGTTTTCATCCTCTGTTTTATGGGCCAACAAAGTAGCTGCAGGAAGCACTCTGAAAAAAATGCCTGGATCCTCCATGTTACCATGGATGTCAACAGCACGGCTCTGTGGTTTCAGCCTCAGAGCCTTTTTCAGAGCAGTGTCAGTTTTAAAGCTATTTTGAGCGAGCACTTTCCTCTGGGTCATTGAAGCAGATGGCATGAAATAATCAGAGTTTTTCACCGACTTGTGTCAAGAACATGGCCAGAGCGAAGGCAACAGTAAAGGGACTTGTCACTCCCAAATTACACTGGAGAAATATTACAAAAAAACCCAAGACAGGATTTCAAAACTGCTGAAAAAATATAAGATTGGGATAAGGATACGGGCATGTGTTCCTCTAAATTTGAATCAGTTGGGGCTTCATCCCTGGCATCCCACCACCTTGATACCATTTGGCACATTAAGAAACAATACCCAAATATTCACTTATCAAATCTGTTTTCTTCTGATTGCATAGATTTGTCCTTTTGTACCTTTGACTTAACAGTTCATTTGCTGTAACACCAAATCATTCAGACAATGGAAACAGAATTTGAATTTGAGTTAATTGCCATCTTTTGCATATTTCAGCTTTTTGTTTAGCTTAAAACAAAACTGCCATGTAAGTTAACAGAAAAATATTAAGTATCCCTTCCCTGAGACTGCAAAGCAATTCTTTTGCTGGAGATCTGGAGAACCCAATTTGGAATCTCTAATTTGGCTTTAGGCTTGTCTCATCATGACTACCTCTCCACTTGTGCAGAAATGTTGAAGCAAAATGAACGTGACCCTCCAATATACACAAACCACCAACAACTGTACTTCACACTTGCACCACATTGGAGTGGACACCGATTGGAGGATAGACACTATTCCACTGATGTCATCTAAGCAACTCACAAGTGCCTAACGAATCTCATGAAATCCTGTCTCCGTGCCTGAGAGCAGCGACATAAAGAAACCCTGGCAAACCTACCCTCCCCTATCCCAGCATTGCTGGTTTTGAATCCAGTAAGCCTGAACCTGAAGTCAAGATCACTGCTGATATAGCCATTCAGAGACTCGACACTGTCTTTTCTGTAAAGCTAAATCAAGCAAGACATGGCGATCAAAAATGCAAAAAAGTGGCGACTGGTAGCAACATGACCACAGCACGCCTTGTTGAATGGTTAGTTATCATTATTAAGCAATACATACCCATTACTATGTATGGAAGTGCAAACTGCTGATAATATATAGAACATTTTGACAAATTACAGCAATAGACTTGAACTTAACATGAACAGAAAACTAATCTACCCATTTCCTTGGGACAAAAGAAGACTAGATTAGACAACGCAACCTGATAAAACTAATTTTATCCATTATGTAAAAGGGCCCTAGAACAAATCTGAAGAGACCTCTCCTATTCCCTCTGTGTTCGTCTGCCATTGCCTTATTTGAAACTTAGCATTTTTTGAGTTGATTGTGGGCTCTTCAACAGATCCATTGCCCAAAAGACTTCCTTATTTTCACATAATTTTACATTCAAGAGACAGATGGCATCATCATCTGTGTACATATTTAAATGACAAATGTAAAGCAGGTGGCATCTCTGGAGGTGCTGACTCAATTCGGATTACTGTCATTCTTCCCCCGGTGCCTCTGCTTTCCTAAATAGTGGGCAAAATCCCAGGGAATCTGGGAGGCTGCCGAAGATGGGTAGGTGGCTGGGAATTCCAGAGCAGTCGTAGTAGTCCGACCCCTTCCTCTGGGGGCAGCGTTGCTCTCTTTGCTGGCTTTCCCTCTATCTGACTGCAGCTCTGCAGCTGTTCTCCTGCAGAATCTCTCTCTCTTCACTAATCCATCTGATGTGTCTATTTACACAGTGGCTGTATTAACCTTCTGATAAAATTTTATATTTGCCTAAAAAAAAAAAAAAGAGATTGTTGCTGACTAATATTTTCTAGACCGTTGAGTGTTTGAGAGTAGGGAGAGAGTGGGGGGGTTATGAGGAGGGAAAGGGGACCGCACCTTCGTCTCCCACTCCACATGGCAGCAACTCTATTACATCGCTAACAGGACAGGCCTCTTAGTGAAGGCTGGAATGTGCCAGTACCAAGCTCCCTCTCGCAACCTGCCCCGACAGGTGGGATTGGTACAGTACATTTGCTGGTTAACATGACTGCAAAAGAGCAAAGTACTTTGCTTAAAATTCAACATTCAAATTAATAACCCATTAGTGACAGCGATAGGGTCTGTGGTTACACCGCAGCAATGAAGACAATAAACATTACAGGGGGAGCACCGTGTTTCGCATACTTTGCATTGTGTCAGCACCTGTGTCCCGTTTTCTAAAATCAGTCGCTGACATCAACAGCCAATTAAAAACCTTTTTGCCCCAATAAATTCCTTGGTGAAATTCAGTATTACATAATTTATTTTATTTTTTACTCAAATTCACAAATAAAACATGCTAACAAATGCTTCCAAGAATCGGGATCATTAACGGCAGGAGATTACCAAGAGAGAGGAAACGGTAGAATGAGGCCAGAATGAAATCAGAATGTTTATATATTCTTCCACCTGACATTTGTGGTTATTAACACATTGTTGACATTTAAAAATGTGTTGCTGAAAGCTATGAGTCAGAATTAACTGGCTGTTCATTATGCTTTAATAGTCACTGGAAACATCCACAGTAACAAGAGCACTGCAGACACTAAAAAAAGAATAAAAGAATTACAGCCTATATTATCCTCTGAGCACAGTCAGAACAGAACATCAGCGTCTATGGTTCACTTACAATGACAATTTCGTCTTGGTATCTTTTCTGCATACTCTGTTCTGTAAATATAAATTGCAAAGCCCTTTCATATAAAATAGTTTACAGATGCAACATGACTACAAATAGTAAAGAAAGAGAATTCCCTTTCCACAAAACAAAACAGAAATAGTTCAGTTCGTGTGACCTCTATAATCTTATAATTATTTGCTTTTAATACTGTAGTCAATCAAGCTAAAATGTACTTGCTCAATTTTGCCCTTAGTATGTTCAGTGCTCTTTAATGGCGCAATATAACTGAACTGTTTAATTTAAGCATTTATTTGGTAGTTTTGAAGTTCAAAATAGAAAGAAACGAACGTTTAGTTCATCACAAAGCCCAGCATAATACATTAGCTTTTCTAAAGCGCTAAAGCATTTAATTATCATAAATGAGGTTAATGAAACAGTCTTCTGACACTCACGACCCTTGATGAATGGGGGGGTTGCAGGGGGCATAACTCCTGTGTCATTGGTTAGATGCTGAGAGTGAATGTGGAGGGCAGATGGAGAGAGAATAAATTAAAGAAAGCCACATGGACCCAAAGACATGGGGAGTTAAAATGAAAAAGAAAAGGCGAGGGGAAAAAAAAAGCAGCAAAGAGGTGCGTTCTCCTGCTAGAATCCCGAAAACATCGAACCTTGAGAAGAAGTAATGAGACGGGCTTTTAAGCACGCTTCCTGGCATTGAGACGAGCGCCATCAATCTCGGCGCGCTGTAAATGACATTTCTGTCCTGTTTATCTTAAACAACTGGAGTGCGGTGTCCCACCCCGAGTCGGTCCTTCCTGCTCCCTCAAGGTCGCCCGCGCCCATCAATCACGGAGGGGTGCGAAAGAGGGCAGCGGCGGAACATTTGGAGAGGACACGAAAAAACCTACCCTCATCAGAACATCTTGGAAAACTGCCCCGCACGCAAGAAAACGCCCATGCGCCCCCGCCATTTCTGTTGTTCCTGGCCTGCAGGGATCCACTTACATTCAATTTCGATCAGCGTTTTTTTTTTTTTTTTTTTTTCTTAAAGGTGCTGAAAACCACAGTTTAAATTTGAAGATAAAGCACACCCTTGCTTCCCCACCTTATCTGACGCAAAAGAGGGGGGAAAAGCAGGGGGGAAAAAAAGCACAGGCTGCTTTCTTAAGCATTTTCGCCTCTGCTCCCTCCTCAATAAATCACAGCACCCTCGCTCTGTAATGGGGTGGTGATCATTTCTGCGCTGCCCATACATTCATTCATGTGTTTTGACAACACATTCCATTTGTGCTGAATTTGCTTTACTTTGCATTGAACTGAGCCTCATGATGAGCTACGCATAATGCCCATTATTTAACATACAGTATACTGTAGTCATGGCGAGAACAGATCGCTTTCGCTGCGGGGAAGGGAGGGGGGGTCCTGGTAAATTTATTGTGGAAGTAGGTTGGAAGTATGCGTTGAACTTTAAGAGCTATTACTGATTTATGTGCCCCGCTTCGATTTATTTACGGTCATCAATTAGGAATCCTATCAAATAGGAGACAAATTGTGCTAAATCTACATTGGGATACTAACTTTATGAATTGCTACCTTTTCACAATGTTATATCCATTCACAGCACTACACTGGCCTTAGTATATATAATACAATTTCTATACTTAATAGTATATTTAATACAATTCTATTAATATATAATAGAATAGAATATAGATTAGGATATAATATGTAAAATATATTTAACACATATAAGCCTACACATATAAAAATGTAGGCTTTCCTTTGAGATTTCAATAAATAGTGAATGTATCTTGATTTGTTCAACTCGGATATCTCTGCAATGAGGCTGCAGTTTCATGTCTACGTGCCCAGATTGTTCTGGTGCTAAGAAAAAAAAAAAGAACAGAGCTGTGAATCATTTGGTTTTAATGGGTATTGTGACTGTAGAAACCTCAGAGGATTTTCTCTGCTGGTGGGAGATGGAAGAGGTCCTCTCATGGCTGAGTGATGAACTGGCCGTGAGCCACGTTTGCTCTTAGGTGTGCCATGGAACGTTGAGGAGGAGGTGGTACGTGGTACGTGGCTAACAAGGGGGGCCCATGCACGTTCGCCTCACCAGACGGCCGTCCGCTACGTCGTCCTCCTCACCTTACCCACCTTCACGACCCTTGAACTTAGAAGTGGCCTTGAACGCACAGCATCTTGTGGGAGACCACAAGTTACCTTGTGCCTTGTGACCTTGCGCTGAGATTTTCCTCAGCGTCTGAAAGGCACACTGCGTGACTGTGGCAAACCCATCCATTAGAGGAATGGAGGAAAACGAATGATGAAAGTGGAAGGATCTTAGCTTTTTCATTTTGGCTGAGTTCTCTAAGATCCATTGTCGAATTACAGAAATGCTACGACCGCGATCCTGCAACCACTGCTGATGCCTGCGATCAGCCCGCTCGGTTGATGAGCGCTCGACTCATTCACAGAGGGAGGGCCGGTCAACGTAAACCGTCCATCCGCGTCTATACATGGCCGCGGCTAACAGAGTGGCGGCTGCACACGGTGACAGCCTGGTGGGGGGACGGGGGGAGAATCCCTGCAGGCAACGCGGAGACCAGAGCTCGAGGCGCAAGCGGAGGGCTTGGCAAGGCCCAACTCTGGAGGGAGAGGGCCATGTTCACAGCGCTGGTGATATGTCGGCGCTATTTCAAGCTTTGTTAACGGTGGAAGCCGGGACCATAAAACCCATTTCAGCGGTGATGACAGCTAGATTTAAATGTGATCTCCGGGGGAAGGCCGGGGCACTCGCTGCTTGGCTCCGAGTCGCTCTGGCTTGCTTTTGTTTCACGACTCTCGCGCAAGATCATTACACCCTATTCCCTCTGGTAGAGCCCGGGCTCACCGGCACACTGGTGACTCATGACTCCCGTTCCCCTGCCCAAATCAATGACAGTGGCAGCTATCCGCTCCACCGCCCTACTCCCCCTCCGCAATACCAAGAGGACCTATAAAGAACAAATAAGCAGCTCAAGGTCTGATCTTTTTTATGTTCCTCAACATTTTTCCAAAGCTCATGCGGGAATGTCAAGACGAAAAGCACATGAAAGCACAGGGCAATTAAAATGTTTAAAAAAAAAAAAAAAAAACCCATAAAATTTGCTATTGTACAACGATGTAATATTATATTGTCCGAAGGAGGCAAACGTGGTATCCTTCCAAGGCAGAGAAGCAATCCTGTTACAGCACATTTCATACTGAGAGCAAAACAAAATGGGCACCGTGGCGTATGCCATTCAGGGACTCAAGGAGGAACACATTCTGACTGCTCGAAAAGGTAAGGAAATGCATTTCTGAAAGTCATTTCAATAGCCACAGACCACCCAGCTCGGAGGGTCAGTACATTTGAGGTCCATCTGGTTCAGATGCCCCTGCCGTTGGAGCACACACTCCTCTTGCTCAAAATGAAGGTTTCTTATGTGCAAGGCACACTTTATCAGCTGAAGGCTGGAGAATCTGGAACTGTTGCCATGGAGACCAGCACTTTGTAATTGTTTCTAATGTTGGAAACATTTTGAGACGCTCTGAATACGCAGCGGTTTTTTTGTTGGGCATGATGTCACTGAACTGAGCTTTCATGTTTCTCCCCACCAGTACAATTTACCCCCCAACCCGCTGTTTCCCCTCATTTCCGATTTGCTTATGGTAGGCTTTCACTGGGATATGGTGCTCTTGTTCGCTTGGCAACACTCGAAAATGAAAGCAGGCCCAGACTGTGCAGCAGCAATCTGTTGTGCAGTGGTCCTGCCCGTCATTGACACGGTGTGTTAAATCACATCTCTAACGAGTTCTACTACCCCCCCCTCTACCCCCGGGCAATAGAAAGCTACAATTTATCCAAGATGTGCTGACCATTTGGGTAACGTATAGGCTCTGTGATGTAAATGACCAAATAAATCAGGTGAGCATAGGCACAGCTTCTTAAAGTTTTTAACCCAGCTGGCAGCTCTCTGCAGGTACAGAACAAGTATGATTTTTGTTTACCAGCAACAGGCCCTCTGTACTAAGCCATTGACCGCTCCCAGTTAAATCGTTTGGAGCAAAAAGAGGTGAAAGGCAATAACAGCAGACAGTCAGTACAGAGATAATTAACAAGTCAAATTTCATTGTAAAAAAAATTAAAAAGTCCAAATTATGCCCATTCAAACAGCTGTAATTTCCCCCAAAAGAATAAACATTTTGCTTGTAAATCTGCATGCTTTAGCAGAGGTTAAAAGCAGCCTTGCTGTACCGTTGAACGTACGGTACATTAATGATGTCCACGAGCAGGCAATATCCTATCTTAGCATCCATCACAACCAGCTTGTGATTGATGGATACACAGAGTGATATTGCTGATCAAACAAGTGACCAATGTCAAATGGTATACCCCAGGAAGGACATGAAGATAAAGAACGTGACATGAGAAATTAAAGTTACAAAATGGTGCAATCGAAACTGCAGAATTTTTTTTTTTAAACTAATTTGCTCACAATTCATTTAACAAAGCTTTTAAAGCACTGCCAATGGAGGTAAAGTTGTAGGAGATGCAGATAACATAACAGAGAAAAACACTTAGTGATAAAATTTGCAGTCCGCTGGTTTTTATTACATTTTCTGCAGTCCGAAGAGACCACTTACAACTCCAGCAAATGGTGAGCTCCTCAAAGATAATGTAATTAGTGGCTTTCAGTTTGTGGTGTAATTTCGGTGGAATCTCTAGTGGCTCCTCACTCTGACCATTGTCTTAATTATTAATCCGTTATTGACTGATATGACCACCTCACCACCCTCTTTTTGACGTGATGGCCCCCCTGCCTCAGAAGACATATCGCTTCAGTGCAACACCCAGGAATATGTAAAGGATACGTTGCGCACTGATGAGACCACACAGACCACAGTAACATCACACAAACACGCTGTGCACAAAAACACACACACACAACGTACACACGCGCATGTACACAAACACACTGTGCACACATACATAGACACACACTGACACAACCGAACATATACACAGCAAATGCACTTTATCATCGCGCACAACAGCAACAAACATGTGGCAAGCAATTACGGCCCAATTCAGGCTGACCACCTCTTTAGATATGTTTGAATGTTTTTGTGTTTGTGTTTGTGTATGTCTGTGCAGTGGTGGTCATGTCCTTGCTGTAAAATACTTTTCTAAGGTGTGATCTAAGAATATCTATGATTAATAATGATGAGATATGAATAATGACCATGATTTTATCCCAATATACACCTCAAGGTTAAATCCTGGTATTTCACTGAGGTCCGCTTTAGCTTTCCCAAGACCATCTGTCCTCACCTGAGCACCATTCCTCATTTCCCCTGCATACAGTGTATCCTTTATGATTCTATATCCCCTTGTCAAAATGCAAACGTCTTTCATGCAGAAATGATGCAATGAAATTAGCTTTCCTCCATTTCTTCATTAATGACAATCATCAGTTACTCTCAGCAACAAAACCTTTGCATCGATTCATTACTATTTAAAAGTATATCATAAACACAACATAAAACCTGGGACAATTACAATGTAATTGAGAGACTACTGTACGTGAGTTTCTTAGTGCAAATGTGTTGTATATTTGTGTTAGTGGGGAAAAAACAAACCAAATGCATATTTTAAAAAGTAATGTAGCTGTCATGTATTGCTTCCATTACTCAGATGATGATCGCCTTAGAAGGGCTGAATGGTAAAACACAGTCATTTGGGAGGTGCACTTCAGGTTTCTATCTAAGTGTGGCATCAAACTCTAATACAGACTTCAATACAACAGGATCTTCTGCTACAGAGAGGTACAGAGTATGTGAGCTGTGTGTTAGCCCAGTGTGAATTCAGGGTGTGTGTGTGTGTGTGTGTGTGAGAGAGAGAGAGAGAGAGAGAGAGAGAGAGAGAGAGAGTGGCAGTGGGGTTTGGGTCAGATTACTGTGAAGTCCCTGCAGTGACAAGGGGGTTGAAGAAGAGTCCACATGATGTCAAAATTAAAACAAATTCTAGCACGGTGATTAGTCACCACTAAATAACACCACATATTTCTCATGGCCCTTTTTTGAACTAAAACAACCACAACAACAACAACAACAACAACAACAACAACAGTAAAAAAAAAAATCTTGCCACTTGAAGTCGCTATGAATCATGGCAACGGGTGTGACATGTTGGGTATCCAGGCAACCGCTATTCTGTTCCATTCCGTTAATTAAACTTTCAGTGTGTTTTTTATGGTTCGGACGTGAATGGGATCCTTAACGTAAGACAATTCAAAGTGCCAGGATGCATGGAGCTGTCTTTTGTTGAAAGCCCTAGTATGAAATGAGGAACCAATATACCGTTAAATCAAGGTATTGAAGGCTGACCTGATCATTGGTGTTGTAAATAAATCCTTTTATGGAAAGAAATTAATTTAGTTACTGTATCAGTGAGGCAAGGAATGATTTTTGCCATTTATGGGGCAGAAATATTATCAAAACACACAAGCCGGGTTTGTGACAGCATCCAAATATATCAGAACAAAAATTGCGAGGAACCGCAGGGGCTGTTATTTTGAACTTTGTTTTGAGCCTGAAATCAATGCTCAAAAGAATAGTATATTGAAGGCAGAATTCAAACGTATTCACACCAGCATATTGCCAAAAGCAACCGAGAGAGACATCTGATCCCCCACTCTAACAATAAGCCACTGTCTCTCCACCACTCCAGCTAGTGCCGGAAAGACAACCTGTATTACCTCTTAATCCCATGTTCACAGATTAAGGATGAATTCCAAATTTACACCTTTATTTGTGGTCACTACATTAAAGGTGTCATTAGCAGAAGCCGTAAGGAACAATGTGCTGTGTCCCACAGTGCTCACTGTAATCCATTTCGTGAAGTAGATCTACAGCTGGATACTCGAAAATCCAGCACAATCACAAATGATCAATAACAAATTCTGTGGTATCAGAGATCGGTTTGAGCTAGAAGTATGATTGCGAATGCTGAATCACAATTAGCAAGAAATATATTCAAAACAATTCAGGTTAGAAACTTGACCTGAAGAACATAAAATGTTACTTTATTTGTCCCATGGTACAATTACCAGCAGAATCTTTGGGGGTCAAAGTTATAATTTACATTGCCCTTTGGACCTGAATGTCAAAATAAAAGCTTGAACATAACACTATTGCTTTAAAATGCACATACTAATAAATGGGTTTTCACAACGACACCTAAACCTCTCTGATTAGAGATATTATATATATATGTCCATGCTGCTCTCTTTCCTCTCTAAAAATGTATTATAATTTGGAGAAATTATTTCAATGTGAAACATTTCAATGAATTATTTTGATGTTACTCATACGTATGTTATCAGAAAGAACAAACCAATCTGTCTATGCATACAACAGTTTTACTCAAGGTCGCTTAGAGGAAATTGGACACACTCTAAGCGTATGAGATACACAAAAACAATAACTATTACTCGTATTCTTATTATCCTCACAGTATATACTGATAGTTACAACGCTGTATATTTAGAATGCACAGTGCTCCCTGGTGGGTTGGTTTCTGCTTGGCAAGGTTCGTTTTCAGTCAGATGGTACACTACGTCCATGGGCTATTTGCTAAAAAGTTATAGCCAAAGCCAATAAAATATGGAACAAACAAGAATAAGTGCAGAGTACTTACAAAAAATACAAGATGAACACAACATAGAGAAACAGGACCGAAAGGCAGGGATTGTTATGTCAGATTTCGCTGTTACGTGCAGTATTAAGCATGGCCACAAAGCTGTGCACATTTACCTGCCAAAACTAGAACGCTTTTTAGATAAACTCTCAATGAAATTCAAGGTGGATACCCAATCCACCAACACGCTGGGCCATGTAGAGGAACTACACAACTCCAGCTATCTCACTTCTAACCATGTGCTTCCTTGGCTTAGAAAATGTGTCGGTTGAAGCCACTGCAGTTTTGCCCTGCTTAGCCATTTGAGTGAATTCATTTGCTTTAGGAGAGCTCCACTCTGGGGTCCCTGAATTCACAGACAGCTTTGCTCTCACCTGTCAATTCTCCAGTTTGGCACCGAAATCAATCAGAAAATGAACTGGGCTGCTGGCTGGCTGGGGGGGGGGGCAGAGCTGTCGGGGCTTTCATCTGGGGGTCGTGGCATTTCTTACATACCGGCTCCCGCTCACCCTGCGGCAAATCCCCCCACAGCAGACCCGGGGAATGTTACTTTTCATTACAGGCCCCCTCTCTGCGGCAGCAGGCAGGGGGTGGATTCAGCATTTTCTGGCTGTTAGTGATGGTCAGGTCCAACGTGAAGTCCAATTAAAATGTGCTGCACTCTGGGGCCCGAAGTTGGTCAGCAGATGTGTCAGGGAAGCCCCGGCTGACTGATGATGAAATTATCAAGATGTGATAGACTAGTCGCTTGGCCGGAGTACAGCGTCAGTTTTTGGGGGTGAAAGCCTCTGCCGCCACCGTCCCTTCCCGGGACGTCCGGACCAACAACTTTTGTGCTCTGCAGTGTGCTGCCACCATTCGTAACAGCTCCAATGCGAGGGGAAGACGGGGCTTGAAAATTCATCTCATTTTCAGCCTGCTGCATATTCATAGTGAAACAATATGCATTGGCCCCAAGCATGCACACACATTAATGAAGAGTGAATTCTCAGTCAAGAGGGTGTGCTCATCACTCTAAGATGCACTAATACAATTGTGCAGAGGAAACAAATTCATATAGGTAGATTAATGAGTGAGAAAAAAAATCATAAATAAAATGAAAGACGTACATAGCGGAAGGGAATAAGAGAACAATGCAGGTAAGTCTACACAAACACAACACAAACACAAATGAAGCCCCCACCCACTGAATCCCCTCATAGAAAAAAATGTCGTTTTTGAATAATCAGATGTCTACTGTCTACATATTTCTTCCTCCTGATTAAGGCTGTATCTACCCCTTCTGACACAACAAAGACTCACAATCCCAAAAGACAAAATAAGCAAATACATGAAACGAAAGGCGCATGAACAGCACAGAAAAAAGATAGCACTGGAATAAAAACAATTAACTTTCAGTGATCCAAAAGATAAAAATGATTGTCTTGGGCTAACAGCAGAGATGTGCGTATCATCGGAGTTCAGGATATGAGGAGGTGTTTTGGAAGCTACCAGTGAGAGACCCCACGAGTTTCAAACATGGCGTTCACAGTGCGGGCGTATGAGAATAGACCTACAGCTGCCCATACCACCCTACTTTGAAATATGATGAGAGAGAGAGAAATAAGAAGGAGCAGGAAAGCAGCAAACTGTAGTACAGTGGGTTCTGTTGCCATGGATATGCCTCTAATTGTGAAGCATAATAAATTGGTTAAACAAGCGGCTGCGCTTGACCTTTGTTGCTAGCTGGGGCCTGTTTTTATTCTCCCTGTCCCTGCCAGTCACTGTACGTTCTTGACCAAACCTGTCTTTACCGGTCTATCCCTGCCCAAACACAACGAACAAAGTATATCATAATTTGAGCCAAACTGAAAAGGGGGGGGGGTATGGGAAGGAATTCCCATGCAGTCTTTTGCAGTCAAGACATTTTCCTTAATTTTGTGCACCTAAGGTAAAAATAAAGGAAGGAACTGGAAGAAATGTACATTTCACAATGGTCTGTGGATATGTTAGACTGGTATTCTCATGGTACAACAATGAACTTCAAAGGCCACTCCGTTATTTGTGAAGACTGAGCTTTGATCTGAATGTTTTCCTCTTTTGTTTTCCTTTGTGGGATTTGGGCACAGGAACAAGCAGACAGACAGGCAGGCAGACAGACAGAGGCACACTGTGAGGGCAAAACCCATTGGGTCACGATGGTTTTTAGCTAACATTATCAGTGGCAATTGTTACACATATAACCCTGGATGGGACACCACTACAGTACCCTTGGACATGATACTCAACCTCCATTTCCCCAATAAAACATCCAGTGGTAGACAGATATGATGGGAAAATGTAAGCTATGTAGGTTTCCCTGGATACAGGCATCTGCTCAACAGATACATAATGGTAATAATGATAACACTAAATGAAGTTTGAATGCTTCCATATCGTGGTTATTTATCTCCCAAGCAAACACATTTTCCCTTAATGACAGACATTCTTGACTTTGCATTATTTATTGGTTCATATTTGTCTTCTGTTGTCTGACAACTACATCTGCAACATATTTCCAAAGCTTTTTGACCGGACTGCTATAACCTAAGTGGGTTCCTTTGCTTGAGACAAACAAAATCACAATCAGACCCCGCGCTTAACGCCCACAGAGTCCTAGCACAAGAATCTAGAGCCCTAAACCAGACTTCTGTATCGGCACCAGTTCCAGGGAAAAAAGCACCTCTCATTTCTGCTGCAGGGTCTCATGTTGACTTCAGACACCTTTTTGTTTTGTAGGTGCACACACACTATCATTTGCACCACCGTCAGACAAATCCAACCATTTTTCTCATGGCCGCATAGTTCATCACCAGGCCACAGTCTTTCAGCCTCGCGTTCCCCAGAACAAGAGCTTTATTGGGACACACGTACCTCCAAAATCAGGCCGCAGGCGGATGTCATATCCCTCCAGCAGTTTGTCCACTGTCTTTTTGGCCATAGATATTCCGGTGTTTCCGGAGGTGCTGGTGGAAGATATATAAGAATTTTTCAAAAAATATATATATTTCCACACCAGGTCTCATCACTCTCTTTAAGAATTAAAGAAAAAATGAATTAACCAAGTAATTTATTCAACCCTTTTCTCATTTCCAGCTGAGGGCAGGATCATCACTTGCTAGCTATTCAAATAATTTTTATTTTTAGGGATGGGCCTTCTTGCTTAGCTACTCATTGTTCAACAAATTTCTTCATGTGAGGGTGCCAAACACGTATCAGAACAGAAGATGTAGAACCTCAGTGATTGACAAATTGCTCTACCAAAAATGCATTTTTTAGGCAAACAATGTACAGTAAGTAATACAGGGGGTGTAAACTCATTACCAATTATTTGCATTGCATACTAAGTACATCATGTCTCATGCATTTATATCTTGGGTTTAGGCTTTCCATGAGAGAAACATGATGAAAGTGAAAATACATAAATATGAAATGCCCTACAATCTTCAAAGGAATGTAGAAAACAGAACGCCTCTACACCTACTCCAATTTTCCATGTATTTTTTGTGATTCATATGATTAGCATCCAAGCTAACACACACCCTTGTGTTCATAAGCTTTCTGTATCGTTATAGCAATGATACCGCCTAACTACAATGTTACTGCAACATTATGACACCGTTGCATGTTAACTGGGATAAGGCTTTACAAATATACGATGGAATAGTCGTTAGGTATATTCATCGAGTTTTATTGAGATAAAGTTAAGATATCTCTGTCATAAGGAGAAGAAAATTGCAAGTCAAAGGCATTATATTTTATCAGCTGTCATGCGTTCTGCAATGGAATCGAAATACCAAACGTCAAAATGGAAGACATTTTCAGTTTAGGGCCACCGCCGGTTGATTATTGGGAGGATCGTGTGTTGTTTGGTAAATACAACGATAAATCTTGGATTATGGTATTGAGACACCAGTGCTATAACCCGTGGCCGACCTGCAGATGTTCTCATTTTACCTTTAACGTTTCAGAAAATATTAATACAATAGGGGTTGTTCTGGGAATACTATCGCTTTTGTCGTTGCTTAGTTTATTTTCCGATGCTTCGACGTTTACAGGTGCCACACAGGACATACGCAACATTGGAGACGATGTCAGTACATCTTTAGAAATGTATCAGAAGCCTTCTGTCACAAAAATCAATGTGAGAATTATCAAAAAACATGACACAGTATGGATGACATAAAAAACGACAGGCTAGTTAATTTTTATCCACAGATCAAAGATGCCATAGCCAACGACTTAGATTTTGGTTCATTTACTGTTTATTGTAATACATAGTGATTGTGGGTGAAGAATGGCGAAAAAGGCATACGTAATTTGTGTTGGTTGCCTAATGTAACTCTGTAAAAGAAATTAGCAACAATGTACATTTGCAGTACATTCCAAATGCAGACTCGCATGTAGGATTCATTTCATGTCTCCCTTCCTCTATCTTAATCACGCGTCAAGAAACCCATATCATCCTTAACTTAAATGTTTCCAATTCATTATTTGTCACTCAGGTTCAGTCGTGTTTTTATTATTTAAGATTTCGTCGATATCATATTAGTTCTACCCTTTGTATTTTTGGCGTCAGTGTATGCATTTTAGAAAGCAGCACACGCACGCACGTACACTCACACACGCGCGCGCACACATAGACATACGAACGCATTGAGTGGTATTCTCATAAAAAGTACAAGTACATCGATTTATTCACAATTCAGTGTGCGCGTAACTTAACATATATCATAATTCTGTGTTTTTCATGACTGTATATTTAGTATACATAAAGAAGATCCTAACTGCATCCTCCGTAATTGTATTGGAATATAGTTCAAGAATCATTTCTTACCTTTGAGCAAAGCAGACAAAAGACAGAGCCGCCAAAGCAGAGACAATTCCACATAATTTATCTTCTTGAAGACCCAACATTTCCACAAATCCTTGTATACAGTCTCAGTAATCCAACCGCCTGTGGTCCCAAAATAAAAGCCACTGGAGAACAAAAATAAAATAAACAACCAAACCACAAGCCGGAATAGAACCGTTGGCAAATATACATATATAAATGTTTCTTACAAAAATATATATGTATAAAGCTCGTAATTTGTCCCAGCTGTTTCCCAACTAAGGGAATCCGTGCAGGTCACAGACCCCCTCAACCAACACCAGAAGATCAGACATCTTGCTAAAAATAATAAGACTTTTAAAAGTGCCAGGAAGTTCAAAAATTAAAAAATACAAAAAATATCGAAAAAAAAGAAAAGTAAGACAAAAAATAAAAATGAAGCAGCGTCTTCTTGGTTAGGCTATACTGGCTGCTGCAATTTCCCGGTCCAAATCTGCAGAAGAGTCATGGCTCCAATGAAGCTCCTGCGTGGGGGATTGCTCCTCAATGTGTGTTGTGTTTAAGGATTTTTTTTTCAGATGTAAACGTTAGGGGATTGGGGGGGAAGGGGGTGCGGTGGGTAAAAAAAAGGAAAACGAAATCTGCATTCCCTTGTTATTGCTGATGATGATGTAGATTTGCGCCTTTCAACGCAAAGTCACTAAGAGAAAAAATTGCACATTGCAAAAAAATAATAAAATAAATAAATGCAGTGGACAATTTCAGAGGCAGACGTCAGAGCAGGTTATATTAACCCTTTGACAAAAAATACAAGCAAAAACGCACAGTCCGTTGTTATAAATCGTCCAATTTCTGTATTATAATTACATTAGAGTTGATGTCCAAGACGCTAACTTAATGGAGACTCTCGCATCTCCCCGTCGCTCAACGCCTTATTTCTCGATTGAATGCGTTAGCAAGTTCCATTGTCGCCAGAATGCAATGGTGCACAAATGATGACACAATACGGTTAAAATAAGACCCCCAAGAAAAGCAAATAGATGAAAATGATATTCCTACCAGAAAACGTTTGGATTGAAAATTAAGGAGAAAGAAAACAACACTTTCGTTGAAATGCGTTGAATAAAATGCTAATGTTGATTAAAAAAAAATCTGAAAGCTAACCAAGGAGAAAGCAGCACCCTGTCCACGCGCTGAATCACGAAGGAATGAAGAGAAAAGACGAGTCAATTCCTCCTGCAACCTATTAGAATGCTGTGAGTGTATTCCGGTGCATTTTTATGCATTTCTGCCACGTTGTGACCATCTCAGATACCTAGTATGTATGTATATGTATATGCATGTATGTATACATACACACATACTATGTGTGTATATATATATATATATATATATATATATATATATATATATATATATATATATATATATATATATATATATATATATATATAGTGCATACGTATACAGTATAACACAAGACACGCACACATACACATACAATACACATACGTATGTGTTCCCTGTTTTTTCTTTTTTTTCCCCTCAGACAGTACAGACACAAACTCAAATACACATATGGTCATACATGCATACTTGAGCATCAACCCATTTTGTATGACGTCTGGTGTATCTACAGATTATGTATGTCAATAATTTGGTATCGCACTGGATTTCATTCTATACACATGTTCGTATGCACAAACTAAAAAAAAACAGACAGATAAAAGATGTTTTTATATAGAAGATGGGGATTTCAGCAGGGATCTATGTGCTGCCTAGTTGCTTAGCAACCCCGTGAGCAGTGATGCAGAGCAGTGTTTCGAGGGCTAAGTGCGAAGACACATTTAAAGGAGCAAAGGCGCTTCAGTTGCTTGCATGGGACAGTAGGGTAGCCCATGCTGTCCACAACGGCGCACACGTCCGTTGTGCATGATTTGCGCATTTAGGTGAACTCTACACATATATACACAGATTCTCCTCTGGTAAATGTAGCTAAGGAATTTTGCCTGATGCATTTTGATGGACACAAAGGGAAAAAAAGTCCCAAATGACATAATGAAATCAAATGAGTGAAACACTGCAGTAACTTCTGTTACCACTACTGCTGTGCTGCTGCTAAGCAGTAGTAGTAATAAGAAAATACTATTAATTAGGCAATTTGCAGAAATTTAGTGTCATTGAGTTTATGATACCAAAGTCTTCCAACATGTGATTAAGGCTTGTCAGTGGATCAGCACCATGGACAGCTCTTATGGATAGGTTATTGTGATCACACTGGAGAGATCATCCCACTCACCATTTCAGAAGTTTACAGGGTGAGCTGAATGAACCTGAATTCGCTCAGTGGAACATCACAGATCTGGGTCAAAAAGGACTTAAAATGACCACGGGACATTTTCAACCATTTTTAGGTGACCCTAACTGAGTGATTGTTGCTCACTGAGTATGATGGTTATTGCTTCCTTCTTGGGAAGTCTAGTCTCTAATTACAAGGTCATCCCTTTGACAAACATTCTGCATCAATGTCATAGTCATCATCAATGTTGTCAACATTATCACTCAAAGCTACTGCTACCACTAGCTACTACCCATGGCGGCCGGTAGATTCCATAACGCACTGAATTCATTTAAATAAAATGTTCATTAATCCTGATGAAAAAATACAGATGCAAATACATATGATGTGATAAAAAGAATCATTTTTTACCAACTGTAA
Source organism: Megalops atlanticus (assembly GCA_019176425.1). Taxonomy (NCBI): domain Eukaryota; kingdom Metazoa; phylum Chordata; class Actinopteri; order Elopiformes; family Megalopidae; genus Megalops; species Megalops atlanticus. The sequence goes on from CM032877.1 coordinate 49,105,694, forward strand.
TGGACGACAAGAGAATACATCTATATGTATGAACCTTTTCTTGCAACTACATGTATTCTTATGGGATCACAACCCTTCCCTTCCCATGTGAGGTATGTGGCTGATAGCTAATAACACCTAACATATAACATACATGACACACATATCTAAAGATGCTATTAGCCAATGAAACTGAAAAAATCAAAAGAATTTTATCTGACACAATTAATTAGAACCAAAGCAGTGGATAATGTAGTTGTGTGGATCAGGATATTTCAATATGTAACACCATGTAGGTGCTTATTGCCAAGCAGTGTGTCAAGCACTGTGAATTGTAAGTACTTTTTCATGAGGCACCGAGCCTCAGTGCCTAAATGACACAGTGAAAAACATTTTAAGCATCATGTGTTGTCATGGTGACCCCAGCTAAAGACAGAGACGAGTGGCTGTGGTGCCTCAGCTAGCAGACTGCACATGCCTGTAGCACACAATGAATGAAGACTTGGCTTGATTAACTTTAAAAATAAACAAGCTACCAGATAAAATAAAATAATAAACACATTTTTAAGGCAGTGCTATACTTGCCTCTGTCATAACAATAATAGTCATCATCCAGCAAAAGCAGTCCCTTACAGAATCTAGACTATACTATATAATATATATATATATATATATATATATAATGTGTGTTTGTGTCTGTATGTGTGTGTGTGTTTGTGTTTGCATGTTTGTGTGTGTGTGTGTGTGTGTATGTGTGTGTGTGCATGGGTGAATGTATCACCACAGTTAATGTATCAAATTGAAAAAAAAAACATAAGAGATAAGAGCAAATGATCAAGTCTTGATTGATGATGGGTTTTTGCCAGAAAAAGAAAAGTGTTTAATGTTCTCTGTACATCATGCTTTTAGGTGGTGATAAAGTAAACATTTGCAGAAAAAAAAGTGTTAAAACAGCTAATCTATATCAGTTGAGACTGCATTGTCAGATGTGTCAATAGCTGACTGAGATCTTAATCAGTGTCAGCATGCTACAGCCTCTTAATTCACTGCAATGCATCCTGGTCTACACATTCATTAACTAAAACGCTAACTTTGTTCATTCTCCTTCTCAGTATACGTCAACTCTGCCTTCATTCCAATTGCAACCATGACTTCAATTGTGTAATTTGAAAAAAAAAAGAATTTGTTATTACAATTTGTTATTGAAATTGGAATTGGTTATTTGTAAGAGGAAATCTTTAAAATATAAGAAGTTATTTACTTGTTTGGTCTGGATACATTTTAGTTATCATTTGTTGTACTCTGAAATTTCAAAATAAATTATATTTAACATGCACAGATATTTAAGTATTCTTATGGTAGCATATCTAGTTTTCCTTTTCATATGAATATGTGTTAAGAGAAGAAGCAGAAGTTTAGGGTTCTCCACTGATTGAGAACAGCAAAGCTACTATGACAACGGAAAAGACTTGACCTGCTCTTCCTACAGGCTTGATCCTCCAAGATACTCCATCTTCAAGACTTTCTACTGGGCTGAAATTTAAGACCCTGTGGCTATCTTACATGGTAGTCTAGGGCACAGCTTCTTCATGCTCTCAATCAAATGCCAGACTTTACACTCCTAAACAGGTTCTCTGCTTGATCATCCCTGGTTAGCTGGCAGTTCCTCCATTTTGTGACTACACATCCCAAACTCACCTCTTTTTCCTCACTAGGCCACTAGTGGTGCAATGATCTACCTGCAACCAACAGAACTGCAGAATCTTGTGATGTGGGCTCAGAACCTTCTGTTCTGTTCAGATTGTAACTTGTTTATGCTTAGAACTATGTACCTGATCATTCCAAACCTTTCGTGAAGTTTGATGTTATTGCAAGGTCATTACAGAGCAAATATTGCTGTCAGCATTCAACTGTATTGGAAGTCAAAATATGTTTTCACTTCTCCAAAAATGCAAACTTAATGTATCTATCCCAATCTAATTTGGAATTATGTACATATTAAATTGAAATAACCATAAAAGTAACCAACCAAGTAGCCATAAAAGCGAAGTAACCATTTATTTTAAGAATTCAAGAGTACTGTTGCTACATCAGCTGCTGATGGAGTCTAACCAATTGGTGTCCAACCGCCCATAAATTCACATTTTATAAGCTGGGCAAGCCTGGTGCACAGACTGGACAGCTATTTAGTCTTCTGCCTCCTTGGATCTCCTTATTTATGAACAGTACCATTTTGTATGCATGTGTCCTGATTGGCTACAGGTGAGAATGAATCATTTCATTCAAGGGGCCCCTTGTAATGCCCATGTTTAAGCACAAATGGTGTGGAGTCATAACATGTGTTCTGATTGATTACAAGTCAAAATGAAACCTGTGTTGCATGGGGCCCTATCATGATCTCCTGATTTAAATAATTGAACAGTATCATTATGTGATCAATAATATGCATGTGTCCTGTTAGCTTTCAGTGGGATTCCAAATGAGTGCCCTTGAGGCACCACGATGCATTTAGCTATGCTGCAGGGCATGCATACATCACAGTTTTAGCGTATGTTTCTTTAATGGGTTAGGTAATGCAGCATTTCCCAAACCTCTCCTGGAGGACCCCTTGTCCTGCATGTTTTAGATCTCTACCTGCTCCAACATAGCTGATTCAAATTATCAACTCGTTATGAACTCCTGAGCTGCTTAATAACAAACTGATCATTTGAATCAGCTGTGTTGGAGCAGGGAGAGATCTAAAACATGCAGGACAAGGGGTCCTCCAGGAGAGGTTTTTGGAAGCGCTGAGGTAAGGTGCCGCAAGTACCATTATGAGAATAATGCAAAATTTGATATGGTCAGAATCCTCAAAAACAAAGGCATCAAAACCAGGCCACCCTTTGAAAGGATTAGCATAAAGTGATAGAAATGATGACATAGACTAAGATGTGTTAACATGAGAAAGGTATAGCATGAGTTTGTAAATGTATTATACTTGTAGCTAACAACAGGATTATTTAAGAACTACCATAGCTTGTAATAAATCCTATATTAAATCGAACATCTTTGGTAAATGATAAATACATTTCTATGTGATGTTTATACATATATAATACTGCTGCTGTTATTAGTTATAGTATAATATAGGTATAAACATCACATTTTATGTGATGTTTAGGCCTACTAATAGTACTGCCAATAACAGTAATAACAACAATAATGAGCACTAAACATGATATATCTGATTAACTTGATTTAAGTTAATTTTTAATTGATAAGACTTGAGCTTGGTGTTTCCATTTATAACTTTGAAATTGTTTGATATTATTTGTATTTACTGCAGGCCTGTAACTTATACAGTGTGTCAGGTCAACCAAAACCTTACTCAGGTCACCCAAAAAATTGGTTTCCAGTTCTGACGGCACCCCTCACTGTTGTAAAGGATGAGAAGGCGCCAGAATGAGCATCATTTAACATATCATACCTGCAGTGTATGAAGAGGCAAGGGATGCCATAATGTGGAAGAATGAAAAGCTGGACCATATAAAAGAAAAAAAAGCAAAGGTGATGAACAGGAGAAAAAAAACACATAGCACTCCATTTACAAACAGACCATGATGGGTCTTCCCAACACTACCATCACACTTTTGTAGTGCACCCCAGAATAATACAGCTTGCAACGCAGCTAGCGTGTGAAGATGCGTGATGGTACAGCACATAAAACCAAAAGAAGAGCTGTTCTTGTGAGACAGACCATGAGGGAATCCTAGATGTCTTCTGGGGTTCTATGGTGGAGGAATTTGAGTTCTTTAACCTTGGATTCAATAAAAAATATATTCTTTGGGGCTTTTTCATAGCTTGCTCCTGCTGCTTTTTTTCTTTTTCTGCTTCTTTTTCTCATGCCATCCAGAGTGTCTTACAATGCACAAGGCTTCACGTGAAAATAATAATGTAAATAAAGTAGAATAAAACTTGAGTAAATTTTTCCAGGGATTTAATCACAATTTATAATTAATGCTCAATCATTAACGATAATTAAGATTCTCCACTGGTTCCGTAATACCCACCCAAGGCCATTTTTAGAGTTGTGTGATTTTTCAGAGGGTTGTCTGAGGTCGTTGTGTCCATAGAGGTCTCCACACATTAGGAGAACGAGCACGAGGCCTATGTTCTGGACTGATTAGTGATGTCAAAGCCTCCTCCCGAGGCTTTCCCGGGGGAAGCCGTGTGAGCAGCCCAGACATGACCGATCTTGAAAACAACGTCAATTCTCATGCTTATCCGTAAAGCAAAAAAGGGAAAGGGGGGGCACACATTCATGCTTGCCTGCTTTTGTGGACTTCCTTTAACTCAAAGTGATGAATGTATGGACTAGCCTCCAGTTTAAACCACAGCTTTTCTCCCTGCTAAAAGGTGGGCGCAGACTCAGCCTTTGGGGAGTACCACAGCTCATTTGTTTGTTTGTTTGTTTGGGCCCACATTCTTATGGGGTGTGTTTTGTTCATTTTTGGCCCCGGACTACTAATGAGGGCAGTGATGTTTGTTGAATAGCACTTGTTGCCGAATAGCACTTGTTTTGTGCATTCTGGTTATTGATACCACAGAAGGGCACATTCTAGTAAGGCAAAATCTGATTCACCTTGAGTCTCGAACAGAGGTGAAGGCAGTACTTTCTGAATAAGTGTTTTCTGTTGTAAAATACCATCGTGAAATCCAAATTTTTCAATTTACAGGGCTTAAATTGGTTCTGCTTTTATCCGCAGAACACGTGCCATTGTTGTCTGGAATCATTATTGATAACATGGTCTCCTTGTATTTGGCGATTATGCTGTACTTTACACTTATGTGATGCATTTGTGGAAAATGCAGAAATTTGGAAAGAAAATCCATTTCTTGCTCAAACACACATTCTCACAGGTACATGTGAAGACTAAGGTGAAGAGTTCATTGTGCACGGCACTGGATAAAAAAAGCTATAATTTCTGACTGAAAAGCATTACAGCCACAAAGAATATCTACTGTATTTGCATGTATTCTACTTTAATTAATAAAAAATGAAAATGTCTTTTTTTGTTAATATGTTCTGGATAATAGTCAAAAGCACCAATAAAAGTGGGATATTGCTTCCAGATGTTTTATTTTCCACTCTGTGTCTCTGTGCCTGACCAGGGAAAGTGGAAAGTGCAAAGTGCAAACACCATTATCACCAATTATTATTCTGGATATTGAGTTTTCCTGACTGAGGAAATTAAAAAGAAAGAAGAAAATGCCCATCTTCACAAAATTTATTTTGTCTTTTCATCATGCCCAAATAAAATCTCTGTTGTTAAATTGTGATAGACCTTGAATGTCTATTGAATATGAATGCTCTTGTGGTCTCATTGTTGATAATTTTTTTAATTGGTAATTTTTAATACACTAAAAATCACTCTGTGATTTTCCAGTCCTTGAATACTTGAAATCCTTGAAACTGTTCAATTATTTACCACTGATATGCTTTTAATTCAATGGTTTTGATTTAGACTACAACTCTATAGTTGATCAACTATAAGACATAATATGTGGCATGAAATATCATTGTGAAACCCACCCACCACTTTGCCTTTTGTCAGATTGCACACCGTTCTTGAATCTGCCCTGGAGTCTTCTCCTCTCACAGAAAAAGGTGCTTGGCCACTGGCCACTACGCTCCCAAACGATATCATTATACATGAATATTCCAAGTGGTGTAATGAACCGAGATCTGTGTGAACCACTGTAAGGTCACTCCTTGGGGTGTTTCCTGAGTCCTTGCTCTGGAATGCTGCTTACTGTCAGCGATCACTATCATAAAAAACAAAGTTACCTGTCAGCTATGCACGTGGAAACAGACATAAAATCCTCTATCAACCGTACTTATAAAAAACGCTGAGTGATCTAATCGACCCAACAACGTTTAACCTCTGATCCTCAGTAAGGCATTTTGTAAGACGGACACATGATGCCAATCAATACGGTCAGTCTATAAACCGGGCATTTTTTTGGAGATTTTTTTTTTTTCAAGTGAAGGACTTCTTTTTGCATTGCAAGAGGGCAACTGTGCGCCATTCAACTGTAGGAATCTCTCATGTCTGCCTGCCAGGGTGGAGGTCGGAGGTCATCGCGGAGAAGACGGCGTGCTCAGACAGAGTGCCAGACGGATCCCTGGAGCCCGGCCTCGGTAGACTTCGAGATCGACGTGTCCGCTTGCCCGTCCAGAACTCCCGACGCACAGGCTGTTGCTCACAGGACTCGGGTCACCTGACCGTATCACCTGCTGCTAATTGGCTCCCCCAGCGGTGAGAGTCAAGCCCCCAGAGATGTGGGAATGCTGTCCTCCTTTTTTTTTTCCCCATTCACATGTTGCATAAGACATGTGAGTTACTGGGTCACCCTTACTTCTGCGATATAAATAGCATCACATGCTTAATGCATTGCTGCCTTCCAGTCACTCTCTACTGCTCTTTTTCTCTCACTGTTCATCTGTCCAACTCTCATGTCTAAACAGGACACTGTATGTTAAGCTGTATGCTGTGTGTCAAAAACATTTTTCATCACAGAAGACATCTTTTTTGTCACAGAAGATATCCAGATTTCTCAATCAGGAATGTTTTTGCTCTTTTTTGATCTTTTTTGCTCACTGTTGAGGCAGGCATTTTTAATGAAGATGACCCATTTGCTTGGAATGTAAGAGTAAATATTCAAAAGCTTTCTTACGGAGCTACAGTAAACAAAGCCAGACTGTGATGAATTAAGATTATGCTTAGGTATTTGCCAAAATTTGTCCCCATCCTTACCATGGCGACTGAGGCTGTTTTGGCTGCCTTGCCACCACTCCCTCCCAAACCACCCCACCCCCACCCCATCTGTCATCCTTGAATTGAATCTACAGTATGGATTCAGGCTCAATATATGTCCAGGCAAAGTCTGCAGGATCAAGAGCTCATCTCAGGGCTGATTTTGAGTAATGGGTCACTTGCTCTGACATTTTTCAGTTTTTACATTCATGGCTAGCATTACAATAGTCATGTCGATGGCTGGTGATCAGAGTCTTTGTTTCTAATTAATTCTGTCACGATCTTGTTTTCAAAACCGTCTAGGCAAATGACAGTATTGGTACCACATATGTTCGGTGTGGCGCTTTCATACAACTGCAGCACTATTTTCTAATTTTGTAGGTTGTCAATTTGTAGCAAATGAAATCATATTTTCAAGCCCTTGAAAGGAAACCTGACTCAGCAAACAAACTGCCCGTTAAAACCATAAATGTCTGGGTCACAGTGCACCTGACCTGGTGACTCCATGGTGATGATCAGCCCATGATTGCAAACCCCTAAAATGAATCGTCTCTGTCTATTGGTTTTTAAGATGTCGCCGTCTCTTGGGTGAACGAGGGAACGAGCACTGGCGGATCCCTGCTTATGGCAGGAGCTAAGAAATACAGCCTACTGTACCTCGGATTTCACCTTGACAGTAGAAGGCGGCTGATGGAAGGCAGGGTGTGAAAATCAATGGTTGTATAACTGATGAATGCTTTGGGCTTCCACTCTGATATCACTGTACTGATTAATTTTTGTGGTCACTCACTCCTCCCACCTGCACTCGGGTTTGCCGCCCGCCAGGACTGACGGGACATAAAGTTTGTAGGGCGATGAGGGGGCAGGGCGGCATGTCTCACGTGTCAAAGTTCTGATGTACCTCTGTTCTGCGTGCTTAAAGATCCAGCCCTGCCTTGATGCTGGTTTGGTGCTCTCGCTCCACCCCAAGTGGTATATAATGTTCTTACACTGTTTTTCCTCAAGAAATGCCTAAACGCTGCTACAGCTTTATGACAGGGGGGGACAGTTTGCTCTCAGCCAGAATGGGGACTTTGAGCAACAGGAAGCTGTGTTGGATGCCATTTTTCACATGCAGTGGATTGTGGATTTGTCCCCCAGTTTCCTCTCATGCTCTGTAAGGTTGCATGAGAAAACAGGACATCAGAAATGAAAATATGGATGTATAAATACAGATTTTGTTTATGATGTAACGAGGGAATCTCTAAGTGACAGCATTGCCCAGGTCAGTTGTGAAACACAACCAAAGCTGAGTGGTATTTTCAGGTTATTTGTAGCAAATCAGACATTTTCTGAAAGAACTTCTATGATGTGCTAGAGCTGGTAGTGTTTACACTGAGCAAAATTGCAGGAAACAAGAAAAAAACATTGAAATTACAAATGTGCAAAACTGTGCACACTTACAGCATTGTTATGTGCAAAGTAATTTGTGTGTATCTCCTCTCGATCCAGGACTGGGTTCCCTTTTCTCCTGGGGGGATATGAAAGTCATGTGACCCAATTCGTCCCTCTAGCTCTCCCTGTCAAATAGAGTACATAATTCCCACCATCGTTGGTTAACAAATTTAGTCTCTGCAGTGACATTTCGGCAATCTTTTTGCATCAGGCGCTGGTGGAGCCTAGCACCTAATGCTGGAATGTGACTGAGTGTCCGTGTAGATTCACTGAGGGAAATAGATGCAAAGGTTTGCTCCCCCCTTCCTTTATTAACCTTGGCTAATATGCCCGTCATCCATTATCATGTAACACATGATTAATTAAGTGCTTGTAACAGGCTAACAAAAAGGGTTAATTTCAGTAATGTATATCCTATTCTAAAACTCTACCATGTTGTTTTTCCAGAAAAAGTCATCCATTTCAGGGATACTGACAGGTAGGTTCAATAGATTGCTCACTGTACTATCATATACAGATAGCCAAACTGGAGATGGATGTTTGCTTGGGGCTCTTGATCAGGATACTCTGTATCTATGTGCACCACAGCTTGTCTATTGAACCAGATGATGTCGCAGGAGACAGTTGTCTGTACAAAACCTCAGCTGTTGTGTTCGTGTACGCCCCCGTGTCTTCAGCAATCTGCTGGATAATCATCAGTGAAGTGGCAGGTGTGTGTGTGTGTGTGTGTGTGTGTGTGTGTGTGTGTTTTCCATGGAGATGTTTTCCCCATGATTTCCATTTTTTTCTGACAAGCTACATCTTACCCAGAGTCCTTTGTCTGTCGTATGCCTCCTGCTTGTCGTGTCTGGCAATGTGGTCTCTAATATTCAAGTAAGGGGTGGTGGCCAAATATATGGAACCTTTGTAAAATTCACAATTTTTTTCCCTTTTGTCAGTTTTTACAGCCTGACATATGCAATAGGATGTCAGGACAGAGAATCTGAATTGGCCTGAGGCATTACACTATAGACATTCATACATGGATAAGAGAGTCTGTGTGTATTCCACGTATGGCTGTCAGTAGAAGCCTGAGAATAACCAAATCCATGTAAAGCACCAGGCATGTAAAGCAGCAGCTGCTGTAGGTGGATGTCTTACAGACAGCAGGGAAACATTTTCCTGATTTTACGTATCATCTGCCCACGTACATCTTAGACCACATATTACACTCATGGCATTATATGTGTCCTCTGATTGGAAAAGAAGGTAAAATGTAGTAAGCAGCAGAGATCCTGCCATGTGCTGATTTGTATTCTGTGTGGGATTTCTGTTAGGAACTCCTGCAAGAAAGGGTTAATGAATTCTCCTCACAGATAGATATTGCCATGGAAACAGCTGCGTGACTGCTTGCAGCTTGTATTCAGTACACAGAGAGAGAGAGAGAGGGAGAGAGAGAGGGAAAAAAAAACAATAGTGCTGGAAGTATTTTAAAATTCAGAGAGCAGGCGCTTTCCAGCACATATATATGCATTTAAGAATCGAAAACCCACCAAAGCACCAGCCCCTGAAGTGAACAGGAAGCCACCCTCCTCCCAACCCATACCCCCCCATGACTCCTTCCCTGCTCCCCCCCACCCCATCTCTGTCTCTTTCAGATTCAGAAGAGAGTGGCTAGTCTCAGTGTTGCATGCGGGGGGGGGGGAACTGCAGAGACGCCCGATGCGCATTCAAAAAATTCGATTTTGCAGCGAAGGTGAGGGAAGCATCTCACTTTGTTGTCGACTCTCTGGCAGCTCCATATACCATGACATTACATCGCCCCGCAAAAAAACTATAAATAAATGAATTAATGGGAAACGGGGAGACCTGGGGCAATTCGCCTGAGAGACAGAGCAGGGGAGGAAGAGCCGAGAAACAGAAGGCGGTGATGGCATTGAAAAGAGGCCCACATCCCCCCCCCTTTCTTTTTTTTCTCTCCACTGCTGATGTAAGCTCGTGGATTTAACGACATTAGAGGGGTGGCACAAATCGAGGAAGCACACATTTCTCTGTGTGAACCGTACAATTCAGAAGCTATTTATTTAACCCGTGATACAGGAATCACATTAAAAGATGTTCAAAGGTATGAATTTTACCGAATGCGACTAATAGTTAAAATCTGATGCAATTCTGAAAGCAGAGAATCATCCGCAGTGTGTCGTAATATGGTTTTCCAAAGTCCGTCGTATGATTTTCCACATAATGCCTCTCACTCCTTCTCTTGGGGACTCACTTTGTATTCTGATTTTTATTCCAACTGACCTAATTAATCAACAGGGTTTGATTGAGCTGATTTGTGAATACTGATGTAGATTTGATATTTACCTGCCCTATATCCTTTGTGAAAGATGTTGTTGTCAGAGGGGTGTTTATCCTGGTAAAAATGCACCAATAAGCTTGTGTCTTCAAACTATTCCTGCTCATTTAAGGCCCTTAATTGAATTAATGCAGTTCTTTAGTATTCCTTGTAGTAAAGTAAGGTGTCAGCTTCATTCATGACCAGCCTACTCATATAGGTCCCCATGACCAGGGTTAGTGTGATACATAATACTGTACCAATCATGCCTGGTACCACATGCATGTTACCAAGAAATATATTGAGATGTATCAGCAGAGTATGGAAGGGCACTTATATGTCATGACCTTTGACTTTGAAAGGATAACTTTCCATATGTAGAATATGCATGATTTTGAATGTACAATTACAAGTTACTCATTCTTTGTCACTGCATTGTAATATTTGTCACTGAAGACAAATCTGCCACACAGACACTCACACAGACACACACAAATACAAACACAAACAAAGACACACACACACACACACACACACACACACACTCACATGCACATGCACACACACATAGGTACACCCCTTTCGAGTGTCCGTATACATGCTGGCAACCTGCTGAACCCTTGGGCCTGGTTTTCCCCATTTTATTTTGTGAAGACACTTGTATATGCGTGTGCCCTGTACTCACAATACAGTGACTGTCTCTGCTGCTTTCAGTATATTCCAGCAGTGGATAATTCCTCACACTTTGTGCTATTGTTAGAAATGCCACCTGTCTCTTGGTCATCACCATGCAGTCCTGTTCAATATTTCTGGCACCTCTGACCAAGAGCCTGCCAGAATATGCACCAATGATTATTGAACGCAATCCAAGTGATAACGTTAATAGGATATTTTAACAAGATAAATGAAAATAATTAGTCATAAACAGAGGTCGTATACTATATGTGATGGTCATTATGAATGTATTTTCAGGCTCCTGAGTGTCTTAGCCAGTCAGGGTGCTTGCTCTATGCAGGCAGAGTCCCACAGTGCAGACATGAGTGTCAGCACTGTCATTGGCTTACAGTGGCCAAGAGTCTGTGGCAACAAATCACTATTGCCTTCATTACACTGTGGCCAGGTGGGGTTTTGCTGGCCAGGGTCTGATCATCTTGCCACTGTGACCCCCTCTAGCGGCTCATAAGATGCCACGGGCCTGTCTTCCAGTCAACTTTCACCATGCTGTGGTGCATCGTGGGAGCTGTTGTGTGAAAGATTGACTGTATGCAGGTGCATCAGAAGATTGCATTTGTCTCATTTCAGCTCTTCCGATCTGAATTAATGAATTAATTTGCACTTAACACAAGCTGAAGCTATTCATTGGTGTGTCACTGTAATTTGAAATGACTTTCTATGTTGAAAAGACACTCATATGACATTCATTCATACACACTTACAAATAAATGCTACTTTTTTGTTTAGAAACACACTGCTACATTACATTACTGGCATTTAGTAGACACTCTTATACAGAGGGCCTTACATTGGTTATATTTTTTTTTACAATGTTATCCATTTATTTATTTACTGAGGGGGGGTTAATTGGGGGTTAAGTACCTTGCCCAAGGGTACAGCAGCAGTGTTCCAGTAGGGAATCAAAGTGGCAACCTTTCGGTCACAAGTTTTGCTTTTTAACCACTATGCTACACTGCCGCCCCACCCTAGCTGAGCCCACCTGTGTGGCTGGGTATGATTTCACTGGACAGGGCCTTCTATTCCAGGTTGGGCTGCGTTTCGTGTTTGCCGCTGTGCCTGAGGACACCCTCCTCATAGAGTGATTAGCGGTGCGATGAGGCGTAGAATGACGGCTCTTTCTCAGGAATTCACCCGGCTCTCACACACGTCTGGAGGGATCAGTCCGGTCACCCCCACAGAGTGTGGATCTCCCTTTCTCCTCAGATGCAGAACTCAGCATGTGCTGTAACCCCCTAACCTGTACCCCCCCACACACACACACACACACACACACACGCACACATACACCTGACTTTCGGTTCTGGCCAGCTTGCAGACTGCTTCCCACCCTTGTCCCTAAAGTTGCAAAATAACTGCGTCAACAGTACGTGTGCCTTTGTGTACCATCTGGGTTGAAAGGACAATGTAATCTCCAAATTGTCTCCATCACCGCATTAATTATTACATGGCACTATTTATTTCCTTAGCAGACAGTTTTATCCAGGGCTACTTGCACAGTGCAGCTTAAATATAACACGTAATCCATTTATATAGATGGATGATTAAAGATCAAAAGCTGATACACTGTGCCCTGGCCTCCTCTGCATAGGAATACAGTGTTAATAAACTCTAATGGAATGGGCCGAGGATTCTTGTCTCGTCCCTGCTGTGCGTTGTGAGCACAGAGTGTCGTCACCCCAGCAGGGGAAAGAGGCTGACAGGGGCTGGCCGCGGCAATGCCTGCAGCAGCTCGTACGCTGTGAGCACATCCAGCCCGCCAGTCCGATGGCGGCCGAGCACTCTCCTCGGGGTCAAAACGGCACTTACAGCCGCTAATGGAGCTATGCAGTTACCTGCTTGCACCTGATGTTCTGCACGGCGTGGCTAGCTCACAGCCCGCTGGGCTGCTTCTGTGAGTAATTAAAAGCAACTCGTTCCATCGCCCAGTGTAATTCACACATTTGAAATAATATCCGATTCAAAACAGGGCATCTTTTGCCATCCCAGATATAAAACGTCAGCACATTAATACTGAATAAACTCTGAATAATACTGAATAAACTCACAGCACTCAGGCTGTATGCTGTGGTGCATATGTCCTTCCGCTAACATAAAGTCAAACATGACATGAAACACACAGAGATATCAATGCAGCCCATGCACACGCCCTCAAACACATGTGCAGGGTACTGAGGACCTGTCTCTCATTTTTGCTTGTCATCTTTTTTTTTTTGAGTACATCAAAAAAACCAAAGATTGCAGGCGGCAGAGAAATGTTCAACATCTGGAGAGATGAAAAAGTTAAAAATAATGTGTGATTCCCGGCGTACCGTTATAGAGCAGGTTTTTTCATAACTATAACACCAGCGAGCGCATCAGCTGAGGAGCTGTCTGACGCATCTACGGGAGGTGATTTAAACTCAGCTAATTGGAAAAGGAGGATGCTGAGGAGCCCCTTCGGCCCCACCAGGGACCACCAGGTAGACATAATTACGGAACTGCGAGGTTTGAACGGGTTAATCATTCATAGTGGTCCCTGGCGATCGGGTCTTCATGGGGGATCATTAGCTGCTGGCTTGCGACTGTATTCAGCATTATGTAGCGCCGGCGCTTTATTGTAGAGTCGCAGGGAACGGGGGTGCTAATGAGAGGCCGACAGAGCGATCTGCTTGCGCTGGCACTGCTGGCGGACGGGGTCTAATGAGCAGCGGTGCTACCTTGCGAAAAAAGGCAAAAAAAAAAAGATCTAATCAGCTGTGCTTTCAGACCTGAGCAGCCAAGTCATCCTGTCGGAACGGCGCACGCAGTTTGCCCCCAAAAAAATTCTAGGGCTCTCAGCTCGCCTGACTCCCAGGACAGCCCGTCCCTTCCTGTTTTGGGGCAAAATTGATGGGGTTTTTTTTAAAAGTGCTTTGAGGGCTGATGTTTTCTTGGATACTCCTTTTTTGCACAGTACAATCAATTGTACATAACTCACACTTTGCACATTGCTGCAAAATCTTATCTTACATGTGACGTTGGCTTCTTTAGGGGGAAACACTGACAATTTGCCCATGACCCATGCAGTATTGATATTTTATTATACATAAGATTTGAACTCCATTTGACCACATCACTTCATCATGAGGAATTCAGGTAAAAGAGTATTATTACTTTATTATTACCAATAACATTGTTACAGCAGACCTTGTTTTCTGTGCATATCAAGATTGAAGCTTCAGTCTAAACATTTTAATGTCCTTTGACAGCAAAGAAGGAACATAATCTAGTTGTGCCCATGCTGCCAGGTTCCATTCTGTGTTTGTCACTATTCCCATGTCTTGTCTCTGTCATTCGGGTGGTATGGAGGGCAAACAAATTGTCAGTGATTAAAAAACATATCAGTTTCACAGCTGGCATGTTCTGCCACTGTTTTTGAAATCCTCAAGGACCTGCAATCAAGATCATTCAGTGTACCCAGAGGAGGTGGGCAATGAATACCCCAGTCCATCTGGCTGTTAGCCCTGAGGGTGATCAGGGTCACAGAGGTCAGCTAGTTCATCACATTTGTCATTGAATATACCATAAAACGGTTTTCTACTACCCAGGCTACTTGAACGAAAAACTGCACCGAATAGAATGTAACATGCTAACATACAGCATTCTAAATTCTGCAGGGAATATCATGAAATATGAATGCGTAACTGTTCCATGCAGCTACTTTTTGCTGAAAGAGTTCCAAGGTCCAAGGTCATGAATTACTTTCATGAATTACCAGCTGAACTTACTGTATGATCTAGTTTTTTAGAACTGTATATCAAGCTCTGACCTTATTTAATAGGACAATCCCTTTTGCTGCATGACCTTGTTGTTATTTGGACAAATGCTGCAATAAATTAATTGGCCTCTACAGATATTTGAGGAATAAATGAAACCACTTTTCAGCATTTTTTTTTAATGATTTGATAAGGAAGCTCAATATAGGACTATTTTGTATGTATGCTACTGCAAGGCTTTGTGTTTACTGTGTTTAAAAAATGCTTTCATGCACAGAAGAGAAAAATGTATTTATGCTTATACAATAATTTCTGTTATTTTCTGTGGTTGCTTTGAGGATGCTGCTGATTATTAATTTTTCTTTGCCCTGAATGCATGCATTGACTCTTCAGAAAATGCTATTTTTAAGTGCATGGGGACCTCACACGCTTCTAAAGGTCACTTATAAGAACAAACTATTTCCATTTCCACATGCATTTGCTTCCATGGTTATCACTGGTTATATTTGGAGATGAAACTCAGTGATGACATGGTTTTCACATTTCTCCTAAGGCATGTGGGTTGGGGGTGGGGGGATATATCTCTGTTTTACTACAGATGCCAGGGGCTGTATCCGGGAAGAGAATTCTTAAGAGTGGGCTTAAGGCATGGGAAAAAAAATGTTGGCATTTGTACTTGGAATGGTACTCTGTGTTGATCCCCTTTGTGGAGTATACACATTACCTGGCATTTTAGTGACACCACAGAGTTCCACATTTAGTTGTTATGGGGTCAAGGGGGCTGGGAGGAGAGAAAAAGGATATGTTCTGGAACAATCATCGGCCATATCATTTGATGTCATTTCCTCGAGAGGAACACTATCTCGAAAAATGGGTTCTCACTGTCAACAAGCTAGCAAGCTTCATAGCAAACTATAATAATCTAGATGAACAATTTAATGAATCATATTTTTCTGCAAATTATTTTAACAAATACAAAACTCAAAATGGTTCAAATCATTATACATGTTTATGTGCTAGTGTGTCCTTGATTATTATTATTATTATTATTTAATTTCTTGCCTGGGTTGTTTCTGCAAACAGTACATATACTTCATTCCCAATGTGGGTGCGAGGTGGGCATAAGGTTTTGTGGCAACTCAAACTCATACAATGCACTTCTTACCCCTTCATTACATCATATACAATTCTATATGGTTTTTTGCTTGTGTTGTATTGTACCTCACTTGTAAGTCGCTTTGGATAAAAGCATCTGCTAAATGAATAAATGTAAATGTAAATGTAAATATGCAAGAATTATGAGTCAGTCGGGCAAGTTGTGATGTGGACAATATAAAAAAAACATATGACTTGGTTTTCTGTAGATTATCACTCATGCTACAAATCTTTCTAGTCCCATTTCCGTTTTATGCTATGCCTTTGTACGGCTGATATTTCAACCACACTGACAATGATTACATAAGCAATACCACAGTGTACCCCTGACGTCTACATGTGACGATGTTACCCAATTTACAGCAATGTATTCAGTCATGCCTGAACTCTATATTTATGTATGAATTTGTTTTACATATGTGCTTAGCTAGGAGATTGTATATTTAGATTACAATGAATAATGATAATATATTCTTAAGTTTATATATCCCTGGGATCACCCCTAAACCAATGCAAATGCCAATGCTGACCTTTCTATAACCATCCAAGAATTCCGTGGCATTAGAAACCATTGGTTGTTCCTAATTCTGTACAGATTATCACATCATTATCATTGTATGGATAATTCATTTATACTTTAGATCCCAAATCATCACTGCTGCACATAGTTTCTTGTTTCCTGCTGCTAAATAACACAGTGGCATCAACATCATTTGCTTCATATTGAGCAAATGTCAGAATGTCCCCATCAAAGTCTTTAACAAACACAATACCAATTATATTGAATCCATATGCTTCTAATTGTTCCCAGTCACTGTGCATTTCCAAAACATTTTTATTCCCAAGAAAACTGAAAAGTCAAAATTCTTGTTTGTGAGCATCACCCATTAAGTGAAGTAAAGTCACAGGTAGCTAGGTGTCTTATATTACATTATTGGCATGTAGCTGATGCAGTTATCCAGAGCGACTTACATAGGTTACAATTTTCACATGTTGCCCGTTTATACAGCTGGATACTTACAGAGGCAATTCTGGGTTAAGTACCTTGCCCAAGGGAACAGCAGCACAGTGTCCCAGCAGGGAATTGAACCAGCAACCTTTAGGTTGCAAGTTCTGCTCCTTACCACTACGCTACACTGCCAACCTGTCTTTGGGAGGATCACATTTTTACTCCCTTGGGAGCACACTTAATTCCTTCATGGCAATTACCATTTACCTTCAGTTATATGTTTAGACTGTTCTTACAGCTTTACAAACCTGAGGTTTGGCCAACAAAAGAAAGTCCACAGTTTACACTGTTAAGGTTACTTTTAGTCTTGCTATCATCACCATAGTGCAATTATGTTCTTCATATTACCTTCAGTTATATGCTTAGACTGTTCTTAGAGCTTTACAAACCTGAGGTGCTACTTTTTGGAATACAGGTGCTAGCCTGTAGGACTCATTGGCCAACAAAAGAAAGTCTACAGTTTACACTGTTAAGGTTGCTTCTAGTCTTTTTTTCATCACCATAGTGCAATTATGTTCTATTCAGTGTCTTGTCAGGATTTAGAGGGCATACACTGATAAATATGTGGACCACTTAAATGGATGGACTGACAGATGCACAGACAAGACTACCTTTCCCATGACTCCTCATTTATTATTAATGATTGTGATTTATGTGGTGCCACTGTTTTAACAGACAATGACAGTCTGCGTAGAGCAAATCCAGCGCACAAACCAGAAAAGCAAATGAATTGAATTCATAATGTATGGACTGAAGCAACGCACAAAAGCATCTCATGTGAGCCACATGACATTTTTCATATTCTACCAACAGAGTGAAACCAACAGCATTGCCACAAGCAAATGACGGATTTTGAATTCCTAATGAGCCTCTCCATCCTTTATTCAAATGGCTAAACACCATCATTCATATCATTTTTTTTTTCTAAGTTTGATTTGTGGATTGTCCAATCTGCCAGCACTGGGTTCGGTAATACCGTGCCTGCTTGGTACCCGTGTTGGTATGGGACCAATGCTTTGTTGGAAATCCAACGCCGCGTGGTTTTTTCTCGGGGAGTAGGATGCATTGCTGCACAGCTTAGCTCACACCTGTTCTATGCTCACACTGTCCCTATGTGGTGTGCTGGCAGAATGCAGGATATTCGGAACTAGGCAGGGTGCAGCAGGAAGCAATCCCCCATCTGTTCCACATGTGTGCTAACACGTAACCTTCTCCCTGCGTGTTTCCGTGACACTGCAGCAATGTACTGATGCCGCTGCAAGGTGTCGAGAAACACGGTGCGACAGCGAGACCGGGGGACTCAGATTTTGCCCTTTATTGTATGCAGTGTGTGGATATGTGATGGTTTCCCCAATAAAATATGTCACATCAGCAAATAGTAAAAAGCATTATGTAAAGATAGTCCCTCTCAGTGGATGTGTCCTTTTGTAAGGATAATTTCCTAATTAATATCCAGATCAAGTGCCAGGTAGTGGCTGCAGGGATTGTCGTTCATTATGTTTCTGGTTGTCTTGCTGGAGGACGTTGCTTGTTGCATGCTCGTGTTAAGAGATATTAAAAGCTTTTTGTTTTTGGTATAGCTGCTGTACATCACACCAGGAAGTAAATACTGAACACAACAAACATTCCTTAGTGTTTTTGAGTGGTTGGAATTCAGATTTTTTTTTTCTCATATAAAATATCATTATTTTTAGTTGGATAAGCAAGTCCCTGGCTTGGTTCTTGGAGGAGATAACAATATGATATATTTCTCTCTGATGCATTCCAGCAGTCCAAATGTGAAAAAAACGATTAGAGACATATTATTTAGATTTTAAAAGGCAAGGAACATATTCACTGTTGTCCATTATACTGGACACATACATATACTCCACTGGGTTTTTCTGTCAGGAGACTATGTCTGAACATCACGGTCCACAAATAGACACCTGGAGTCACATGTTAGTTACCTGGAGTTAGGTGGACATGCAATTACCGTGAAACAAAAAAAAAGCTCATTTAAAAAAACAAACCGGACTATCGGCAGGCGTGCGGAGAGAGTGAGGAGCGAATCGCCGCGGCGCGACACTCTGTCTGACAAAGAGGCCGGCGAAAAGCGCTCAGGGCGCAGACCCTAACGCGAGTGACAGCCGGGAGCTCCTCCAGCGCGGCTGACTGAGACGAGAGCTGGCAACGCGTGGACTCAGCATGGCGGATCCTCCGAGAGTCCTCCAACGCCGGCCCCTCTGAGCATCCCGCTGCATTAATCTTACTGCCGCCCCTGTCCCGGGACTCCAACACCCCGCGTAAGGTCAATTAAATTCCCAAAGATGAATTACCTTTCTTACTATTGTTATAAAAATAGAAATGGTTGAATGGGGGTCTTGGGGGATTGTACAAGCATGACGAAAGTGACAGGCATTTTTTTTCATTTATCATGTTGTGCAATACATGAGAAATTTAAAATTCAAAAGGTACCAACTTTTAATTTTTTTTTATTTGATAAATTAGCATAATAAATTTTAAAAAATCAAGGTGTGATAGGCTTTTTGTCCTTTCATCTTTTGCTAAATCATGAAAACTTCCAAATTCTAAATGTGACAAGCATTTTGTTGTCATTCTGTGTAAAGTGATGTAAAAGTTTAAATTAAGAATGTGGGACGGTGAAAACTGGCATTCCAAGTGAAACAAGACAATCAACCAAATCAAATAGATGGAGTGCAGACAACGCTCATTGTTTGCAATGACTCAGAACTTTGCCTGGCCTTCCATGAAAGAGAGCTATCATCTTTTTACACAGAGAGAGGGGGCAGCTACTGGTTGATTATATTTAGTTGCGATGATTCTGAACACAAAACTCTTCTGACTTTTCTAAAAGCAGAAGAAAATAGTCTACTGTTTCTTTTCAGAGTAACTTATGATTTCTGCATGCTAACAGTAAATAAAATGGCTTCGGTGTCACACCTTATTTTAGTCATCTCATCTCACTTGATCTGACCCTACTTCCTTTTGCTTCCCAGGACAGCATTCCAGTGATGGCTTTTTGTTGGCCTTATTTAATGAAGCAAGGTAACATTGATAGCAGTATGTTCTCTGCTCAGCAACCTTGTTAAGCCATTATCATAACGAGGCAAGGCCATCAGGTCTTAGATGATGAATTTTAATGATTTTTTTTTCTGGAAAAAAATACCTCATTATATGGGAAAATCTCTTCATTATTGTAATTTTTCTGCTTCTGTCTTCTTTTTTTATTATTTTTGTATCATCACTTTGATAAGAAGATATATTTGTTACTGTAGTTCTTGGGATTGTTTGTGATAATAAAACAGATGTTTTTTTCATTTAAGCTGCAGTGTTACTCCATTCAGACAAAGATACACACAGTGTTGACATGGGGCTTTTCCCTTGTTTTTCATTATTTTGAAATAGAATTTTGAGTGCATAAAGAGAGCCTTCTCCGTGCTCTGCTCATTGAAAATCATGGATGGCCATACTGTAAAAGCAATTAAAGAGATTGCCATGCTTTTCTTGTTCACTCGACCTTGCCCAATCAGTGCTAATCATTTATTGTATATTTAATTTTATTTTTCCTTGAACAGGAGTTTTTGCAGTGTTATACTGTAGTTATACTTTTCGTGATTCATGCATTCTTGGAAAAGCATATTAATTATTACCCTATGCACTCTTCCATGAAAACACCAAGGTAATGTTTTATGCACCACAATTGAAAGAAAGAAAATATTACGTTAATAAATGTGGAGTTGGTGATAATTTATCAGCCCCATGGATAAAGTGTACTGCATTTCCAGTGAAGATGAATCACAGCATACGACGTCCTGTGTCTGCCCAGCTGTTACCAAAAAGAAAACCTTTTTCCTTTGCAAGGTAGGGGAGTGGACAAGTATGTCTGTCCTTCTCCCCCCATAAATCGTGTTTGTTCCCCTCGGGCAAAATGAGCTTGCCCTTTAGGGATGTCTGTCCTCTACAGAACCCGTGTCCCCAATTGCCCGCCCCACCCATTACCACCCTGAGGGTTCCTTGCATGCAGGCCCGCCCACCCCTATATCTCTCCCCCAACACTGGGTATTCCACCCAAGGTGCGGAACCCAGCAAAAACAACCGAGTCAACATGGCTGCCAACCCTGACTGTAAACATTTACCACGGTGCCGTCTCATCCGATGCCCACGGAGGTGAGGGGCACTGCTCAGCTCTTGCTCAGGGGACTGACAGTCTGGGCCACAGAGTTTTCACCAGGAGCAGCTGCCCAGCCTGTGCCATGAGAGCTTAAGAGACCAAAAAAGAACTCCTTGTAGACCTCTGTGCTAAGGCAGTCCGCGCAGGCACCCTCTAGGTGTCCACAGTTTTGTTCGTTACACAATCCATGCCCCTTCTTCACCGAAAAGTAAAAACTGACAAGATCATTTAAATCCGCCTATACGCATCTCTGTGTGTGAAAACAGATTGTGTGTTGATGTATAGTGAGTTACTGTGTTATATATACATACGCACATGCACACGCACACACTGTCCTCTCAGAGATGGTCAGTGCTGAATTAGGGGCTCTTGAAGCCTGATTATGCATTCTTCCGTAACACAGCCTTCAGTAGCTACTAATTTAGCAGCAGAAACGTCCCTGGGGCTTTTTTATGCTTTACTTGCTATATAAACTCATATATAGATGATTCATCTTGTATTTTTAAAGACGAGGGGGCTCAGAACCCATGGGCAGGTCCTGCCGGGTCAGCATTCGGACCCCTCTGTCTCCCTCATCGTGGTGGTTTTTACGAGGTGTAGACCCAGGGCACTGCTCGACTGCTCCAGGCGCTTCCCTCGTAGTGTCAGGCCAAATGGAAACTAATCTGTCAACCCAAATACTCAGCGCCTAGTGCACTGCATGCCTATAAATGTGGTTGGGTGTGTGTATGTGGGGCGGAGGGGGGCAGGGGGTGGTAGGAGTGCGGAGGTCAGAATCACATAGAATCTCGAAAAGAGCGTGTAGATAAATTCATCTGACACAGAGACGTTCATGTAAAAAAAAAGGAAAAAAAAAACATTCAAGAGCGGCTGAGATATTCCAGCTTGGCTATGGTGAGAATTTCGTCCCCTCCCCGTCTGCTTTGTTTGGGCCATGGCTCTGTCTATCTCTCACGAAGGCGAGAGAAGGCCACAGGTCTCACCGGGTTGCACGGCTCCCCAGCACTGTGTTTGTCACTCACAAAAAAGCCCATATTCAGCAAAATCCTTAACCTCCTGGGTGTTTGATCATTTACTCCTTTCATCTTTGAGTGTCAGCATGCCAAATATATTGACATTGATTCAGGTTCCATGAAGTCTCAATCAAACTTTACTGTCAGACATACCCTGACAAAGCATCCATTATTAAACACATTGCGTTGTTTATTTCAATTCAGTTGAATGGTCTTGATTTTATGCCATGACAGTTTAATATGAATGGGAAAATACATTTTTTGTTGTGTCCAGATGTGTGGTTTTTCTTTGTTTTTATTGATTTTATCAATAAAAACTATCAATCTATTTTTATTCATGTCATGAATGGATTTCCATGATAGTGAAGTGAACAAGTCCCATCCTATGCTAAGACAATCTATATGTAATTGCAGGGCAACTGCATAATAAGGACCATGTAATACCATGTAACAAAATAATAACGTGAAATAATGTGTAATATGGCACTACCCATTGTGTCTGTCATAACATTATCTCCAATGCTAAATGTGCAATCCCTTCTGCAATAACAATAAAATACAACTGCACATAATTCTACACACATGCCTGCCTCTCATGTACACTATATATTTTTATATAGACATACGGGTGGCAGTACAGCATAGTAGTAAGGAACAGAACTCATAACTGAAAGGTTGCTGTTTTGATTCCCCATGGGGGCACTGCTGCTGTACCCTTGGGCAAGGTACTTAGCTCACAATTGCCTCAGTAAATATCCCGCTATATCAATGGATAACATTAAAATTGTAACCTATGTAAGTTGCTCTGAGTAAGGGCTAAATGCTAAATCACAATAATGTAACATATTTAGAATCTCACAATGCACTTACCTCTTGCATACTGTAGGTAATTAGGCGAGACCTAGATTGAAGACTAGTTTTCACTTACATTTTAAGTAATTTTTCCTTCACAACAGACATCTTGGCCATGGGGCAATTAGACAATGTTTTGATTATTCACAAGCCGTGACATCACCAGCACCAACCTCACCCCAGCCCATCCCTGATGTATGCATTTTTGGTGTTTGTGTCTGGAGCAGATCATGGTCCTTTTGGCCTCAACATCTGATCCAGGATTAGCTATCCTCAACCCTAATCCTAAACCGATCATTTTGCGTTAAAAAAAAAGGAAGAGAGACGAGGAGGAAAATGATCCCAGGTCACGGCTTGGAGGCAGAATCCATCGACACCTCTGAAGCGCTGCCTCGTCCTCCCCGCTTCACCAGAAGTGACATTTTGTGTCGCATGACCTCATCTGGCCGGGCTCACACACACGTAATGACAAACTCTGTTCATTTGTGCAGAGGAAGGTCCTCCGGGAGCTCAATGCAGCTGCATATGATTGATTTCCTAATAGAGGTGACCACAGGAATGGGGGGGGGTAGCCAATGTATATGTTCCCATTGCACAGAGCTGTGTCCTCTATGATCAGGGAAAGAACCACACGCCTTGTGGAAATCACAAAAGTCATGACAGAAATGTTTATTTAACGTCACACTGTGGGCTTGACTGTGTACTCTCCACTTTCATCAAAATACAAAGTATTGTCAGAATAAGTCTCTGGCCACACTCAAATTGCACTTATTTAGGAATGAAAGTATGAAAGTATATATTCTTTTTTGGCACCCCAGTCTGATTTCTTTTAAATAAAATTGTGAGGAAATACATCTATCACAATGAGGTAACCACAATTTATTGGGTTCTGATTTTTTTTAAGTCACTGTCTTGTCTCACCCTTTAGAATCTATAAAAAAAATCATGTCTGGTCATGTTCTGCTGTGCAGGGACTCTCTGTTTCCTCCCGACTCAAAACTGGGAGCACGCTCTCCGTGCCGTTCTTGTCAGATTGCAGATTACTAATCCTCGCAAGTTCACGCAATTTCCCTGCCAGCGATGGGGCCGATTCGAATGACTGCTCCGAGCCCGTATTTTCACGGGGGCGCGCCGGTGAAGAGAGGTCAGAAACAGGCACATCTGGACGGTGGAGGAAAGGACTCGGCGTGTTTGCTCTATTTTCTCTTCAGGTAGAGGGCATCAGAACCCACTAAATCATTTCTCACAAACCACCAGCAGAGGTGACACGCAGCCTTCTCACCAGGCAGTCTACACGCAATCCAGGCTGAGGATGACTGAATTATTCAGTATAAAGTTAAAACAAGTTTGACAAGTAATGGAATATGCTAATTGTGGAAATTATCATTTTGGCTATGCAATACAATGTTGTGTTGTTTCCCTGGTCTGGCTTGGTAGTAGAAAATACTACCACTACTATAATATTTTGCAAGTGCTTCCCATGATTAATAAGTAGAAACCCCCCCTCCCCCAAACCAAAACATTATATCTGTCCAGTGGTCTATGGAGTTAAAGTTATACATTTATTTGTTGTTTGCACTACCTGACTATCATCAGAGACACAGGAAACACGATACTGTTTTACTTGCTTAAACAATGTTGTATGAAACCTGTCAAAAGCAATTTTGAACATAATGAGTGCTATGTCTTCACAACAATTTTCAATTTAAGCTCATCTTGGTTTTTCGTTTTAAGCACCGTTGCAGTAGCATTGAATTTTAAAAGAGACATTTATGACGGTTTATGAAGGGAGCCGTACTTTTTACCAAACGAAGAAGGGTGGCACAGCCAGGTTTTTGCCTTATCTTCAGACTATAAGAAGCGGGTGAGATTACTAGAATATCCCCCCGAGGACAGGAATTGATTTATGAATCCAACTCCCTCTACCAGGCTTTATTGATTGGCCGCCGGTCACATTGCTTCTTATTGCCACCATTGATTAGGCAGTATTTCAGAATGGGAGGCTGGGACCTCAGACACGGTGTCAGATTGCCTCGTTGTCAGTCACTTGAGTTTGGGTCAAGCCCCTGCCACTCCACTGCGTCGCTGGAACCACGTTATCTGTGCAGAACATGCTCCCAGAGATCATGCCGGCGAAGAGGATCCTGAGTGTCCTTCATGTGACAGTGGCGAGTTTAACGGAACAAAAATCGCATAAGTCAGAAGAACCGGCCTGTGCAGCTTTTACTAGCTTACAATCTTGATTGTTAAAGGAATTGGCACATCTAGCTTGTACCTTGTTTGGCCAACTACTGAAACCTGGTCATGCAGCATTTCTAATATTGTGACTCCGTGTTTGGCTTTTGCTTGTGTTGTACTCTGCCTCACTTGTAAGTCGATTTGGATAAAAGCGTCTGCCAAATGAATAAATGTAAATGTAAAATGTAAATGTAAACATCGGAACTTTGGCGCAGTGCATTTCAACAACGTTGAAGTAGAGCTTCCTTCTTGTCACTATCAATATATGATGGCGTAGGATATATAAACCCAATATATTGCGCCAATATGAAATCGTGTCCCTGTGGATTCCCCCATGATAACCAAGCCCAGCGAGCGCCGCTTTAATGCACAGCGAACTGAATTCAGCCATAATGAAGCTGAGACAGTGGCCTATTTGTAAGCCCGCGGATTTACCCTGTGCGGGCAGCTGGGCCGGTCATGTGTCCTCCGCGTCCTCCGTCGGATGTGCGATTCTGGATGGGTGACAGGTGTGGCAGGTGAACCCATTATCTGCACAGCCGGCCCGCTGGGCCCACCTGCTCCCCCCCAACCTGGCAGGTGACCTGCCGGGTCTGTTCGCTGCCGGGGGAGGCAGAGGGCCAGCAGAGGGAGCCCTGGGGGAGGTATTTAGTACCTCAGGAGCGGCGGGTTCTGTCAGCGGCTGCACATTGCCCCCCGAAGACCGGCCCCGGACGCCGCGTTTGATTGCCCTGCTTAACGCCGTTGCCGACCTGAGGAGAGGGTGTTTGCGCCTTTTCAAACTTGGCTGCGGCTCGCACGTTGAGGCGAACATGTTTGAGTCCGTGCACACACGGGCATACACACAACACACACACACACGCGCACGCGCCTCTTCATAAATGAAGTCACCCAGAGCTTTGCCAGCAGTATCTCCCTGTCACGGTAGCCATATTGGACAGCTCACTTTGCGTTCCATTTACGTGTCCAACCAGCCCCTGCGAGGCCGCCTACATTCCAACACGTGCACGTTGCCAGTCAGAAACGGGTTAGGAAATGCGATGGAGGGGGCAAGAAAGATGATTTCAGACACATATGGGTGTCAGACCCAGCTGGGAACAGCAGATGACTAACGTCGAACGCCCCAGCCGTGAGATGATGTTGAGCGTGGGGCACATGCACGCAGACTGAGATGATATCCCCAAGTGGTGGCGGCAGCCTTCACAGCGACGTGTGGGCCGACGCACGACGTGCAGGGAGCGCCGTGTCTCCGCGACGGCATCCGGGGTGAAGGGAGACACGCAGACCCTTTTAAACCGGGAAGACGTGCGTCGCCTCCCGCGCGTGAATCTCTCTAATAGGGAGCTGCATTATGTATGACTGTTAAGCCAAGCCCTTTTAGCGGGAGGACTGCGGCCGGGTGTTGAATGGTGTTTCGCTGATGGAGAAGTGTAAGTGATCCAGCATTTTGCAGCATGCATTCAGAGATGGGAAACCCCCAGTGCACTGCATTTTCTGTCTGGGCCTAGGCCTCTCAGTGGTCATAAAATTTATGACAGCCAATCGCTTTCCCTCGACGAGATGTACAATAGTGCAGATTTACTCTACAAGAGCACACCCATTGGTTCAGAGAGGTAAAAACAGCTCAATTCAGTATTTGGTGAAGAGGGGGAGTGGGGGGGGGCCGGGGGTGCAGCATCATGGAGACATTAGAATATCGGAAGAATGGCGGGAGAGAGGATTGTTGACGCGACGCGAAAGGGGTTCGAAAAGGAAACCGGCACGGTGACACACTCATTCACACCGAACCGAAATATCGAAAAAACAATAATGAACGAGAAAAAAAGCGCCATTTGAGGAATATTTCTATTTCGCTTGAGCTTTAGATATAGTTGCCATGGTGACGGGCAAATCTCCCGAGCGTCGTCATCGCCCTGGCTCCTCCCGTGAATGCTGGGATAAAAATAGACACGATGGAGAACAAAGAGCTATTTAAGAAGAAGAAAATGGGCAGGAAAAAAAAGAACCGGGAAAGGGGGAACACACACATATGTGCCTATGATGTGTGTGCAAGTGTGAGGGGCTTCCCCCCCCTCTGTAAAATGGAGACAGATTGACAGCGGCCAGTTGTTTGCACCAGGAAATCCCTTGATTAGCCCCTCCAGTTTTAAAGCAACAGAGCTGCTGTCTGGATTTGAACCTCTATACGGTACTTACACACAATCACTGCACCGCTGACACAGGGGATGTCATGCGGTATACGTGGTAAGAGAGTGCATTCAACATTCACACATAAAAAAGGAAGATTAAACACAATATTTATTTATTGAATTTTGTGAGGGTGAGTGTTGGATCTGAGAGGGTGAGTGTTGGATCTGAGAGTGTAGATGGAGTGTGTGTGTGTCTGCGTATGTGTGTGCCTGTGTGTGTGTGTGTGTGTGTGTGTGCTTGTGTGTGTGTCCACGTGCGTGCGTGTGTGTGTGTATGCATGAGTGTGTGTGTGTGGGGTGTTCCTGCTGTGAAGCTCCCAGGGGAGAAGGTCTTCGCTCAGAGGCCCAGAAAGCGGCAGCTGGGCCGGCCAGCGGAACGCCACCGATGGGACACTCGAGCCCATCTGCTGTACCCAGCCACCCCCATCCCCCCCAACCCTCGCGTGCCCCATCCCTACACCCATCCTGGGATTCCACAGCTTACTGCCCACTACCGAAGTCTCCGAGAAGTCGCCGCTCACAGCTTGGTCTAAGCGCACCCTGTGGTGCCCACAGCCTAATACGATTGCTCACTTTGCACCGTGCCCCTGGGCACCAGAATTGCTGGAGGAGGAACTGCTGGATTAGTTCATTTAAGATTGAAAAGTAATCAATTATATTTAGCAAAAAAAAAAACCTTTCCTCTGTAAAAAATAAAACTGGAAAATTGTTGAAATACCTTTAAAAATAGTTTTTGAAACCTGTATGGTTATAATTACCATAATGGTTTTTATTTGGACTTTCAACCATTTATCATAAAAGATGATTTTATATATTCAGGTTTAATGATGCAAGTAGGTGGTTATAACAGAATATATAACAGAGCAGGGATCAGTGTATACATGAATCTGCTGTACACAGTGATATCACCCACAGCAATCAAAGTGTTTGATTAGTCTCTTGAGCAAAGAACCTGAGTGTTTTACCTCTTGTCAACAATAGTTTAATTGATGAAGATGTAGTAAATGAAAGATGACAGAAGTATTCTTTAATAATAACGCTTAATAATTATCTCACCTACAGGAATAATATATATCATTGACCTACCGGGTGCATTCACTGTCAGACTTACCTCATTTATGCTCCATGAAAAGGGATTTATTTTCTCTCCCAGGGCTGCATATGAAGGGCTGTTGTCCTTTGTGTCATTTTTATCTGCCATCACTTCTGTGCGCATGGCAGGCACCCAGACTTATGACGACTATCCTTAAGTGTGCGGGCCACTTATCCCTCGACTGCTTCAAACTGCCTGAACAGCACCACCTGCTGGCAGTTTTGCAGAGTGACGTGTCCGTTTAAAAATTGCCAGCCTAAATTCAACCCTGATGCTTTACCCCTGTGATCTTAACAGTTTTCAGCGGCCTCTGCTCCTATCTAACAGTTTATTCACCCTAGATTACTCTCCTCGATTTAGCTTGGGAGGCTGAAACTGGTTCATCTGCAAGTTTGCCTGCAGAGGGCCAAGTGCCCGTTTCGAGAAGCGGTCTGCTCCTGGTTTTGCCGTTTCCCACATAAAACCCGCCAAATGCCCACCACTCACACGGGGGATAAAGGCTTAGGACTGTGGGGCAATCCCATCGAACCGGCTATTTTTGAGGCTAATGTCTCCCCTCTGCAGTCGTGTGGCTGCAAGTGAGAATGGCACAGGCCCCACTGTGAGAGAGCTCTTAAGGGAATCCGAAGCTGAATGGTGCATTATCCGGCGGAGGGATAATTTCACAGGGATACCAGGCTGGCCGGGGTGTCCCTTACAGTAAAAGCACATTGGGGGAAATGACGCCCAGTCACAAGCTTAGGGCTTTTTGTAGTAGCTGCAGAAATTGAACAAAGTGCAGTGCAACCACTGCCCCCCCCTTTACATCTTAATTGCTATGCTGCAAAATCCATGGCTGATGATAAATGCACAGAAAATTGAGAGACGTGAGGAAATAAATGGTTTTTACATAAACCTTTTTTACGTAACTTAATCAATAATTGCATAAATACTTTTTTCTGCATCTTTTACCACAGTTCTGTGCTAACTGCTCATCATGATGGTATTTTATAAAACAAACTGTTACATCTGTAGAGGTTAGACACAGTATAGCTATTTCCTTTGCTGCATTTTGCATAGTATTTTCCTAAAACATCAGACAACAATACTATACAGTAGGTATGGTTGATTCTGGACTGCTTATTTAATTAGTTGGTTAGTCCACTGCATCAACTGAGACTAATACAAAGTGAAACATGAAATGAAATGGCTAATTTTCCATCTTTTAGGTCTTGTTTGCTGGTTTTAAAACAACAAAAAAAGAGGAAATTGTTTGTGCACAATAACATTTGCTGGGAGAAACCTTGCACTTTATTTTTGAATACAGATAAACTGAAAACAGCTTGTATGCATGTGATTCCCAGTGTTACGTTTAAAACAGGATTATTAGTTAGATTGTGTATGTTAAGGAATGCACTGTTAGCGATTTTCTCTGAGATAGTGTTAGAGTTTCTGTATAGAAGTCATTTAACATGGGAAAATACAGGCAAATACTTACATGGTAAGTACGTATTTGACATTTTTAAAGCTGGGATATTAAGGGCAGAGCACTGAACTATGCAGTTTCAACTACTTTGGAGTGGAGTGAGTCTTGTATGCTAGATAACATAAGATCACTTCACATATCCAAGACCAGGTAACGTTGTAACAACTCACCTACAATGTTATGGCAGCATGATTACTTTGCCAATCCACTGTGAGATTTTGCAGATGGAAGTATTTGGACCGTAATGCAGCACACAGTAGCTTCTTCTTTATTGAACACAATGTGCTGTTCTACATACAGTGAAGAAGACAATGAGGAAATAACATTATCACAGGCGCTCCCAAGCAGTGAAGTATTTTTTCTGAAGGCTAAAAGCCCCTCCTCAGTGGCCGTCAAATTAACACAGAGTGAATTAAATTACACAGAAACTTTGAACTGTTTGTCCTGTGACTAATTGTGTTTTAGCTTATTTGCATTTCATTCCTGTTCGCTAAATTGTCCGCGGCAAAATCCTTTGAGTGTAGACCCCCAGGTTTATAAGCAGTTTATATTGGATTTTCTCCTAATGGTTCCAGTACTGCATTCTTTAGAAATGTTGAGAAGTTCTGTTTTTTTTTTTTGTATGTCATTCATCAAGGAGACATAAAAAAATGAATTAAATTGAAGTGCTACAAAAATGCAAACCTGTTGTCAGTATATTCTACTGGACTGAATTATTAAGTTAATCCTGTTTAAATTGATTCAGGGATAAGAATTTTGAAGAGATTTTGATTTTCACAGGCAAAAATAAATTATGCTAAACTCCCCACCATTATTATTAGGTAACTTACAGCTAAAACAAAGTATAGAATGCTGTAAAAATGGAAGGATACCATGCAAAAATCACATTATGAAAATGCAATACAGTGGATGAAATACAGCTGAGAAATCGGTCGTGTTTAAAGCCTTACTGTTGTCTCAAATACATCCCTTAAAATTTAATATGGTCAAAATCCAAATAAGAAAGTAAAACATCTAACCCTTACTTGAGAACCTGAAGCATTTTAAATACGTTGTGACTGCAAAATGAAAAAGGATGTTTTATGAGTGACCCCCAGTTAGGATTCCTGTCACAGTAAGCAGATTACTAGGTTACAACCAGGGGTATGGTCTCATTGTCAAAGAACACATCTGCATCCTTGGGGAACATCCATATGTTCACTTGAATTCCCCTGTTCCTCAGACGGAAATAGTAGTGGTTTCAGGGCAGAAAATGCATAGGATATCATTATGATTGGCTTCATATGTATTGTCTTAATTTGTAAATCTTAGACTGCTGTACAAAAAGGAATGAATGATACATTCATTGATAATTCATAATGTTCTCAATTATCCTAACTATTCTTCATCCCA
This sequence comes from Megalops atlanticus, assembly GCA_019176425.1. Classification (NCBI taxonomy): domain Eukaryota; kingdom Metazoa; phylum Chordata; class Actinopteri; order Elopiformes; family Megalopidae; genus Megalops; species Megalops atlanticus. The sequence goes on from CM032877.1 coordinate 49,137,270, forward strand.
GCTGTTTAAAGTTGTTTGTTTGACATACCGCCTCAAAGCGTAATATTTCAGATGAGGTTGTTCAATTGTAGGACAAAACTGACAAGCCCTGAAGGGGTCTGTTGAATCCCAGGATCCATTTTGTAACTGGTTCCGTGGACAGCCAGGCATTTATATAGATCCATAATGTTGCAGGATAAGTTTTTTTCAAATGTAGCACACATCTTTGAGTAATTGCTATTACATTTTGATTGGGTTTACATGAGAAACATTGCAAGCACTTCTGTAAAGTGCCTCCAGCAACAAAACTGTCATCATTCATGAAAGCATTTTACTGAGAAAAAGCAGCTTGTCTGACAGTTTCACATCAAACACTGTCTGGACAAACACATTCATCCTTCCTCTTCCTCCATGAAAGATGATGATGGTTCTTCAGTCGCAGAAACATTTAAAAATTCTGTTTGATTTCCTGCAGGAGTGACAAGGAATAATTGAAATAATTACCAAGGTGATATTACAGTGGTTATTTCAAATATAATAATTTCAGGACTACATTTCTGTTTTGTCTGAAACTACCAGTGCTGTTGGAGATCTTATGGAGACTCTCACCATTTCTTTTTTCCCTCATACATTATGGCACAATGCAGAAACAGTAGCCATGCAGTATATCTTCAGTATTGGTCTGTTGATTGTTTTGTAAAGAAATGCAACCTGACAAAGATTTGTGTCCAGTAGCTCTGTGACTAAGGCTTAATTAAGTTGACATTAAAAAAAAACAGCTTGCTGCTTTTATTATTTCTTCTTCTGCTGCTGCTTCTTCTTATTCCATGCATTTTTGTACATAACTTCTACAGCTTTCTGCTACACTTACAAAACTTGCATAATACCCTCTTTTGATTTGACAAAGATAAATGTCCTATTGACAAACAGATAGATTGCATGCGGCTGACATCACAATGGGCCTGCTACAGCATCCACAGAGTACAGCTTGTAACTGTAAACTAGCTTGTAAACTAGCTACTACCATGCTAAGCTTTTCAAGCCAATTTAAAGCTTGTCCTCAAACTTTCCTTTCTAGTTTTTTTTTTTATCTTCGTACAATATTAATCTCAATATGCAATTTTTGCCCTCTACAACATGGATCAAGTGAAAAATTACATTTTCATTATATGTGTGTGTGAATAAAATGCCAAAATTTCCTGGCAACCAGAATGATCTGAAAATCCACTTGATGTTCCTAGTTCCCTTTGATACAACTTGGCTGACATCAGCAGTCCAGGTGGAGAGGCCAAATGCCTTACTGCCAGATCCATATCCCCTGTCCCCGGAAATCAGTACTTTGCTCGTTTATCTGATGCTCTGATGGTTAAGCTCCTCCTTTTGCTGTAACCTCTACTTGCCCTTTCTCCTCACCATTGACCCTGTAGCACAGCCCTTCTGCGGGTCAGCTGGACACTGGTCCCACTCAGGCAAGGGCACAGGCTTCGCTATCAGAGGAAAAGCAAATTATGCTTCTGAAAGGTAGGCCGTGACCTCGCTGCACGTAACACGGCTGGCTCGTTTGGGAAAGGCGTTGATGTTGCCCTGTGCGGACCGTGGAGAGAGAGAGGACATCGAATGTGTAACGTCCAGACACCCGGGCTTTTTCTGCTCCCTGGGCCGAGCGCTTCCAATCGGACGCGGCATGGTGCTGCACGGTGAATCAAGCCCCTGTGGGCGAGTTCGGCGCCACGCTGGTGGGACCTCACATCAGAGAGAATGAGAGAGTTCAGTGCTGGCCTCTCTCGTCGTATGATTTGGCCCAGTGCACACATCCTGTTTTTCTGCTGCTCTCCAAAGAGAGAGAGAGAGAGAGAGAGAGAGAGAGAGAGAGAGAGAGAGAAAATGTTTGCTCTTTCAAAAAAATCAACCTGCGCACAGAATTGTAGACTTCAAAGGTGTCAGTTGTACTGAGAATTCTTTGCGGTTGCGTTTTGAAGTGAATGAACTGCTATCTGAGAAAAGAAATTCTGAAAACATTCCAGTTTCTGAAAAGGTCAGCTCATGTCAGATCTTGAGAAATAAGTTGAGAAACAAAGTAAGACATGTGACGATTTAATTTACCACTTCATGTAAAGCACCAAGAGTAGTCAAAATTGCTGTTAGATCAGTTCACAACTAAGCTGGACAGCCAAGCCACAACAAAACGAGGCACTGCACACAAATGAGGAAAATCTATCAGCTCCGTTTCCCGCGATGTATGAATCTGATGTCTTTTTCGAATGCGAATTTACTTCAAATTCACCTGGTTAATGCTAATTCAGCCCTCCGAGGAAGAGCGGTTAGAACTGAAATTGCTTTGGGGAATAGCCAGCTGATGGGGGTTTAGCTGGATGGAGGGAGAGGCGCGTTGAGTCAGCCGGCGATAGGCGTGGTGCTGCAGGTGATGCACATGCAAGCCGCACGCACGCGCACACGCACACACGCCCGCTCTGCTCTCCTCTGCAGTTTCACCCCCGCCGCGGCCCCGCGCTTTGTATTCCGCCCGCGTGTGTCCGTGTGATCACATGGTCATGCGGGTTAGGGCTCCAGCGAGACATTTGGAGATAGCGACGGCGAGGGAGAAAGAAAAAAGCACAGAGCTAATCAGACGGAGTAAATAGGCCAAGGTAATCCTCAGCACTTGAGCCCTATGGATGGGTTAGGGTGAAACCCTCCACAACAGGCCCCAGAAAACTACTGAAAATTCCCATGAAATATTCTACACTTGCCCCCTTCCTATACAATGTTTTTTTTTCTGTGGAAATACACAGTAGCTGCTTTTAATCAGAAATCTGTTCAGAATTCTTTGGTGAATTGAGGAGTCCCGCACAGATTGGGAAGCCAGCAGAGGAGGAAAAAAAAAGGCTTGATGTGTAGTCCCTCTTGTGGAAGTCCTGATGAATATATCATCAAGGCTGACAGTGTTGGTAATTCAGCATGTGAATGATTTTTCTTTGTTGTGTTGTGAATGCAGAGCTGCAAGCAAGCCCAACAGGAAAGAAGCCAAACCGGTGATTTTGAAGGGACTGCGGTTTGAACAGATTTGCATAAGCATCCCTTTATTTAAAAGAGATGGAGTTTAAACGCAAGTTGTGTATTTACTTACCAATTTGGTGAACATATATATGTTCAACAAATTGGTTAATTTATGGTGTGTGTGTGTGTGTGTGTGTGTGTGTGTGTGCGTCAATTGGTAAATATATGGTAGTGTATGTGTGTGTGTGTGTGTGTGTGTGTGTGTGTGTGTGGGGGTGTTTAGGGGGTGGGGCTAGGAATCAATTGTTTTGCTGCAACTGATTGCACTTTCATGGGATGTGTACCTGATGCAAATGACGTATGGTTAGATGGATGTACATGAAATTGCTGGTACTTCACAGCCCCAGTCACTCAGGTAAAATGAGAAACCGAGGCCCATTTGTCTTCACGCTTGCCACAGTGACAGTGGAGCACATGAACACTTGGCTGATACTGCTCATTAAATATAGCCAATGTTGTAACTATCACCCATTCCTCCTGCTTTCCAAGAAAGCCTGGCTCTGTTGTTTTCCGTCGACATAATGAATTAGTTTGCTGCGAGTGTGTGTGTGTGTGTGTGTGTGTGTGTGTGTGTGTGTGTGTGTGAGAACATATTGCTTCTTGCCTGCCTGGCAGATGATGTCCTCCGGCTTTGTGTAAACATGTGAGGTTTTTGCTGCCATTCAGAGAGACCAGTCTCTGATGCAAAGGCCCAAGCTCCCCTGAATACTCAGGCTGGTACATTGTTAGTGTCCACAGAGGCATTGGGGAGGAAGGGAATTTGGGCTTAAGCTCTAAGCCAAGGGCTCCTCTGTGTTTCTGCTAACCCCCATATCCCCTCCCACCTCACCCCCTGCCATCCCACAACCCCCTTCCAGTGCTGTTGAGTGGAGGCTTTTTGCCTAAAAGGTTTCTTATTGGCACAGATATCCCGGAGCTGGCACGCTCTTGATGAGCGCTCTGGCTTTTGTGCCGTCCTCATAATGAAGACCTGAGGGTCACACCACTGACCCAGTCAACCTCCGCTATTCAGAGAGAGCACTGAAGAAGAGGCCTGCCGCGTTGGCCTTATTAGCTTGATTGCTGCCAAACAAGACCCCGTGAGTCTGATGGTGTTTGTGTACTGGTGCACAGATTTCTGTCAAAGGAGCCAAAGTTATATTGACAGAGACAGTGGGGATATAGAGACACACAAAGACACACAGAGACACACAGACAGACACAGACACAGACACAGACACAGACACACACACACACACACACACACACACACACACACACACACACACACACACACACACACACACACACAATGTTTTTTTCTTTCTTATTTTTTTGTTAATTGGTATGTAGACTACAGTATTCTAATTTTTCATTTTAGAATTTGTTTTTTATGTAATTTCTTTGTTCCTATTTAAACAGGGGCTTGAGTAAATACTTAAAGTCGTGTATATTAGCAATATATTCAGTTAAAAAACATAAGGGCAGGATCATGTCTTATATCGTAAAGCACTGACAGGGGTCTTTCTTAGTGTGTGGTTGAAGGGTAGGCTTGCCATATTTCCTCTAAACCAATGCAGAATACAGTTTATTTCCTCATATCAGGTAAAATAAGAGAATTGTTTTATATCAATCAGAATTAGTTTTAAATGAGACCATAACCTATAGCTCATACATGTATATACTGTACATTATCAAAGCATACAGGACAGCATGTAGTTCTTTAACACTGTTAAGCAGATCCTACTCCCAGTAAACTGTCTCAGCTGTAAGGGGTATTGCTGAAAATATAGCAGTTGGTCTTTTACGATTCAGAGCTCACCAGTCTGACGTAACCTGCATGGCCTATCTCTGAGGTCCCAAGTTCTTTAAAGCAGACTGTTGGTACAATTCTCAATTTTATGTGGTGGATCGATCTGGCCAACCCTGACAATTAATGCCCACAAAATGAATTCTGAATTCTATCAATTCAGCTTCAACCAAGGTGTCAAAATGGTGCTTGAAATGTATTGTAACACAACTGGAAAAAAAAATTAAATCTCCTGTGGAAGGAGTGCAGGGAAACGTTATTTTGAACAACCCTGACTTCATTCCAAATCACAAGCTCTGTGGTAGAATGGATTACAGTCCAATGTCTCTGACAGCACACTGTCATATCACTATGCATTCATAATTGGTGGTTATACCTCATGAATCGCAGAATTTCAAGGAGTGCAGCTGTGAATGGTCAATTTGTCTTATATTTTCTCTGTGTTAATATTTCTACTCTGCTGTGGAACACTGGCAGCATACTCCACCAGTAAATATATTATGCATGGTATGTAAGGCTTTGCAATGATGTATGGAACATATTAAATCGATTCTAGAATAGGGTACCTTACACAAAAATAGAGGGAAAAAAGAGTGCCTCGTAGACCATAGGGAATTCTTCCTAAAGCTATGTTTAATTTACATCAGTTATATTTTCCTTTAATGTACTGGCATTTCTGAGGAAGTGGATTTCTAGGACAAATCACCACAACCATGTTTTTTTTTTTTTTTCTCTCAAATCCCTAATGTAACAATGCTTGGGCAGCTGTCCCCTTTTCCCCTTGTCGCCTTATAACAAAACATAGGGTGGTGAATTTCATCACTAAAGGGTATATATTCACCAAAGGCTGATGAATTTATGAAAAACTAAATTAGCTGATATTGCCTGAAGAGCCAGAGTGGAGCTTATAATTGCACTTCCATAAACAACCACGAAATGTGCTCTTCTGTGGATGTGAGGCTGTGAGGTCTGGCTCTGGCTTTACCCAAATATCTGTACCAAGGAAATTCATCCTTTCAAAAACATGTCTCCTGTTTGTCTGTTTTCCTCAAAAATTATGCAATCAACTAACTGACAAACTAGTTATTATTAATGGTCAAACGGTAATCCAAAAATCCAAAGAAATATATTTTCTTTATTGTAGGTATGGTAATTGAAAGGAAATTAAGTCATTTCCTGTGTAAAGACGAAGATGGCAGCCTTCCAGTAGAGACAGCAGAAAATGACCTTCAGAACTTCTCCTAAAAGAAACTACAAACTCAAAGCTATAGGTAATTCTAATAGGTATAATTTTGATATGAATTTAGCAGTATTATCTGACCCACATTCACAATGATCACATAGTCTCAATATACGTAAAAATGTTTCTGCATGCATTTGCCGCATAATACAAAGATGCCAATGAACAAAGGTAGACTGTTGGGTTGGTGTGGTAAGACTGAGGGGAACATTGATTAACCAGATAAATTATTGACCAGCTCATCAAGCAGACAACAGTACTTTGGTCAATGACTATTGATTATTAGATTATAATTAGTTTGAGTTAGTTCATTTAAACACACAAACACAAATGAATGTTAGTTTTTAGTGTCATCCTTTCAACTGGTCTCCTGAAAATGACACCATGATCTGGAATGAGGGTTCCTCATCTGTTATAAAGGCCTCTCTGTGTTAGAATTTACTCATTAATTGTGGCACAGGATAGAACAGTGACCAACACTTTATTACTGGCTATGTTTTTTTTTTCAAAGGCTTTGTGTGATTTTGGGAGCATTGCATTTATAAAAATGTGAAAGCATGCTTGCATTCATTAAGACAACAAAATATATAATTTCCTGAGGGATTCGTCTTATGGTTTCATCAGATGGTGGGTACAGCCCATCAGCATGCTGTCTGGACAGAAATTGATTTGGAAGTCTGAACCAATCCTGGTCCTTCATCTTGATGTTGAGGGCCTAGCTGGAGTTTTTCCCACTCTGGTATTCTACCAGTTATACACCAAATTATACTGTGTGTCATGCACCAATTGAACATAAACTGCAAGCCGGTCTGGTTAAACGTCTTACCAAGTTGGCTATGTAAATCTGCAGTAGCTCAGAGAGACATTGGCTAAGAATAGGCATCTCCTGCTGATAATTCAAGCTTTTCACTTGAGTAATGAAATGCATGCTGGGTGGAATTTCTTTACATGGAAGTTCTCTGTTATCCACGTGCACCACAGAAACAATGCTGACACAAAGCTGCATCTGCCACAAGTGCACCTCAGCAAAGTACAGGCACTGCAGGTAGACTTTTATATCTAAAATCGCCCATGTGACTGATCAGTTCCCAAAACTGAGTTACCGTATGGCTGCTGCTTATGCTACTGATAATTTGAAATCTTGTATGGATCTCAAGGTGTATTCAACAAGCATACTTCCTTTTTTCTTTTTTTTTTCCCTGGAAATAGTGCTCTATAAAGAGGGCTGTCACAACCTAATTGTAAAGGGAGCCATACTAAATAAAAGTTGACTGACAGATTGATATGTAGTTTATTGGTTGTCCTTGTGTTTCAGGTACCTTTTGTTAGTAATAAAGGGCAATTTCAAAGAAAGGGAGACTGAATTCAGGAGAAACCTTTTCATGCTGCTCTTGCAGGTTTCTTTTAAAAGTAATATTCTAAATGATCGACATTTGCCAACATTATGCTGGCTCTAACCTGACTTCTATCTGAGGAATTACTATTTCAGATCCAAAGACAGCCATGACACAGCCTCTTTAAACCTATGCTGGCCATATGTCCATATCTTGGGTGGTACTCTGCTGTTGCATCCTTTCAGAAGAACAGTTATGTATTGTTTCACAATTTTTCATGAGACAAAAATAGATAATAACATTGCTTCACTGTGTTCTTGGTAAGAATACTTACTATTTAGGTTGACTTGCAAACATGCAATATTGGAATCGGAGGTTGAACAAATCTTATGAGCCTTTCCCCTCTGTTAAGCAGTGATTGATAGACTAGGGTTGGCAGTAAAACACAGGAATCCGTTGGAGGACACAAGACAAGAAGATACACACAAAAAAAAACCTTCCATAAATTTGGCAGCTTTTCTAAGACGACTGCAGCAAAATAACAGATGTCTGAATGGAAAGTGACTGCCAAGTGCAATCGGGCATAGAATTCTCATCCAGTGGTGGTGGGCCCTGTAACATGGCAAGCCACTACCTCTCCTCTCCCAGTCCGTTCAAACTGAATAATTAAAGGACCAGCAAGGCATAGAGATTCATTGATGTGATGGGAGTGAGAAGGTGAGCAGTGATTACTCGGTGCATGTACCTAATGTCTCATCCCATTTGTGGCCTTTATTGGTGATATGCTGTCTTACTGTATGCAGTGGTCCGGACAGACTGCATGATGGGATTCTGTGTTTCTTTGGGAGAACAAGAGCATGCGCACACACGAAAGGTTTCCACAGTTGCTTTCAGAAAAGATTAGATTCATTACAGAGGGGTGATCCAATATTATAGATCAAAAAAATTGGCTTAAAGTCAACTTTATATAACATTTTGTAATTAAAAATATATCTTGTGGTGAGTACTGAGTGAACCATTGTCCCCTATTTCCTCCACACTGGGTTTAGTGTAAGGCAGTAGGCATTCCGTACTTGGCCCATGTATAATATGATGAATTATCTCTGGAATGCATATATTATTCAGATGTATAATATCATATGTATTGTCATGTATGTTAAATAATTTATGGGGAGAGAAGGAGGCATGTACGCTATAAATTAGCTACGCTATTGGCTTAGAGCCATCCGCCCTTGAGAAATTATATTACAAAAATTAGAGTATTATGACAACACCTTGAAGTGACATTGACCACTGTAATGAAAATAAAGTGATATACCCCCTCTTTTGCCATTTAAGAAGACAGAAAAAATATTGTTTCATGCGGAGATGCTGTTTATATTTACGTATAAACACCCATTGGAGCATCTACATACATCCTCAACATGTAAGCGTGAACTGTGCAACTCTCGTCGCGAGGTGTGGTGCAGAGAGATTAGAGTTACGACGGAAAAGGGGAGAGCTCATTCTAAGTCAAGGTCACTGTTGTACTGTGTCACAGAAACAGATGGCATAGCTTCTTCACACAAACTCGTCCTGCGACCACCAGACACCGGTATCACGAATGCTTCGGGATGACACGACTTCGGTTTTTCATTTCGGACTGCTGTAATGTGGGTCATGTTGGATGGAAACGGCTGAAATAGGCTAAAGACCCAGAGGCCATCATTACTTCCCTGTAAATTGTTCGCATGTCATACTGTTTGTATGGACGAATGAATTGCGCAGCATTTTATGTTGCTAATGATTTATTACAAAACCTCGTAAACACGTTAATGCAGCAGCGTGATTGTAACCAATTGTTGGAAATTACTGTGGTAGGATTAAGTTGTTCTGTACGCATTTACGCAAAGAACACAGTCTTGTGAAATAAAAATCAAATCAACGCGCACTTTTTGAATAGTTTCAGCACTAAAGAGATTTTTTTTACCTACATAGAAACACGTGGGAAAATACCCTCCGTAAGTGGTGCATAACATACGTGACAGCACGAACGTTGAAATCCGGTGCGTTCTAAGTGGATGTCTTCTCTCAGTGTTCTCGATAAGATGTGATCCGGCGCGACGGGTTTTAAACCCTCCTCCAGGGGCAAATTTGCTGCCAGCCAGCACCAATCTGAGCGGGGAAGACGGAGGGGGCGGGAGGGCTAGTTTGAAGGGGGCAGACCTTCCACGATAACAGCGCTCTTCCCTCTCCCCCCTCATTTCAGCATCTTTAGCAAACACTTCAAAATCCACTGGCCGTATAAGAATTGCAGGGAAAGTTAGTGGAACATTTAATAAAGAATTGAGGCAAGCAAAGTCCACAGAAAGAGAAAATCAGGAGAAGAAGAAGAAAAAAATACTGGTGAGGACGGTTTTTTTTCCTCTACGTTCTTGAATGCTTGGTTGCCATAGAGCTTGATGCTAATTGGTAGTGTAATGTACTATGGGTATAATTTAAATGTTTGTGTTAAAATAATGGACCGGTTTCCCTCAGCAAACTAATGTCAGTATAATGCACTACAATTTTTCATTCACTAGCAACCGCATATTGTTTGTTTTTGTTGTGCACTAAAGTGTTTACAGGTTTAACAGGTCTCTGAACGTTACGGTAGCAGGGGGTGTCTGATTCCTATAGAACGTGCAGGTCCTTGCATGATATCATGAAACCCAAGGTAATACGGTTTCTGCAAAATTAGGGAAAACGAATCGAAGACCTTAGGACAGTCTAACATTAGCGGACGTTATTTATTTATTTTTCAACGAAACGCTAACACCAAGAAAATAATATCTATCCGACTAAACTGTGTTGGAGGAGACATTCTGTTGTTAAACTGACAACGCGACACAGGCAGTCGCACTTGACGAATTACCTTCAAAATATCCTGGTTTATTATTTTCATTACTTTCCTCTAACGAGTGAGTGAGATTCGGCAACAGTTTTCTCACGAAACGGGCATAACTGGTTGAAATTGCGCATAAGGCATCTGTTTGTTAGGCATCGCAGTGTTCTTAAATGCTGCAATGAATAACCTTGAATGAAATAACGAAAACTTGTAAATCTTTCTTTTTTATATATAGGTTATTATTTAGTTTCGATCGATCATTACTGAAAACAACCATACACTGAACGTGTACTGTGCATAGGAAACTTAATCTGGAATTGCTTAATTGCTGAAGAAAATCTGCTTTAACGGCGTATTCAACGAATCTGTTGGATCCAACTGAACATGTATATATCCACGGAAAAAAATACATATATTCATGCGTTACTCAGTTGTGTTTCAACAGCGAGACACATCGAACACCTTGATGAACCTTGGCTGCACGGTATGCCTGTCTTATCTCTCATACCCTATTTCTTAAACTGAATGAATCGGTTACCTCCAGAGGGTTGCGCTTAACGTTACTCAATATATCAAGACTGAGGTTCCAAAGACAATTGATAATAAGCTTGCACCAGGTCTGCTCCAAGGTAATTTTGTGCTGTGAGTAGTTTGTGTTAGTCTGGAAAGGTGGTGTGTGTGTGTGTGTGTGTGTGTGTGTGAGAGAGAGAGAGAGAGAGAGAGAGAGAGAGAGAGTCTAACTATATGGTATTCTTTTTTGTGTTTGAATGTATATGAAACAGAATGCCGCACAGCTACATGTGAAACTGACATTAAACAGCAGTAGTGTCAAACCTTGATTCTGGAGATGATGGGGGCTAGGGGTCCAGGCATTGACACCCTTGCCCCTCCAACTACGCAGTTACCCTCAGAACGTGGGTTGCAAGTTGAAGCCATTTTATTGGGTGTCCCAAACCATAGGAAGTGAGCTGGGGGAGATGACTCCTCTACATTTCTCTTTTCAGTGACTTGAACAGGGATGTTCCCTTTATTGAACAGTTTTTTTGTGCTGTTATTCGTTGTCCTTCCCTGAAACATGCACAAGCATTGTCTATCACACACTGGAGACAGAACTGAAATATGGTAAGACCAAAAAAAAAAACAGTTAAAGCTGCATACTTTACAAGAGGCAAGTTAAAAAAAAAAGGGACTGATGCATTTTGTAATAATTCAGCAGTATAATTCCTTCCAATTTTCTACCACCACATAAAAAGAACTATTTCATTGACTGTAGAAGTATTGTGATTTTGCTTAAGTTGTTATACCACATAGCAACTTGCTAGGTAGTGTTGCTATTTCTTGTTGTGTAGGTATGTTTGCATTCAGTGAATAAAAAACAACAAAAACTATATTGCAAAAGCTGATGCTAGCTAGGTAGATAGAAACACATAGTTTAACAAGCTGTATTGCCAATATCATAAACTCGGGACATATGCAAACTGACTGAGAAACATGACTGACCATAAGTACAGCTAGCTAACCAGTGTGTCTGGTATGACGTTGCCACTGTGCTTATTGATTCGTTGTCAAGGCAACATTGCAGTAAAATTATGATAAATGTGCCGGTCTGACAACAGTCATAGGTCACCTTACCTGAAAATGGCATTTCTGCCTCATTATAATAGGTTTCATCATTATGCAGTTGTTTACCATTTGTAAAGCACTGGTGCCGTTTGAGCTGTATCACAGCAATTTATCATCTTCAGTATTTGGTTTCAGTGGTGTGTAATGTAATTTGTAAAATAGGACGATAATAGAATTTCTCAGGTTTGCCAGAACAATTGATGAACCATTGTGAGGAAAAACATAAACAAGTACAGTGAGCTATTGTAAAATTCCATTTTTTTAAACTGCCCCCGATTGCTGAATATTTATTAAATCCTATTAACTACCGCCTGTTTATAGCAACTGAAAAGGATACTCTGTATCCTTTATAGTTTGAGTGGAATACTCAACCTAACTCAATACAGTTAGGTAGGTCTCTGTTTTTTGGATGTTCTGTTTATGAATTAATAATGATTGTTCAACCAAAATCAGACCCGCCTTCCATTGTTTTTGTTTTCCTTCTCTGGGAGGGAATGAGGACAGTGAAAACAGAAACAGTAAACCAGCAGGCTAGCCTGTAACACACACACACACACACACACACACACACACACACACACACACACACACACACACACACACACACACACACACACACGCACTCACATGCATGTTGTACAGCCCTCTAGTGCCATTGTTATCCCGCATGGGAAATAACAGCCCTAAGAGACTTAAAACACTGTATTTACCTTTTGTTTTTATGTAGTTATGATGTTCTTGTGCACTGGTGCAAAAGGCATCTGTTGCTAAATTAATTTGTTACTATATATTAGCACTTTGTCTCACGGATTGGATGGGACGTGTGAGATAGGGCCTGGCATTTTGCAGTGCGAAGCTGAATCAGTCAGCACCAGATGAATGCAAGAGGTGACCTGGCACCAGACCAGATTCGACAGGAGTCACACCTGGCCCCAGAGGCTGTCACGGCTAACACCTGTACCTGAAAGCCATCCCAACCTGGTACGGACCAGTTTTTTTTTATGTTGCAGTCTGAAAGCGCCTTTAATCTGGAGAAACCAGTTCTCAGAGGAGGCAAAGCCGAATTTGCAGAGCTGCAGAAAATTTCCAACTCCGCAGGGGGTTCTCTGAGATAGAAAATCATCAAGATCTCAGTGTATTTGTTAGGCCAATTAGCACCCCTGTTTAGTGATTGGTACAGACGCAGCATGCTCTAGTTCTTCCAAGAGTAGAAAAACAAGCATCCCAGAGCTCCCAGGTGGGTCATATTGCAAAAAAGGACTTTGCTCCGAGCCTGCATTTACATGTTTAATAACATTTTAACAGCATCCGTCTAATACCATTTTAATCACATCCTGCTTAATTTGTTTGTTGTTGCAGCGTTAAACCTGTTGTGCAGAGTAGGTTTCCATGCAGCTCGGGAGCTCTAATTGTGGCCCAACCCCAGCATCTGCCCTGGCCTCTCTTTCGTCCTCCTGTCTCTGTCTCCTTCCTGCTATCCACAGAGCTGCAGGACTCACAGAATGGGAAGGCACCCAGAGCTACACTGCCACTTGCCTCTGTCACCAGTGCTGACAACGTTGGCTTTTTGCTGGCACCTCATCTGTTGAGAAATATGGAAAGAAATAACCTTTTTTCAGAGTGGGCGTGAGTGAAAAAGCAGACAGTTTTTGGATTTCTTTCGATGTTGTAAGAGCAGAGGAAGAGATGAACAAACCAAACATGGAAAAACAGCCTACTGACAGAGCAGTCAGTGTTACACGCACCCTTTTTGACTCAGCACCTAACATCAGTAATTCGGCCATTCTGTGGAATATGTCTGTCAGCCTGTGTGGAAGTAAGGCAAGTGAAAAGATGTAGCTTTTACTCAGTGGATAACGGTCAGAAAAGGATCTTAGTTTGAACACGGTGCCTGAGGTGTGAGGTGGTTGATACATGTACAGCGGGCTACGCTACTGCCTGACAGACAGTAAGAATTCTTCCTAATCCCCCGTCTGGAAGAGCGCGTGTGTTGAAGAGGGGCATAGACTGGCCAGACTGCTGTAAGCCCCAGCTCCACCGCTCTGATCTGAAACAAAAGTCAGGCATCGCTCCGGCAAATGTGCTTTGTGTCAGCGGAACTGATGCAGTGGGACAGTGGAAGCTTGTGCGGTATGATAATAAAGACGTGTGACTGGAGGTAATCTGGGGGAGCCTTTTAATGTTGTGAAACCCCTACGGGGGGTTGATTTTAGCGTGTCACTCAGGAGATGGGGATGGCACCGGAGGAGGCAGAGAGGAGAGGGCTAGCCTTAGGCTTTATTTTCAGCAAGCAGGAGCGATGGGCTACCATGCCTGAGGTTTAATGCTCTTTTGCTTGGCTGTGATAAAGGTCAGATTTGAGGCAGGTTTCAGCGTTAGCATGATCAGATCCGCAAAGTATGAGAACAGGATCAGGGGCATTGTTTTAGGAAGATGCTGTTGCAGTTGCCCACAGCCCTCTCTGCGCTACAAAGCTTTGTCTATCCTAGAAGTGCTAAAGCTGCATCTGTAACATAAACACATTTAGGCAAACTGCTAATGTGAAATGCTGCAGTGGCTCCAGGGGCTTTTTTTTTTTTTTTTTTTTTTTTTTGCTTCGACTGAAACAGCTTGACACATCTGCATTCCGTGCTCCGCACTAACCAGCTCTCCACAGACTGCACTCATCTTCATATCTCTGTCTCTATAAACACAGGTGGTGACAAATGGTTCTAATGAGGCAGTGTTCCTCTGGTGCCAGCCCCATGCCTGTCGGTGCAGTCAATCAGTGGTACAGTTTCTCCCCTCAATCAGAGGAATCCCTGCGTGGAGGGAAGGCACGTTGGCTCTGTGAATGAGAATCTCATTGCAACTGAGTGCGGCTGACGCTGAATGGATGGCGATGAGCTAGGGGGTCGGCTCGCTCCGGATTAACCGATTCTCCACCTGTGCTAATTCTCCGCGTGTACTGGTAGCGCGAAAGTCCCATTTACTGGGCACCGAAGACACCTAGAGTTATTCCGGAAGCTGTTCTTGTGGGACGTCTTGTCACAGCGGGGGCCCTTTTTGCGGGTTTGAGGCTCAGCTCGTGTCGGACGATCGTGACGAGGACATGGGAGTAGAAAGCTGGAAACGACCTGTCATTCGGGGAGCCGGTGCGTCTTCGCAGAGGCGGTAACGCAGAGTGACGTCTGTGGCAGATGATTGATGCTGCTGATAGGCCGAGGAGTCCCACTGGAGCCCCGGCGTCTTGTATCGCGTTTCCCGCGTCTCGAGGAAGTCATGCGTGAGACGAGGTGATGGCACTTTGAAAGGGGAGGGAAGTTGTGTTCTCTGTCTCCGGTGACAAAGCTGACAGAACGCACAGGCTACCGGTGTTCTCCAGGCCGACCTGACACGGAGAGAGCGTTCAGGTTGCTCGCCCCCGGATGGTCGGGGCCAGATCTCTCTCTCTCCCTGATGGCCAGCGCGGTCATCTGCCATCATCATCCGGAAGAACACTTGGCAGAGCGCTCTCTCATTGTCAGGTACACCTGACACTGGACTCAGTCAGCACTGCTGCTCATTGAAGTCAATGCCAACTGCAGTGCCCATTTTCCTCTGATTCCTGTGTGACACAGAGACAGAGAGAGAGAGAGTGACATCGTAATTATTTCATAAATGTATTCTGAGAGAAATAAATTAACAGTGCAGTGAGATTCCTCTGGCGATGGCGTCGGTTAGATTGGGGGGCCTCGCCTTGCCTATGCCTCGCCACAGTCACTCAAATCACCCCACCAGGACTGGGCAGCTGACCCATGTCTCCCTCACGCTCACGGGCGGGGCGGGTGTCCGTCTGCCACGCCGCGCCTGATCTCCGCGGCCCTTCCCCTGAGCCCGCTTGATAGAGTAAGCATTTCATAAACGGGCTTCTTGACATTTGATGGGGGCGGCGCGCCCGCCCCCTTCTCCTCGCCCCTCTCCTCGCCCCACTCCGCCTGTCACCCTCGCGAGCTCGGAGGGGAGCCGTGCTGATTCTGCAGGGTCGCGGGGGTCGGCCATTGCAAAGGCGCTGCTGGGTGAAAATAGCTTTCCACTGTGTACACTTTGGATCCGATTCAAAATTAAAACGCTGCCCGTGGAGACCTTTGGCTTTCTTCCCCACCCCCCATTAATGAGATTGCAGTTTTCAGCTCCGCTGTTCCTGCCGATATGACGGCCTAAACGTGAACAATGGGGGCAACTTTGACTCTCATCTGAAAATTGATTGTGATTTACTTCAAAGGTCCTGACTGGGGTTGCTCAATTAACACCAATAAACGACACTCATTGTTTTTTCACTAAGCTTCATCATATCTTTCTCAGATCAACTGTTGTACCAATTGCCAGAGGAGATTCTCTCTTTCTTTTTCTCCTTCATCAGAAAACACATAAAAATGGTCTGCATGGCACAATACTGGTTATGAAATTGCATTGTAATTTCATTGTGAATCTGCTATGTTCCGGATATCCTGAACAATATTTTTTGTGTCCTCTGGTCTTCATGCTGTGCCAGTAGTTCCTTGTAGAAATGCCTAATACCATTCTTTCTCTCCTGCATTGTTTCCCATCCCTCCAAGCATTAATATAGATACAGCCCAGCGGCTGTTTTGTGTTTGACTCGGAGAGAATCACGGTTAAGGTGACATTCAGTAAAAACAATACACCTAGCTAATAGAGCTAAAGTGCTGGTTGTCTGCTGAACCACTGAAGCAAAAGCACAAGAGCTGCACCACCCGTCTATATTAGACTTCTCCATACTTTGCTTGTAGGAATATTGATACAAATGATACCTCAAGACCTGGGTTAATTAGATTTTGTCAATATTCTTTACTCGTAAGCAGAGCTATAACTAAAGAAAGAAACAGAACTTAAGGTCAGCCTCTTGTAAACGTTGCTGCACTCAACCTTGGAGGTTGAGAGAGAGCACAGAGATCAACTACTTGCATTAGCTATAAAGGGCAAGCTGTTATTTCAACAGAAACAGCCAGGCAATGATGTATAGACCTCTGGTAAATTCAGGACAGAGGATGCAACCTATAATGAGTTTTTTTTTACCTTTAGTCTGGAAAAAGCAGCACAAATTCTAGTGTCTCCACTGAGCCTGAAGGGCTTTTCCATAACGAACCAAAAATATGATTTTTTTTTTTTTTACGGTGGCCTAGGGAGATGTCGCACTGAATCAGTGTGCGATGACAAACTTTTGAGTGTCAGTCACACATGAGTGAGATGCATCCTCTTTAACATGCTTTTTGTCTTCACCGAGAGCTCAATTTTTGTGCTTCTAGGATGGAGTCTGGAGAAAAATTGCATATCTTATGAATAAGTGGGTTATCTAAAGAGGAATAAAAAAAGAACTGTAAGTAAAAAGATTAGGTGCTCAAAATGGCAAAAGCATGTGAGGAGAATAAGAGAGAGAAGACCTTGACCTCTCAGAGTTGAACGTTTATTGACAGCAACGCAGCGACAAAGCTTCAGCTGCAGAGAGCTAATAAAAACTGGAAGGCAGAGCCAAACAAAATGGCTGTGATTTGCAGTCAGGTACACATCTTGACGTTGGTCGTCTTCCCCTTACATGGAGGAGAACAGGCGTCATCATTTATAAAATTTATTTATTACCCGCAAAAGTCCACATCTTCAAATTTGATATTTCTTTTGATTCATGTTTCTCTGGCCAGACAAATCATGTCATTCCTTTTTCTTAAGCCATTTTTATCTAAGCCATTTTTTTCAAGCGACATTTTGTCACTTTCTGTTTTTATGACACAGGACTGAAATAGGTCCATCTTACATCCAAAAGTCTGTGTTTCTCAACTGAGGACTTCAGTCTGCACACACTGACTACCTCTTACTCACTTTTACATATGCACACACACACACACACACACACACACACACACCAGCAGTGTTGCCAGCATGTCTCCCATTGGCAGGCAGAGAAAGTGCTGCATTGTGTTCAGGAACAGAGACCATGATGGGAGAGAGGCCACTGCGAGGCATGTGTGGAACCTGACATTGACCCATACGCCTATGAAGTGTTTTTTTAGCTCTGAGCCCTGCCAACCACTGTCCTCTAGGGGTGGGAGACTATTGTACATTGTATGTAAAACTGCAAGCTGGAGTGCGGTGGGTGATGTACAGGCTAATGATGGGGCTGTGGGATATGACATTCCTGGATATAGGAACACACATGGTAGCATTTCCTCCTCATTGACCAGGTACATCAGGTACGGCTCAGCGACAAATGACATTGCTCCCATGTTTCTTGATGATTGTTATGATAGTAATGAGTGTAAACGATTGACCTGTCCTCTGTACGCTATCGTCTTTACACTACCGTTATTTCCTTCATGAGTAATACCAGGGGTGGGCAATTCCGGTCCTGGAGGGCCAGTGTCCTGCTGGTTTTTGTTTTCATCTCTTAGTTACCTGTTGATTTTCACCTTGAAAACAGGTGTGCTTGCTCTTCAGCCAATCAGAGATTGTATTTAGTTGGTCAACAAGAAAAACAGCAGGACCATGGCCCTCCAGGACTGGAGTTGCCCACCCCTGGTAATACTATGCACCTGATTCGTTGACAGCTTGGTTTTGCTTGAGGACTCCAACTGTTTCTAGCCCACCACAGATAATATTGTGTAATATTACCACATCTTGTAAGATTGAGATCTGAATATCTCTCAAACTGGTGATATTTTTATAACCACTATATACAAAAGTAGCAACCCCCTATTTTAAGCTGTAATCATTTGCCTTTGTCCTCCGGAGGGTATCTCACTCTTTAAATGAATGTTGACAGATAAGAATGCTGGTATTGAATGACAAAAAAGTCACTTGCAGAGATACAGTAAGATAAAGGTAGATGTGTGGTCACGTCCCCACTCTCATTCCTGAAGACTGGGATGATTGATTCCATAGTGAATCTGCTAAGATTAGGCTGTAACCTCTGTCCAGCTTCTGTCATCATCATTCCGTGATTTATCACCTGGTCAACCATTGTTGCCCGCGTCTCATTTGAGAGATTACACGCGCACCCCCTTTGCGTCTCCTTCGTCCAATTTCCACATCTGCGCTTATGGACACCCTCTCTTATTTGGGGCTCCAGGCTGTCTTCCTCGTCCTTCATGTCCCACGTCTCTTATTTGTCCTCTGTCTCTGACAAGCCCCATTTCTCATTTGCGACCGCGGGTTCACCTGTGGCCTCTTTTATTCCTGATTAAGGTCTGATGAGTGATTGAATGGTTTAGTTGATTTGCATTTGCACGTGAAAAGTATCGATAAAAACGGGACGAAAGCCGATTGCTTCATACAGCAAACAAACGCTTTTTGAGTTTGATTAACGGCACTCGTTCACGTGCATGTTGTGCCAAATGCACAGATTTACATTTGCTTTTTTGCCAAAATGTGTTTTCCGGATTTGTATTTCATGTGAAAAGAACCATAAATAACCGTTTTTCAAAAACGCAATTCCTGCCTTAGTTCTGGTTTTTATGTCTTTTGCCAACTTCATTAGCATCGTTTTTGAAACTAGAAAAACTGAAATTCAAATGAAGCAATAGGACCCTGCAATTATTTGCATATATCAAGTAATATACACGTACAAGTAATATCTTGAAGTGGTTTAGAACTGAAGTAATCCAGCCTATACCTTCAGCAGTATCCCATATGCTACTGCAGTAGCTTCATTACAGTTGTAATGGAATTATTGTGAAGGTATATTACATTTCACAAGTTGGGGTGACGAGGTTAACACCCCCAAATAAAAGATAACTCAACAGCTTAAGCTTTTCCCCGTAACAGCATGAACATGATACTTTCATAAATGAGATTCACATCTCACTGCTTCATAAAACATATAAAACAGCATGCTATAAAATGTCAAATGTATCTGATAGATTTTCCCATTTATTTCAAAAGGTATATTACAACTATATTACATTTGTGTGACCGCAAGGTAAACATTAATGGAAGATACAGCTTCATAAAGTGACTGGGCTCCATGTTATTCGTTCTTTTGGTTGTCCTTGCCTTTACTGGCATTTCTTTACTCGGCTTTATGAAAACAATTTATTCCCCACCGAAAATCCCAGCCTAATCTAATGAAGGGAGCTTTTAAGATGCGCTGCCATTCTCCACTGATTTTAGGTTGCCATTACCTCTGTGAAATGTATGAAATTGGTATTGAGTTTGCTGTAGAACTGCTGTTTGGTAAACTTTTGTTGGCAGTCTTCTGTTCTTCCTCTCCTTCTTCTTCTTCTTCTTATTATTATTATTATTATTTCTGGTTTTATTCTTTAAACACGAAGGCATTATGCCACAGATGTTAACAAATGTAATTCATAAATTTATGGATATAACCTAATATATTTTATATATGTTCCAATACTGTTCTTTGTCATGGCACCATGGATTCCTCCCCTGCTGGCAGAGGGATGAATGACCTCAGTGGTGGTACACCTCATCCTCCTGTGTGGTCTCTGTTGTAGCCGGGGTGTGTTGGGCTGGATGATGTTGCCTCAAAGCAACTGAATGATTCAGCGGTTCATCTGAAGACTGTTCTCTTAAGCTGTCACTCTTGTTGCTTCATGAATACTGTATTTTCTTTTACACGGGGTAGAAGACAAAGAGCCGACTGAAACAGATTAAAACGTTCAGCGACAATCCTCAATCTTTCCTGCAAGCACCCCTCCCCCACCCACCCCAGCTTGTCTTGTACTAAGCGTTTGGTAACACCCCTCATTAAAGAGTCATATTTAGCAGCCATTACAAATATCAATATTGGTTTGTTTGTGGTTCATCATGTTTGATATATGATGGGGGCGTTAGCTGCTTATTATTATTAACTCCTCCACTTCCCCTCTTTGCCCATCCCACCCCATCACCCCCCAACTCTAGTGTTTTTCCTAGCCATTTAAAAATTGACAAGCCACTGCTGCACTTTACCGTAATGACAGTCAGTGCCCTCTATAATTGTTTATTGAACCTCAGTACACTTTAGAGGTATATTAAGGCTGTATCTAATAGCCTTGCAAATTAAATTATGCATTTATTGGATGAATAAGTTGATAGTTTCATCAAAACATCTAATTTACTTTTTCCACCTGAGTGTTTGGATTGTGGTTTATGATACTAGTCTCATGCAATGGAATTCACATTTCTTTGTTTGAACAGAGAATATAAATTATTGTAAATATACTGTAGATTACTTTTAATTGCACGGTATGTGTCTGTGATCAGTTTAATTTCAGAAGCCAGCACAGTTAGTTTCCAACTTTACTGCTCACAGTAAAGATGCATCTTGAGAGAGAGGGTACATGCAGTGTTGATTCACAAAATTGCATCTTACAAATTTGGGTGTTTTGGTCATTTTATAAGGAGACATTACACAATTGATTGTTTGAGATTGGAGAGCACTGAAGTTAAGAACTTGAGTTTGGATGGAGACAGAAAGAGATGAGCTGGATGAAAAAAATTAAACTGACATTTCTTGCAGAGTTCCATACTTGTTTAAAACGTGTTTTAATGACTTTGGAGTAATTTATTCATAACAGCTTCAATTTTCTTCCCAAAATGGTCTTTTCAGCATTTTTGTTACACTTGCCAAGATTCACCTCTGGAATTTGCATAAGAATACAATCTCAGGGAAAAAAGCCTTAAGACAATATTAAGGAAACAAACCATTGCCACTGCAGACAGTATTCTCTTAGTAACACCTGAACAGAAGGAAAAATTAGTTATATTATTTATTGTTCATATAATTTTTAATTTGTTGGACCCCCCTTTTCAGCCCAACCTTGGAATTACCAGTTTAGAATTAGGCTCACCCCACAATGACACCTTCATTCAAACCCACAGGAAGTGCTCAAGGGAGGCATGCGCAATCCTCCAACACACTTTATCTCCAATACTTCATCTCTCGCTGACGGCAGCGTAGGAATTTTTAAGCTCCTGACGAGTCACTGGGGTGTGCTAATATACAGTGGCATACCCGGCCAACTAAAGTCCCGTCTACTCCTCAGTCAGGACCGTCAGTCATAGTCAGCTAATGATACAGACCATATTTGAACTAGCAAATTTTTGGGGTTCATGGCTCAGCCTGCACTTCAGCTGAGCCTCTCGGGAAATAAGGAGCTGTGTGCACACACCAGGAATACTAAAAAAACAATAAGGCATGCACCACTGTGGCCGCAAATTGTTGTAAAGCTCAATACTGTCTTTTGTTGAAGAAAGATGACAATATTTGGGCCACCCAGTTCTTTTGTAAAACCAGACAAAGACCTTTGTGGTTGAAACTTTTGTCACTTTTATTCACCGAGGACACAGGGGAGCTTTTCAACAGAGTGCAGGCCTGCATTCTTATTCCTTTAGAAAGACTGAAGGTGCCATTCAAAATGCATTGTATACTGCATTACATTTTACTCCTTTGGATCTGGTCTCCAGCAGAGTTGACAGAGGTTCACTATTTTCATGCTTAGATTTTCACACTTAGATTTCACATCTGTGTGCAATGGCTATCAAATTGGCACAGTCCTATCAAGATGTCCATCCAGTTGAATGAATTATGATGTATGGAATGATGACATCAAAAGCACATATCTGAGGGCCAGGGACAGTGCAGTTGAAAGGGGTAAAGAAGAGTTTATGTTATTTATAGATGTATGGAACAGTCTAGAACATTCTCTCTGTGTTTTTAATGCATTATTTCAGTGTTTAAAATCAGTACAATCAATCTGTTTATGTGTTGTTGGTATATTATTGATAGCCGATTAGCAGTAGTGTGGCAAATTGTTACAGCTGAAATCAATAGTTCAGTGCAGGACCTAATTTGAATAGGACCTTTGAAGAACTGGAGAATAAATTTGTACTGAGCTCATTTTTTCTGCCTGAGAGTGCCACTCAGAGAGTGGCATTTTTATCTAAATACAATTCAGTACATTTTTTTCTGTGTTTGTGTAATGGTCCTTTGGTCTTAACGGAAACAAACAGCCAGAAAGACAGCCTTCTTGGGAATACATTATGTCTTCAGGCCAAGGTTTGGTCTTTTTTCTGTTTCTTTTAATCCATGAACACTGAAAGCGTTTAGGCTGGATGGGCCCAATTCAATTGTGAAATTGACGCAATCGAATCAGATTGTTCCAGACAATCCAAGCTCAGTCTTTGAGTCTGTCAGAACGGAGGGTTTCATAAAAATTTCAGGGTTCATAGGGGAAGGCTCCTGCCGAACACAAACAAAACACCGCCCAGTAATTTCCTGCACACTGCCAAAAAAGAGTGAAAGTATTTGTGATAAAAGTAAGATTAAAAAAAACAGTAATAAATCCCAAAAATTCTGAGGAGCACCACCATACGTTTTTAACATCTTTTTAACTCAGCCAAGAGAAAGACAGTATCAGGAACAGGTGTCACACTGAAATGCTTAAATGGTGTTCAGCAACCCTGCGTTCAGAGAAGCTGTGGGCAGTTTAACACCGGTTAGCGGCGTTTCGCGATAACTTTGTGGGGTGTCCTTTCTATTGTCGCTGTCGCGGCTGTCATCCTCATTCGTGTCCGCGTCCTGTAAGTGAAAGTGTCCTCACCTGGCAGCTTGGAGAATGTGTGCAGACACCTTCTTCTGCTCCCAGCGCGGATCTATGCCAGTCCTGTCATGCTACTGCCCTCCTCGCTGTGTTGGTGGCCCGCAGTTAATTTTAGTGGAGAGTTGAGTTGACACAGTTTGTTCTTCCTGACCAGGGTCTGTGGGTGTGAATTGGAGCAGACGTTCCCCTGTGCCCATTCAGGGGGTGTGTTTTCCCAAGGTAGTGCTTGGGTAGGTGTGTGTGTGCTTTCGTGTGTGGGTGTGTGTGTGCAGGCATGCGCATGGGGAGGGGTTACGACCGAAAGGGGGGGTTGAGTAGACCTGATAATTTTATTCATGTATTTGATCCTTCTGAGCTTTCAAGAGTCATTTACATGCTGTGTCATTGGGAAAGCTGCGCTGTACTGCATTTAGATTTTGAAGAACCCAACCCTTGACTTCTTGACTTTGGCCTCATCATCTTTGCAACATGACCCCAGTGCATTGTTGCATTTTTAGGGCCTTAAAAATGAAATATGATTCATAATGTCTGTACGCGCCAGAGATGCTGACCTCCACGCAAGCAGAATGTGCCTGTTGAGAGAGCAGAAATGTCCTGACATTAGAGATGGCAATTTCCAATAGATATTAAAGGGCAAGGAAATGTTAGCTCTGGCTATACAGGGCTGCTGTCCCATGGGTTTTATTGGCAACATGAAATCTCTAGTGTCTAATGATTCTGAATTAGTTTTAATACAGGGCCATCAATACATTAAAAGAGGGCATGATTAAATGAAGTCATTTAGATCTCAACTGGAATGGAAACAGAACAGCCCTGCACAGTGTTTTTCTCTTAGTGTAACAAGAATGTCGGCAGATCAATAAGGCCAGGGTTTTGTGTGCATGCTTGCATGCATGTGTGCAACCAGATAAATTGATTGTACACATGTTCCTTTGCATTGAAGTGTATCACATTGATGTATTGGCAGGCAACATGGAAAGAAAAAAACCCCTCTAGATTAGTACGATATTATCTGCTGTGATAATTATTGTAACCGACGACTAAACCGAAACCATCACTGATGTGTAACACCTGGCAGTCACCGCACTGGTTCCATTCTTGTGTCCTGGTAATTGAAAGCCTGGGCCCCTTAAAGAAAATCTATGTCTGAACCCCGACCACCGTGGAATGGCCGATGCACTCATCCAGGACGCAGTGATTGGTTACTTGTGCACTCTCCGCTGGCCTGGCTGTAAAAGCAGGCGGAGATTCATTATTGGGGGAACCCGAGTGCTGTGCGGATCCACAGTATTACTCCCCCACGCCGATCAGTCAATTTGATGAACAGGGCTTCTCCTGATCATAAAAAAAAAAAAAAAAAAAAAAAAAAACCTCACAGCACAACGTTATAAAGGGAACATTAATCTTATTATCCTCCATGTCCTGCAAGACCACACAGGAACAGACAGCAGCGCTGTAGCATTTGAACATAGACAGGTTTTGCGTGGAGATAAAGAGAGAGGGACGTGATCGACCTTCTCCCAGCTCCGAAAATAATGAAAACAACAGCACACAGACACACTGCAAGTACTGAGAGGAGGCAGACCTGCTTTTCTACGGTACTACTGCTGTAGTGCAAGAGGGTGTTCGATAGATTTCCTCCTTGCATCGAAGAATTACATTTACCTTTCTTATTATAGGTTGTCTGCATCAGCGCATTGATTTGGTGCACATTGATTTGGCTTTTGAATCATCATCCGACAACCCCAAAGAAGCAGATATAACGCACACCCCCACTGGCAGTGGAGTCTCATCCTCATTATAGGAAAGTTTTTTTTCCACATGTCATAGCCGAAATGTGTTTTGTGCACTTTTTAAGTGGTGTGGAGGTCGGTATTTATTAAACGAAAATGAAACCATGGACGAAGGACTTATTAACTCCCCCCCAGTGAAGCTGTCTGCCCTTCTAGGTCTGCTAATCTGCACTTCTGCTCTGTGCAGCAGAACACAAACTGAACAGCTGAATGTGGTCAAATTGAATGAAGAGGGACAACCAAAATGACCAGTGGCTTTATTTTTGAACAGATTCCCACTTTTTACCTCAAGGAGAGCCAGCAAAGAGAGCTGAGCTGGCTTTAACTCGTAATTCTGGTTTTATATGATGGGTGCTAGCACTTCCTTGCCCTGAGCGTTTTATTTGCGCACACTGTTTAGGTTTGTTTGATTTAACTAATTCTATAAAGCTTTCTTCTGAGCAGCCAGCCTGTGTTGTTTCTCTCAAGAGCAGTAGATTACAGCCGTATTACAATATGACCTTGGAGAGGAGGAACGGTCCACAAATTGCAATGGGCTGCTGGTAGGGGACACAGAATTGAGCTTCTGGTGGATTTGTGTGCTTCAGGAGCTGTTCTGCTTATGAGGTCTATAGATTTCACAGCCATTTGGTTGGGAAAAAAAAAAAAAAACAAATAGGGTTTTAGGAGAAGCAGAATGAAGCCCCTCGTGCAATTTCTTGTCCCTGATGCTTCCTCTAAACAATCTGCAAGTGTTGAAATATTCATATTTATTTTGCCTTCAGTACCTTATTTCCTACCTGCTTATTTTTTTTCTTTGCTTAGCAGATACCCCCATCCAGGACAACTTATAAGGCTTACATTTTTACACATTATCCATTTATGCAGTTGGATATTTACTGAAGCATTTCATGTTTAGCAGTTTAAGCGCCTTGCTCAAGGGGAAAACAGCAGTGCGCCAGTTGAGAATTGAACCTGGAACGTACAGGTTATGAGACTGCTGCCACTCCGTCACTTGTTTGTGTAATAGGTGCTAGAAGTTGAGCTGTATGAGAAATGTCTAAAGCATACATCGTTTCCCAATACCAGTTGCACCATAGTGCTGTCTCTGAGGACACGCAAACCTGCTAGTCATAAAAAGCACAAGGGAGTCTTACATTTCCAAGGCCTCGGGGAAGCAGTTGAATCGTTTTCTGTGATCGCCTCTGTATTTAATGTTGTTACTTACATGGATTTCTCTACTCTATCGCAAATGGAAAAGCTGCTCCTTTCAGTACCACGCATAATATTGACTTGGGAAAATGTTAAATCCATACAGAGCTAATCCTCGAGTGCATTTGTAGAACTGTGCATGCCACACAGTGCTTACATTCACAAGGCTGAGTGGTGGACGCTTTCAGGAAACGCTAGCATGCTGCTTTTTATGCACGAAGAAGCTGTCAACAATATTTACCAATTATTGATAAAATGGAAGCTAAACACTTGGCTAATGTGTTTGCCCCTGTGTTCCCCTTCCATCCCTGTCTGTTGCAGGAATTTGGGCAGATACTGAAATGGCGGGTGCCCTCCGAAAACTCGCAGCGCTCATCCCGGGAGTCTGGATGGTCCTGATGCTCCTGAACCCGTGTGCTCAGTCTGGGTACGGTGACTCACCGCTGTCCTGCTTTGCCTTATCCTTGCCATGTTGAGTCTGGTGGCCTGTGGTGGAGCTAATGCAGGCAGTAATAAGGTTCTGTTATTGTAACCGAGCTTTATGATCCGCAAAATGGCGTTAGAGTCAGACTTCAGTGGGTGTATAGGGCTTGCAGGAGCGGCCACGAATTGGATTTTTTTTTTTTTTTGGCAAAACAGACCCCATTGCAAGAGTGACTCAATAAACCTGGAAAGAGAGACTGAGGCTGGAACCTGAGGGAGGCCAAGACAGCAGCTTAGCCCAGATTGCCTTGCAATCGTGCCAGTCAGATTTTACTGCCTATTAGCACATTTGTAATTTCATAATTGTAAAATTGCCTTTTAATCTGGAGTTTCCCTGGGCTGGAGTTCCGTGGGGATCTCACATAAATGTGATATTAGTGCAAAGGCCCAACGAGTGACATGTCTGTGGAGCCAAAACCAGATGATAATTGACAAAATGACAAAGAGCACTCACCCAATGGGGACTTCAAGACAAGGAGCGTATATGTGTATGTGTATGTGAGAGAGACAAAAGATGTGTGTGTATATGAGTATATGTTTCCTGGATACTCATGCACTCAGGCCATAATGATACATGACTTCTTCACACTATCCACACCTGCTGCCCTGCTACTGGCAGAGTAATCCGTCAAGGAAATATATTGATGATAAATTCCCCATCCAGTCATTCTATGGCATGAGTACTGTGAAACAGAGTTGGTAAGAGCAGTAGAGGAGGATGGTGTGGCCACTTCGGTTCCTCCCAACATGCACATCAGGAAGTAATTTTTAAAAGTCCCTGTCTTTGGAAGCTGATATTCATTTTATACTGTGTCAGCAGAAAGAGGGAAAGATGGGATGCCTCTGATTTAATGTGACATCACACAACCTGCTCCCCTATACAAATTTTTCTTCCACACCTTTCAAATAAATCCTCTCCCATGTGGAATACATCATCCCATTTGGTTGATTTAATCAGCAGAAAATGGATGGGTACAGCATTTCTTTTCTCAGACACACAGGGTGTGTGGTTATAAACATAGATCCTGCTTTTTAATTTAAGTCTTGCTACATGTACATTGTGTATGTGTCAAGGTCAAGGTCAAGGTTACTTTATTTGTACCTGTACGTAGATTTGGTTTGCAGTGGACGAGTTCATACATCTTGACACACTTTTTACAAAACAACACAGACAGTAGACAGCATAATAAATATGATAAAAGTGCTCCAAAATCAATCAT
Source organism: Megalops atlanticus (assembly GCA_019176425.1). Classification (NCBI taxonomy): domain Eukaryota; kingdom Metazoa; phylum Chordata; class Actinopteri; order Elopiformes; family Megalopidae; genus Megalops; species Megalops atlanticus. The sequence continues at coordinate 49,165,415 of CM032877.1, forward strand.
CACTAAAACCACTTGAACTAAAAACAAAAATAAATAAATAAATAATGTGTAATGTCCCCTTCAATGGGAAACGCAGGTCATAATGTGGTGGTGGATGCTTACCCTTTCTGATTTAAGTTACCAACATTAATGACATCATTTAAGCATTATCTTTAAAAATTTAAGAATCCTTTATTAGTATATACATTAAATAAATCAATAAATCTGAGGCTTTGCCAAAGGCTGTTTCTCAGTGTTGCCCTCTTTTTATCCTATATATGTTTTCTCATTACTTAAACAGTGACTTCACAGATAATGTAAAATTTAATATTGTTCCTTATGCCACGGGCTTCACGGAGGAGAAATCTCCATTTCACTTCCACAAGACTGTCATGTTCTGACGTCAGCCTGTGACATTTCTTTTCTAATGCATGAGCAGTGAATGAACGTATGATTTTCAATTCCCTGAAGCAAGTCGGGATTCTTTTCTGTTTCCCTGCGGGCCTTCGAAACATCTACAGGTCACTGTCCTGAATCATCTGAGCCACTTACTTCTTATTCAAATATTGATGTTTCCTAAAAATGTTTGTCAGACATCTCACTTCATTCCTTTCTGCCAACCTAAAAAAGTCACGTCCCATTTGCCTTTTAGCCTGCTGCTAAAATGGGTACAATTTCAGATTGCACACAGCAAGACAAACCAACTTGTTATACAGAGAGCAGGATAAATATGCAACAAAGCATTTGGCTAAGTATTTGGCATTTTCCATTGGCAAATATAGGGGAGAGGCGGGGTAATGGATTCTTGGCTTTGTATGAGGCCTAGATGTTGGCTAAAAAACCACAGAAGGATTTCAGTTTGCTCATGTTCTTAATTATTAAAACAAATTGAGCTTTTTTTCAGAGGAACATTTACTATAGATAAGGTAAGAAACAACTGATTCAGTCTGAGATTTTTAGTGAAGTTAGCCCTCACTGTGAAGTGAGATCTAAATATTCTCATTTATTTGGCTGACCCATTTCTCGCTCTATCTGCATAGGCCCTTTCTGCAAATCTGAAATACTCTACAGTATCTTTGTTTTGATAAGCCTTCCTCTGATCTGCAAGCTTTTTGTTGCCTGGCTTCTTTCAGACAAAGTTTAATTTAAGCCCCCCACTGTCCCTCCACCCCCACACCCACCCACAACCCCCCCCCCCCCCCCAGGAGTGACAAAGAAACCCCTGAATTTTTCATTATTAATACGGTTATGTGGAGCCTTACGGTATGTGGAAAAAAATTAAAATACCTACAAAAAAAAGCAAAATTATATGGAAGGCCTGCTGTGCTTCCATCAAGGTTAGTTCTGCTTTTTAAAAAATAATGCTCCAGCATGTCTTAGCAGAGATTAGATGTGCTTAATGTTATGCGAGAGCTGTTCTTTTCTCTCGGAAATTGGATCAAATGTTTCTAAACATTATTGCACACACATTATGTGCGTGCCACCACCTACCTTTTCTGACACTTCCCCAGAGCTTGCCAAGAGAACCAATAACTATATAGGCAATAACTATATAGCAATAACTATCCTTATGCTGAGGATGCTTGTGATATTTAAGCATCAAAGGTTTCCCCTTCAGTGCTTTATGGTCTCGAGAATCCACAAATATGTCCACAAACATGTCTTTAATATCTGCTAACATTCGCACGTTGACTCCAGGCACTGAAATTAAGCTTTTCTGGGGGCAGATCAAACCGAAGCATGCTCCCACTGCATACTAAAGAGATGCCCTCCGTCACTGGAAGTACGAAACAACATGCGCGCCCTGTAAGCTTTGTGCGCAGATTTTATTTAGCGAAAATATCGGCAAGCCTCACCTTGCGCCTCATTGTTCAGGCCCCATTGTGATGCTGCCTCTGTTTCTGGAAAATTTGCATCCAACTGAAACCGTAAGTGCACGACCATAACAGCCATGACAAAGTTTGCAAATAATCCCTTTAGACTTCAGAGCGCCAGAGTGCTTATACCTCCGGAGTATCTCTCCACATCAGCAAAGCTGTCTTCTCCAAGTCCTGCTGGCCTGCTGATGCTCCCCGATACCATCGCTCTGTTCCAAATCGGCTTTGCTACAGTGCAGGCTGGAGACTTTGCTAATGGATAAAGTTGTCACAGACAAATCCCCTATATTAGGTTCTGTCGCTCCGTGCATCGCTGCAATCCCTCACTGCACACGCAGCTGATAGGCAGGACTTGATTAAACTATTACTCAACGACGATCCATCTTTTACATATGAATGAGCAGCGAGCAGTTCGTTTCCATTCTGTTGCAGGTTGACGCCGTTTTCCCCGCTCTCACCTCCAATCCCGACACCTGCAACCCCACTCCACCCCCCCGGCCTCCCTCCACACGCTCATACTGAGCCCAATCATGGCCTAACGAGTGTGGACAGCCAAATCCTATTTTGCTGTCTGTTTTGTTTGGAGTCGGTTTCATTGCCACCGGTCAAAGTGACACAAAATCAATCGCTGCTGAGCAGGCTGTTGTACGTAGAATTCGGCCCCCTTTTGGTATACGGATTGGGTGTGTCACCCAGCCGTGAGGAATGTGGCACTTGCAGCCGTGACCCAGCTAACAAATAACATCGTCTCAGCGGTTGCCGCGGTGCTCCTGAAGTTGCTGTCTCACAGAAACGGGGTGAGAAAATCGTTTGTTAGCTGAGAGCTGCTAATTCAGACAGCCGCATCACCTTTGCCCCCTCCCAGCCCTTATTATTTTCTGAGGTGAAACAGTACATGAATACATTAACAATGTTATTTAACAAAGTTAAAAAGCAATTACAATACATTTTAATATTTGTCAGAATGTTTCATGAAGCAGGTGTGCCATCCTTATTTATGGATACATACATGTGTAGCACAGTATATTGTAACTGTGTTGCACAAAATGTGCTGTCATTCTGTGTACCGGATTTAAGCCTCAGTAATTACTGTATTGATAATATTTGACATTCAGTGTGATGTACTGCCATATGTGCTTTTTTATTCTGTAAATAACATAGGTGATTTTTGATGTTTCCTTAATTAGATTGCGGAGACGTGACACACAGCAGAGGACACACCGATTGCATGTTTGTGCCCTAGAAAGGACACGCTGTGTAAACATCGAACTGGGCTTTCATTTTTTACAAGAACAGGCAATTGAATGATCTGTCATTGCACCATCACTAAATCGCTCAAGTGAGAAGGTCTCACTCTCTGCGAGGGCAGGTCTTACTTGGTTTGTCTGAACAGACCAATTTATATTTAGTTGGCGTAGTTAACGGCAAGGTATCTTTCAAAACATCTTTGAATAAAAAACATGAATTATGTTTAGAAAACATACAGCATATATGTCCCGAATCTGTTGTAGTATATACTTGACAACAAGCTGCGGTTGCTATCATATTCTCTGCTTCATATTACGTTGCATTATTTGCTTATCCGCTCTTGCTCAAGGTTATAACAGCAGCATCTAACCAGGGAATTGAACCAACAACCTGTGAATTACAAGTCCTGACAGTTTTCACTGCACCACACTGCATTTGATATGGGTTAGCAGAACCTCCGTGTCATGTTCTTAACTGAGCTGTTTGGTGATTTTTAAGTGGAGCGACGGTTAATGCCATACGCCAAGCTCATTTCCAGAATAACGGGAAAGAGTGGGTTTTGCTTTCTCACTTTTCGTCTTTTTTTTCTCCCTAATGCTGTATGCTGTGCATGACTTATTGATCATGCTGCTAACTGCCCGATTTTTTGGCAGAAAACTAATTCCAGCATTTTGTAGACCAGTTGACATATAGGAGAATAGATCTGTCAGGTCTAAATCTCCTAATTGGTGTTCTTTGAGTAAGTTCTTGATTTATACCTAACTAACATCACTGGAATCAGATTGTAGTTTCAGGATGCCCTAGAGGGGGCAGGAATGAGCAGATCAATCATGCTAATTAGTGCCCAGCTACTTATTTGGGAAATTCTCTGTCTCTTGGCAACAAATTGTCTTGTTGCTCTTTTCCATTCGATGCTGCACTGCATTAAACTGCAATTCATGAAGCTTGGAAGTTTCGTGGAATTTTGTTTTGTTCATGCAAATGAAATAACTGGAAAGGACATGCAATCATATTGGTGTAATTGCAGTATAGGTTGTCTTCTTCTAGGGCTCTTAAAAATGTTTTAGTGAATCTTACTGTTTACTGTGGTCGTTTTACAGTGGTCCTCTGAGGTGCTACGTCCGATGTTAAAACATGAAGTGAAATCTGGGTTAGACCTGTCAAGATCTAAAATCTGGGTTAGACCTGTCAAGATCTAAGTCAGGCTCAAAGAGGTTTCCAGCTTTTTTTCTGACTGCACCATTGGACAACAATGAATGTAATGCGGCATTTCTGTTTTCAACACACTTTCATCACACTTATTCTCATTTCCTGTTCACAAGGATAAACACCCCAGCTCTGTTTTAAAGAGTCAGAGTAAAACTGCAATAAAACAAGCCATACCACCTCGTGAAGTTTTTTCCTGCAAGATCTCAGTGACCTGGTAAGGAATCGGATGGCAGAATTCCTAGAAAAATCCATCAGTGAGATTGTACTTAAAGTCTGTGGTGCTTATCACCAAAATTAGGGCTGTTAACTCTTCTCTTCCTGGCCAAATTTGAAAGCTGCCTGCTTTCGCTTGGTGGCTTCGTCATCCCTTACACTTGCTTAGTTATATAAAGCCCTGTCATCCTCATCTCAAGATGTCTCCTCGAGGCATCCTTGCTCAAGAGAGTTCAAAGTTAAGTACCCAGTCTATGAATAATAAATGAACAACAGAGTGGTGTTATGTACAGCTTGAATGTTTGTGGGTATATCTGAGACAAGTCTAGTCTTGTGTCAGCACATTACTGCCAATCACTCATAGGGTTTGTGGTCTTTGTTTTCCCAATGAAAGTAACCACCATAGCCCTTTTTACCTGATCATTGAAGTCAGTGTCCTTATGCTAGAAAGGCAATGAGCTGGCTCAGAGTGGTTTCTCTATATAAATCCAGAACTTACCAAATGCAGTAGTCTTTACAGCTGTGCTTTTACAACACCAGTAATCGTTATCCAATGTTATAACCATTCACCACCATTTTTGTAGCATATACCCCACCTGTATGAAATTTTTTTTCATGCCCAATGTATTGATTGGATGAGATGCTCCCCACCCCCAGAGTTTTTTTTTTTTTGCTGGCCAAAGCCTCCTTGGTGTTGTCAGGAGGACTTTCCTCAGACAGGGGTGTGGACTCAAGTCTGCCAGGGAAGAGAGTCTGCAGATTAGGGCCTGTCTTGTTATCAGTCTGGTGGACTGAGGTATGTCTGAATGTCAGTGAGATGCACGGCTATCTTCCCCATAATCACTGTAAGTGTCTGTGTCCTTGTGCCAGGGCAAAAATCGTATGAAAGCATTAGGTCAAAAGGGAACCACTCGCAGCCATAAACTGTCAAGAAAAAATAATGTCCCAGACAACAATTGGAACAAGTCAATTTTTCATGCATGCTTTTATTTTCTCCTTGCTTTTCAAGTTTTCTTAAATTATCCCACCTGTCAGAAATGTGTTTTTTGGACAGAGGAGAGATGGTTGTACTTTCTGAGGTTGTTGCAACGAGCAATGCTTATGATCAGTCCTTAGCTTTTCATGGAGGCTAGATGAGACTGGTGTTACTTGTGGTAAAGTGTTCAGAGAATAAATTTTGTTGTTTGCGCAAATTGAGCTAGGCTGAAGTTAAACAGAACACACGCAGAAAAACTATCATCAGTAATATGGTATTCCAAAGAAAATGGCAGTACAGTGGCCTATTTAGTGGGCTTAACTGGGCAACAGAAAGTTGTGGATTCAATCCTTGACCTATTCAAGATATTAAATGTCTATGTGTTTGGCATAATGGATTGAGGTAATAGTCATGTGACTGGCCAGGGAGAATAATCATGTATCAAACTACTCACATCACAGCTATGAGTATAAACTTAGACCTTATTCACCATCCAGGCTTGGCATACATCTTCCAGATGACCCATTCAGACTCAGTTTCCACATGCCATTTTAACATAAAATTGCAGTACTCTACAATAAGCTTTAATTGGTTTTAGGTGCTCTCTTCCTGACCAGCAGCCACATGTCAAACATATTACAAAGGCATGATTGAACATATAGCTGTTTTCTTTTCTATTTATGCCTTTGCATACATTATCTCTTGGCTGCTAATAGCTTTCACTGACAGAAAAGATGCCCTGTTTCTTCAGGATGTTGGGGCGGGGGGGTTGGGGTGCAGGGATTTAAGCAGTTGGTACAGCACTTGTCTCTGTCATCTGATGCTGTCTCATGTTATGCTAATGAGTACATCAGCAGCCTAAACACAGGAGGGTATCTAAAAATAAGTGAAGAATCAAGGTGAAGCGATAAGCCTTGGAACAGGGAGCTTTGATAAAACAGCACAACTTCACAGACCTTTTAAGGCTAGTCAGTTAAGCAGCATTCACATAGCAGGGTGGTTTCATTAAAAAAAAATTCCTTCAGTAATTATGAAGCTGAGGGTACAGAAGAATGCAGAGAACCCCAGGGAATTGCATGTTGCAAGAATAAAATGTTCATAATAATTACCCTAACAGTGAAAAATAATCATTTTTGTGTGCTGGTGTACATTTAATTTGTGCGCATCCATCTTGTTGAATCCTAATTTAGCCAGTGTCAGTAAATGTATCACACATTAACGTTCCAGGACTAAAAACAAATCAGCTCAGTCTCATTTAAATATGTGTAATTTTAAGGGGGGCACGAAATGTTGCCTTGCAAAGGTTTCACGAAAGCTTTCGGCTGGCATCGGTCTGGAGGTTGGTCCCAGCTGTAAGCATAACCCATTCTACTCAGCCGAGAAGGGGGCTTTGAGTGCAATTCTGTTGGAGGATTATGCTCGCAGCCGAAAGGGAGATGTAAATGGGAAAGTTTACATCTTTTTCAGAGAGCCCTCCAATCTGTTTGACTCCAGGCCAGATAACGGAGGAGTCAGAGGCGCGTGGCAGCTGTTCAATCAATGATGGATCCAGCCCACTGTGGCAGAGTGCCTTCGCAAAGGAATCGGGGGAACATTCTGGGTAGATATGTAACCTTGGTTCTGGGAGTGAAGGATATTGCCAAAAGGCAGCGGTGCAGTATATTGCCAAAGGGGCAGCATTTCACAAAGTGCGGGACATTGCGGCTTGGGGGGCTTTGTGTGGCGGGACGTGTGGAAAATGTGTAAGACACAGCAGGTGCAGAAGACACATGCGGTCAGCGCTGTTCGAATGCATGTAAGATTAGACCTAAAACGGATCCCCTCAGCCTTCACGGCAATGTTTCTGTGACCAGCTGGGCACGTGCGTGCTCCTATGCTTGGTGAACCAAAGATGCTCAGCCATCCGATATATTGTCTGTCAAAAAGGATGTTGGCAGAGGACAGTTGTATTTCATATTATGTGCCCCCAAAGATATGCTGCCAGAAATTCAGGTTCAACGGAGACAGAACTCAGGAAGCGCTGGGAGCTGGGCCATAGGCCTAAAAGTTCACCATGTGCTTCTTCAACTTCCACCGTTGGCTTAAATTAAAGGTTCTGAAATAGAAAGCACTGCTAACGACACAGATGGGCTCCCACCAGTTCAGTAACATGGGACCCATAAGTCTAAGCAAGATGAGTTGTAAAATGAATTATGCTCTGTTCCTTGAAGTAAGACTCACCTGGCAGGTAGACGTATGTCACTGTCTGGAGCAACCATAAAACATACCAGTTTCAAAATATGGGCAGGCTGCTGATAAGGCCAGAGACTAGCCCACCATTAAAGGAGGAGCCACAACACTAACAAACAGGAACAGGAACTGACCCGCTCTGAACTGCCGGATGATGGTGGACAAGTCAGGGATTCCCTACTGTCAGGGAACACCTCAGAGGGAAGACCCGGGCAGTAAAATAGTGCGCCCAGGTGAGACAGCCAGGTGGCAGTGCACCTGCATCCGCCTTGGACTCCCAGCCCCTGACACCAGGCAAAGGCTCTGAGGATAGAGGATAGATGGCAGACCGAGCCAAGGGTCGAAGGTATTGCCCACATGGCGGCTGCACAGTTGTGCGTTCTGGAGCTCGAGTATTCAAGGTCACCTCCACCCACATCCCCTGGGATGACACTTTGACATCAAAGTCAGCGCAGAGTGTGGATATCACCCCCCCCCCCCAGCAGGCTCACTGGTATGTTAGCAGTGAACCCAGGGAAAAGGGGAGGTGCATTTTTCCCGGCCTGTGGAGTGGTCAGGGATTCTGTGAGGACAACCGCGACGAGCAGCGAAATTTCAGCATCTCAAGCACAGCCCATCTCAATTTATGGGCTCACGGCGAGCCAGACTCGCGGTCAGAGGATGACATTATGCTGTGGGGAGACGGCCGTCCTGCCAATAGGGAAGAGCCTATACAGCAGCATCCACCCGCTGTGTCACAGGGAGGATGAGTCATTCTCTACCCGACCCCAGTCACACGACAGAGGTCCTGAAAAGACTGATGCTGAAATGTATTGTTATGGTCTGTGATGCCAATGTCAGTCAGTGACAGACTGCCTCGGATCCAATTTGGAGGAATAGTGATTCACGTTACTCTGATGAATTGTTGTTTTCGACATGCTCGGAAGCTGCCTGTATGTTGTCTGCGTGATGCGTATGAAATGTATTGAAAAAATGTAAATGCTCATTCTTTGCTTTGGTCCTCCGCTTTGCTCCCCGTCTTTAAGTGGATCGATCAGTTAATTTTAGTGATGAAGGTCTTTTTTGACTCTCCAAATGTCATTTTTTTCAGCAGTGTCATAGCAAAGAGACGCCAGTGTCAGTTTCAACTATGGCATCCTGCCCTGACAATACCCAGTATATTTCCATTTCAAATAAAAAAGCAATATGGTACTGTGACCATTGTCTATGAAATGTCAGAACTGACAGTGGAGTGGGTGGATAGAAGCAGAATGAAATACATGGGTGCCAGCCTGGGTACATTTTAATACTGAAGAGGGTGTGGGGGGTGTGGGGTAGTTTTGCCCTTTTTTCATGATCATTTATGCTAATGGAAATTTTTTTAATGAGTCTTTTTCTGAAGAGGAAATCCTGTACTGTGTGGTAACTTACTATATGTGATGAGCTATTGCATCAGGCAATTTCCATCTGTAGAAATCAGGAAAACTTTTTAAAATGCAGTCACCCAAGGTGATTTATCATTTATGTGGCATTGTGTCATTGCTCACCATTTCCATCGCTTTCCATGCTATGTAAGCTTTAATCTGCACCCCTTCTCTGTACCATACTCTGTGCAGCATATTTGCAGGATTCCTTCCTTATGGGAGCTGCAGTGTAAGGAAGGGTTGACTGATTGACGGAATATGGAAGCAGTCATATTTTTTTTACCATGTTCTGCTTCTCTCTCACGCTCTCTCTCCCTCTCTTGCATTCTTTCCGCCTTTCTCTGTCCTGCTGTTTCCCTGGCCTTCCCTCCTCTTTGCCCCCACCCCCACCCCCACCCCTAACCAAACGGCTCGGTTAATGAATCGTAAATTACATTTCAACGTTCGCTATTTGCACATTGAGGAACCCTGCTCAAGAGGACCTGCAATGTGACTGCATGAATCCTCCTAATAAATGTCTCATTTTAGCTTCAGAGCAACCCTCTCCAGAGACAAGGGCTTCCAATGAGCTCTCATTAGTTTGCAGTTGATAAAAAAACATTACAGAGAAATGTCATGGGTTACTGAGGCAAGACACGGCGTCCATCACCCCAGTCAATCAAAGCGTCATTAGCTCCCATTGTTCGACCTGTTCCTTTTTCTCTGCAAACCCTTATCTCCAGTGAGCACAGACAATTGGGAGACGAGGAAAAGGAGGTAAACCAAAAAAAAAAAGAAATCTGTCATGTCGCAGAAAATACTGCCAGACGTCTCTGCCGCAAGACAATGGAATGCATAATATGCAGTGCATTAGAATCTCAGTACGTACAATAAACCAGGGGTAGGCGAGAGGAACTTGGGGGGGAGAAGGAGCGAATCTGAAAAATTAAGAGCGTGTCAAGTGAGTGGTCCCTGCTACATTTCTGCCGCATTGCTATATTCTGTTTAATTTTTCCTGCCCGCAATAAATAAACTAACAAGCCCCCATAGCAGTGAAACACAGGGGGTATTATCAGCTTTCAAAATGTCATCTCCTCTGCAGCTCTGGCAGCCCCCCACTAATCCCCCTCCACTCGGTTCTGGCAACCACAGAGCCTTGGAAGGAGACAATGGGCCGCTGTCACATGGGCCTTGGCAGCTTCAGCACCGGGACAGATATCAGCTCCTTATCGTTCAATCAATCTCCCCCCTTTAAGCTCTCCTCGACTCTCCGCTCGCTCCGACTGCACCTGCGTGAGGTTGCCGATTGGAGATGCGGGTCGTGTATATGCCGGCTTTTCCGAAAGCTCCCCGAATCAAATTAGATGTCGGTGGAGGTATGCCCAGAGCGGCGTCGTGGCCCGGGACGTTCCTGATTCCTGCCGCTGTCTGCCTCCCCTGACGGAAGCGGTTCGTTTTAATTACGGACCCGCGCCGTTGATGGGCGCGTGAAGTCGCTAGGTACGAAATGCATGGAGGTGTTCTGGGGCTGAGGCATGACCCATTAAAGTGCTGTTTTAAGACAGCCAGTGCGCTAGAGGATTTGTCTGTGGCCTTGTTATGTCTGCGCTTGATTTTGGTGTCACATATGAACCAGATATCAGGGCAGATCCCAGACAGCTACTCCTCCTTTAAACTCTGTCTCTGCCAGAAATGTAGCTTTGTTTCCTGCTCTCTCAGCTGGATTGCTTGCGCATGTTCCTGTCTCTGTCTCTCCCCTCTCTCTCTCTCTCTCTCTCTCTCTCTCTCTCTCTCTCTCTCTCACACACACACACACACACACACACACACACACACACTGTGCATGTGTTTGAATGTTTTCATGTTTCTGTCACTATCAGTGTGCATGCACTGCCGTGTGTGGCTTGTCTGGCCAACCATTGAAACCTGGTCATGCAGCGCTTCTAATATTGTTGACTCCTTATGGTTTTTTTGCTTGTGTTGTAATCTGCCTCACTTGCAAGTCGTCTTGGATGAAAGCATCTGCCAAATGAATAAATGTAAATGTAAATGTGTGTATGTGTGTGTGCATATCTCTCTGCATATGTGGTGTGTGTGTGTGTGTGTGTGTGTGTGTGTGTGTGTGTGTGTGTGTGTGTGTGTGTGTGTGTGTGTGTGTGTGTGTGTGTGTGTGTGTGCGCGCGTGTGCATATGTCTCTGCATATGTGTTGGTGTGTGCATTCGTGTGTGCGTGAGTGTTTGGTAGTTGGAAATCCTGTGTTCCACTGTTTATGGGGGTCAGCAAGGGAAAGGCCAGCCCCTCAGTGCTCCTTGATTTGATTGAAAGTGGCACTTATCATCTCATCAGCTCATGCCTAATATGTCCTTCATCACGGTATCGCTCTGCTCACTGGGGATTTGGGGCCCAAGAACAGATAATTGGGATGCATATTTAAGGCAATTAAGAGACTGGAGGTTGAATGCATATTCAAGACCTCATTTGCCGCTTGCGGGGATATTATGCAAAACACCAGAGCTGAACTGCTGCAGAGTCCTCCGTACCTGTCTGACCAGCCTCACTAATCATTTTTGACTTCGGTCAATAGTTTCTGCCTTTCTCCTTGTCTGTGTTCGGTGTCCTGTCATGGCTTATATCTAGCAAAAGCTTGGCATGTTTGTGTGTAAATGCATTGCCCCATTCTGCGCAGGGTGAATAAGGAATGACTCCAGTCGTCCTTGGAGCTCACACATCATTTTCCAATAAAAGCTCCTTATCTGCTCCATCTCAGCTGGATGTAGACAGTGTGGGGCTCAGGCTCTGTGCGTTTCTGTTTTTTTTTTTCTCTCTCTCTCTCTCTCGTGCTGTAAAGACCTTTTTTTCTAAACCCTCTCATTGATCATGGCTGAAGCCTGCACCTGAGGTACAGTAGCTGAGAGAGTTTAATCTCTCTCTCTCTCTCTCTCTCTCTCTCTCTCTCTCTCTCTCTCTCTCTCTCTCTTTCTCGATCTTTCTCTGTCTTCCAACAGAGCGGCGGTAGGTCACAAAGAGCCAATTCCGGGCGAAAGTAAAGACAACACCACTATTTTCACCAAGATTCTGGACAGGCTGTTGGACGGGTACGACAACCGGCTTCGCCCAGGGCTAGGAGGTGAGATGGGCGTCTGTGCTGTGACTCCGTGGGTTCTCCTCCGTCCTTGATGGGGAACCTGTGTCCTTGTCACCTGTAACACTGATGCGCTCTCAGGGCTCAGACGTGGGTCCCTGAGAGATCTGTTATTCAGATGTTTGTTGATTGATTTTAAGGCCTGGAAGATTGCCCCATTGTTCATGAGGGTGAGGTTTATTAGTAGTAACACTTCAAAGCAGTGTACTCTGACACTCTCTATAGACCCAAAGTTTTAAGGAAAACGGGCTGTAATCGATCCTTGCAGACACTGAAAAAAGGACCAAGGCATTGCAAAAATGAAGATTTTTTTTGTCTGCTGAACCTAGAGGGAAACACACTGCCCCCATTTTGTTGTCATAAAAAATGTGAGCACGTACTTGATTAATGGCGTGTTACTTCCAGACTGTGGCCTCTAGTACGGCAGTACAGGAGAATTAAGCTCTGGCTCTTATTAAGTGTCAGTCTAGTGCAAGACAGGCAGACAGCCACTTGCAATGCTACATCGACTGCTTTCATTCTCCCCACGTTTACAGATGCTCTCATTTACATTCATGCATCGATTAAATCAAAGATTAATCACAACCATGAATCACTAATTGCAAAACCTATAGTGAAAGGTGCTTATTCTCCTGCAAGAGACCAGTCAAAAGTCAACATTGGATTTTTCTTTTTTTTATTAATTATTTAAAATAGGTTAGGTTTGACGCCCAGGTATTGATTTAATTAACAGATAAATGATCAATTAACAGAAAGTCTCCTTTTATTCGAACTTCCTTTAATCAGTTTCAACATTTAGCAGTTATGGCTCTCTCAGCTCTTGGGGACATCTCCGAAACAGAATATCAAATGTTTTCCTTGATTGGTCTCATCACATGGTCCCCACAAAGGTTTAAATTACACTTTACTCTCAGGGTGATTATTGTCTGTGTGTAGGCGTCACAAATGCAAATGGATGTGGCCGGCGCTTTATCATCCTTTTTTTTTGCTTTCCTTCTCTCGCCAGAGAGTGTAACAGAGGTGAAGACAAACATCTACGTGACCAGTTTCGGGCCGGTGTCAGACACAGACATGGTGAGTCAGTCCCCCTGCTGGGAGCCACAGTAGGCCTGAATCTGAAAGCCCTCCCTTGGGCCTGCTCGCTGTGTGGACATTCTGTGCTCTCTGAATGGATGCCTGAGAGTTCATGGAGGTGTCTCTGAGATTCGTGGAAAACTCCCGTGGCTAAATTTTACCTTTTCGTTCAATTTCATACAATTTCTTGTCCCAGTGGGTGTGTCCTTATCTGTGAAAAGACATGTTTCTATGCCAGGAATTAGGAGTAGATTTGTTGGAAAAGGTTAGAGATATTTAGGGGGTTTCTGTGTGATGTCCTGAGTATGCAGTTTTTCCTTATCAGGACATCAGTGCTTCCCTGTTGTCACTGTAGGTTCTCAGCTTGTTTTTGGCAGGATGTAATCAGATGCACCTTGTGGAATTGATCTATCTAGCTACCTAGCTGTATCTTAATTTTGATTTACCACCTCATTTCATTCTTAAAAAAAGACTTCCTAAAAAATCCAAAATCATACAGAGAAATTTAGTAGATGAAATCAGATGAAGCTGTCTTCATGCTGTCTCCTTCTCCTGTTCACTTCCATTGTTTGTCTTACAAAGATTGCCCAGCGTAGCAAGAGTAACCAGGGGGCATGGCTGCATAGAGAGATCACTTGGAACATTCCAAATCTGGAGTCTTCAGTGATATTTACATATGTTGAATGAGCTCTGGAATTAAGTCAATACTTTCCTCATGATTCTGGAAATGCATACTTATTAGGGGATATTTTAGCAGTGTCTGGAAAATTCAGGATTCGGTTGCTTTAAGCTCAAAGAGATACAGTATTGTCCTCTCATTCTCTTGATTGAGTGTGCATGTAGTGCAATATATTAATGTGCACTTACAAAAATAAATGCACTGGCTGCAGCAAAATATGGAGGAAATGTATGTGGCTTAATAATACACTCAATTTGCCTTGGCATGTAATATTAATCTTCAAAGCAATGCAGCTGTGCTGTGTGTTCTATGTGGAGCCTAATTTTCAGAAAAATGAAATAGAAACAGACCATAATTTGTTGTACTATGTGAAACGCAAATGATACTTGAATTAGAAATGAATAGTTACTTAGCTAAGATAACATTAATGTAATCATCCTTTAAATTTAAATGGATTTTGCGAGTTGCTGTAAATGATCTATTAATTATAGAATGTAATACAATTTTAATGCCCGGTAAACAGATCAAATGAACACAACATTACATTATTTTTTTCCGAGGCAGACACCCACACCCAGAGGAACTTGCAGTGACTATCAGTGTGTAATACTATTTGTATCTTCTGTGCTGTTACCACAGGATCAGGGTGTCTGGCGTATAATCACGTAAATAATTGATTGATTTAACAATAATAATAATAATAATAATAATAATAATAATTCACCCATTCTTTAAGCCTTTCGTGCAGCTGGGTTTTTACTGGAGTCATATTTTAAAGTTGTTTGAAAGGTACAATAACAGTGCCTCCCTTTTACCATCTTGATAGTCTAGGTCTGTCCGAATGTTTTATGACACAGACAGTCTTTCTGGCAAAAAAAGCTGAGTGAAGACTCCCCCCAAAAAAACTGGCTTTGAGACAGTAACAAGGGCAGCTTCTTCTCCGGCAGTGACCTTGTCTGCAGTTTTCCCTCAGACACTGTGTTTTATCGCTGAAAGAGAGGGAGGGTGCGGCCTTTCGTGGGGCCGGCGGACAGTCATTAAAATGTGGGTTGCCTCGGTGAGGGCAGGAGCGTGGAGGTGCTGTCTCTCTGTCCGAGGCAGCTTCTCCTGCGCTTATCTCCGGAGGACCACGCTGTAGTGTCCCATTTGTTCTCTCGTCTGCGCTGTCATCGCCCATTTCTCCCGCCCTCCCCTGGGTTCCCTTCTGACAGGCCCGGCGTGGTGAAATTGAGGCCAGTTTAATCTGCCCCAGGTGTTGTGCACAACCCTATTTGCAGGAGATGGTGATGGTACTTGTAGTCTGGGGGGCTGCCCTGCTGTAAGGAAGCTCAGGTCTCATCTCAGTATCCATTGTCAAAAAAAAAAAATTAAAAAGAACTCAGGAGACCTGTAGTTTCTAGAGAGCTAGCACCTGTTTGCCCAGAACTACGCTTTTGAAGGCCTTTATCAGGTTAAAAGAAAAAGCCTTATCACCTCCCCCCCCCAGGATTTATGCTTGAATTATAGGAGCTGTCTATCTAAAGACGTTTGTCTTTAATTGATATTAGTCCTTTCAGAGCTCAGTGGAGAACGTGCAGCAGATGTAATGCGGCTCAGGAGTCCTATATAAGCTTTGTTCCTTTGTGTTTGTGTCTGCTATATTTCAGCCCTTCCCAGGAAGGGCTGTCTTTTGGTTTATTATCAAAGGTACAAAACGCTCATTCCCTCTGTGGCTTATTTGGCTAACTCCATGAAGCAGTCTTTTTCTATGGGAAACCCATCTTTCTTCTTCAGTAATTGGTCCCTTTCACAGTTACCAAATTGCATTTTTTTGTGTGGTGGTGGAAGAAAAATAACAACAGGAAACAAAACAGAAGTGTCGTAAAGGTCCTCTAAACTAACAAATTAGAAAACGGGGTAAAATCTTTTGTTCCTGTCAGCTGGTGAGCCCCGGGTTCCCTCCATCTATCACTCTGTCCTCGCTCAGGGGGGAAGCAACAGCCAGATTAGTCATCCTACAGAAAATAAAGAAATAAAGCGGGGTGAGGAAAGGTTAACTGTGAATTGAAAAATTACAATTACGGCACCATTGTTTTTGGAGAAGCTTGGTGAAGAAAGGAGTTCCTTAAGGGAAATTTCACAAGGATTCTCATTGCAACTGTAATTTGCTCTCACGGTAACGCTACATCTCCCTTCCACCATACAGCTCTTAATTACCCCCTTTATCATAATAAGAGCTAACTCTAGTTCAAGGTGAAAATCAGTGTTAAAAAGCTTTGCACTCTTTCCAGAAGGCCGTTACTGCAAGTGGTTGTACTGGTTTTCAGAGTCAGTTTTATTTATGGTGTACAGTATCAAGTGAAATATTACTCTTTTGCTTTCTTGTTTTTTAGAAATGCTAAGTGTACATGTTTTGGACACAGAAATGTTTTTGATTTATTGGTTTGGTCAATTAGTCATTCTTGACTGACTGTGATACGGTCAATAAACATGAACTATTGCATAAACACAACATCTCTTCATCTCCCTGTCATAGTTGGACAAAGGGGATGAGGTTATTTTACCAGCTGAATATCAACGCTGGGAAAAGTGAAGAAACAAAACAGAAGGGAACCAGATTACGCCATCGTGCCATTGCTGTGTTGGAGGCTAGTCAGCGCACTTTTTGCATGCCATCAGGAATGTTCACAGCTAGCAGTTTTTTTCCCTGGCTAGACGTTTGTGCCAAACACAGTTAATCAATGAAAGGTCAGGATCTGGGAGACCTCGAGTCACGGCACCTTGCCAAGATCATGACATCATCACACTCCATCATTGTTACAGTTCTCGTGCCGCCAAACCTCGCGGCATCAGAAATGGCAGGTTTGCGAAAACAAAGACCTCATCACCGGGGTGCTGTGTAGTTAGGTTGACACAAGTCACTGGAGCTAGCATTCTGTAATGACACTGGTGCTCAGAACGTCACATTTGGACCTTCTCTTACACTCGTCTGTTGTTCATAACAATTTGCATATCATTTTTCACGCCTGAAGCACCCTCACTGATGTCTGTCAGAGTGGTCTGTGCAAAAACCTTGATTAATTAATAATTAATAGCTTGGCTCTGTTGCCGGTGAATCCATCTGAGATGTTGCTGACAGCATCTTATTCCATCATGTCAATTAACACCGTGCCCCTGTGTGGATGTCTTGCCTGCAGAAGAAGCGCTGACATTCGGGTTGTTATGTCCTCACATTTCTGATGAAACAGTAAGGGCCATGCGAAAGCAATTCTGAAGATTGGGTGTAATGATGACATGTAGTCATGGAACTTCTCATGACTATAACTATCTCCTACTAAACTGTAAAATAAAATTTAAAAAAATCTAATGGTTTAACATACTCATTAGCTTTACCTGCTAGTTTGTACCTTGCCTGGCCAACCTTTGGAAATTTGTCATGCAGTGCTTCTAATATTGTTGACTCTGTATGGTTTTTCGCTTGTGTTGTATTGTACCTCACTTGTAAGTCGCTTTGGATAAAAGCATCTGCCAAATGAATAAATGTTATGTAATGTCGTGGCATTTGATCAACAGATTGTGTTTGGCCGCACTGTCTTGTCAGTTTAGAATCGCTAGCCGCGAACACCTCAGACAGCGGGCGAGAGAATGTTGTCTTTGGCGATCCTCTAACATGCACATGGCAAGCAATGGCGTTGCGGTCTTGAAAAGTGGGGCAAATTGAATGCTTTCTGTGATTTTTCTTTCTTGATTGCTGCAAGGCTTAACATTCAGCGGGTTCAATCATCCCCATCAAAATGTGCACAACCAGTTCTCTGATCAGTGAGGCGACAAGCAATCATACACCAGTTCATCATGAAAGATCAGCCGATCAAATCAATTGCAGAAACATTTAGCCAACAAGTAAAACCCATATATATGTATTTTACTTTCCAAGTAAGGGAACATGCAAAGTAATGTGCTTCTTTTTACACTTGGTGTAACTGCAGTGCAGCTAATGTTCCTAACCCGTGAAGTAGCCCACGAAATGGTGCTGTCAACAAAGATGTGTAGTCAGCTGCAGTTTTCCACAGTGAACACTGTCAAAGAATGACCTGCCGTTAAAGGACCATGGCGAGAGTAGCACAGTTCAAGGAGTTTCCGTTAAGATGATGCATCACTAAAAGCTGTATCATATAGGAGCCTTGTCAAGTGGAAACTCTTTTAAACTGTTTGAATATCAGTGGGACCAGTGCAATTTGTCGAAAACGTATACATGTTAACCCATGATGTCACTCAATACCGTCCTTAACTTTGACTCACAGTTACATTTTTTTTTACCACCAAAACACTACAAACACTTGTTCATTAATTTTGGCGATCAGTGAAATTGCCAAACTGTGTCCCTGAATTAGAAAAGTAATGTTTGCATTTTGTTGTAAGTCAGTTAAGGATGAATGGCGATTGAACTTAGGTTTAGTGTGTGTCTTCTGTGACTCTTTGATGGCAAACTCATTTTATGTTAGCAACCATGGAAAGCTGTATTTCTCATGTGGATTTCCTCTAGCTACTCCATTAATGTTTGTAGGCATGGAGTGCACAGGACTTTGTCAAATCGGTGAAACAAGAATGTTAATGTGTACTCTACACAGAAAATGAATACCTCAAAAAGTATGGCATTACTATTAATCTCAACAGGGGCTATTGATCACTATGGGAGACACCTCCCAAGGCAACATGTAAATTGCATGTGATTAAGAGCTGAGATCAATCGAATGTTATGAAGAAGTGCGTGCACAGTATAAATCATAATCTATGCAGTGGTGTTCTACGTGTGCAGTTTGTTTTAAAGCCCTGCAGACTGAACTCGCACATTTTGTGGGGGAAAAAATGGAGACGTTGGCTTGAAACAGACTGTTGCCAAATGTGTTGTGCCTCTGAGCCAGAGTGAGAAAGCTGTCCAAACACTTACGATAACGTGTGACTGACAGCACATCACACATTGACAAGTCAGACTGCAGGCATAGAGAATGAGAGAGAGACAGATAGACAGACAGAGTTGGAGAAAGAGAGAGAGAAAAGAGAGAGAGAGAGAGAGAGAGAGAGAGAGAGAGAGAGAGGCTGTTGTTTCCATTTTGCTTTTTGGTTTTAGAAAAATTGTGAGAGAATGAGAGACCATGAAAGGCACAATATGTCTGAGTTTACCATCACCCAGCAGAAATTTGGTCAGGCTGAAATGTACTGTATGCTTGTTGTTTATTCTGGACTTAACTCCAAATATAGCACAGTTCTGTTTAAAACAGATTCATACCATTAAAATGCACTGCAAAAATATTAAGCAGACAGTCATCTGGACCAAGCTGAAGGAACTGGAATGCTTGAATAACGATTCCTTGGGGCAGACAGAAAAATATGATACATGGCGTAAATGTCACATAAACCCTGTTTTCTGATGGCATTTTTTTTTTGCTTTATTACTATTTGGATGTTAAAATGCATGTTCCACACTGAATTATGAGGAAGGAAGTCAAACAAGAACATGCTGTGCAATTATTTTAAGTGGTCGTCCTTATTGTGAAGATGTCTGTTCAGTATTATAGTTTGTGGGTGTGGTTCATGCCGATGGTTGCTGGATCCAAAGGAGGATGTTTGATGAATGCCAGGAAGTGATGCACACATTGCACAGAAAAACATGGTGCCATATAAACCTAATTTTCTCAATACATTAGCCAATATGCTCTGGTAGTATTTACACAGAGGTGCTTGGTGAATTCTAATTTATGACAAAAGAGGTCAATAGACCCACTCTACCTGGAGTGCACATATTATTGTTTTGCTAATGTTTTCAGCAAAGATCTTTACTGCACTCGTTAGCTTTACCTGCTAGTTTGTACCTTGCCTGGCCAACCATGGGAACCTGGTCATGCAGTGCTTCAAATATTGTTAACTATGTATGGTTTTTCGCTTGTGTTGTACTGTACCTCACTTGTAAGTCACTTTGGATAAAAAAGTTTGCCAAATGAATAAATGTAAATGTAAATCTTTGCCCAACAGTTTATTCTGAGTAAAGATTTAGTGGGCCCAGCCACTTACAGTATGTACAGACAGGTTTGTGGACAAAAATGATAATAAAAATATGTATATTCTATACTTCTGTGCTTTATGTACTGTCCTTGTATCTTGATGAAGTGATATTTGATGCTGATAGCAACAGTAAAGATAATCAAAACAAAACATGATATCAGTTAAGCTGTTTAACATTCCTTATTGTAACATTAACATTTATTTAACTCTCTTTAACATTTAACTCATGTGTTTCACATGTGCAGATTCTGTTCGCTCCATTATTCATTACTTCATCTAAGTTATGATATTATTTTGATTATCCATTTTTCCATAGTCTTTGGTCTATTCTCTGTATTATTAATTCTCAATTTTGCTGCCTGAATGCATTTATTCTCTTTTCCATTCTGATAATAACCAAGATGAATCATCTGAAAAACACACTTGTTATTGTAATGCCTGAATATATGTTACAGTATGTGCATAATTACACAGAGAATCTTAATGTATCTGTCTCTGTGTGTCTGTCCCAGTTGTCAGTGCATCCATTGTATACTTAGTTAAAAGTTGGATGATTGGTGCCACTTTTTTGCACATTGTGTGGGTGAGGGATCCTTAAATGACAGATCATTAAATAACTGTGTCCCATTTGGATTTGTGAGCGGTGTGCCATTTTTAGGTAATATATAATAAGTGGTCTTATTTTTCACTGGAACTTATATTGACATATATATACACATATATTTCCATATACTATGGATATTGTACAGATCTACAGTAAGACTGTGAGGCTGGTGTTACAATGAGAACAAGGAGATGTTGGATACACAAATATTCATGCCTATTCTGGACATCAGCCATGTTACTGTTGATGGCAATAACCTGTACAAATATTCTCTTGGTTGTCACCGTGGAGCCCATTACTGTGAAGTATGCTCAGCTACAGTGCTTAAAACCTTTGAAACGGTATCAGTACATTGGTTCCAATTCCTTCGTTAGTGTATCTACATGAATGCGCCCAACTATTGAAAAGTGCTGTTAATTCAGAATGGCAGTGATTATTCTCTTAGAAAAACTGAAAATGTTTGTATAAAAGTCCCATGGGTACTTAATGAACTGGGAAAAAAGGCTTTTAGGCATATAGTGATAACAATGGTCTGCCAGCCTACCTGAAAGCCATAAGAAATTTCACTGCACTTAAGAAACCCCTTTGTTCGTGCTATTTAATGGGTAACTGCCTGTAGAGCATATTTTGCTGTGCTTGAGTTTGTTTAATTTATATTTTTAAAACACTTAAAGTTAAATGTCAAAATGTTACATACACAGGAATTTATCTTGTACAAAGATTTCTAAACAAATCAATAAATATTTCCCTAGGAATCTGATGCATTAAGATTAATTAATAGCTTATATAATGTATAGCTCAGATTTACTGCTACATTCACTTACCCATTATTGCACACATGTTGACTAAATGCTTACCACCCTCTGGGGTTTACCTGGTGTTTCTCCACATGATTGTGAGTAATAGTAGTAGCTATGCACTTTTTATTGTACCTTTGAAAGTACCTGCTATGCACTCTTTGTAAGTCTTAGAGGCAAAAAATTCAGAATCCTTATCACTTGAAACAAAGGGAAACACATTTTCTGAACAAACCTCTTGTGTGGCGCATCTAAAGGTGCTTAGCACGGTCAAATTTGCTCAACGCAATTCAAAAGGCACTTTATTCTAAGACCACTTACACTTACCTTGACCCCTTTGGTCAATATCGCCTTTGTTTTATTGACATCTCTATCCTCACGTTAGACTAATGTCACAGGTCTGTGTAGCTCAGCTACTTTAAGAGTTGTGGTGTAGCAGGCCAATCTGCGCTTAGAGTGGGGTTGTTGATGCAGAAGGTAGGTTAATGCTTAGAAGAGAGTTAGTCCCTTGTGGTTAGTTAGGCTGTGAAATTCAAAGCAGGCTGTTCAGAGCTTGATGTGCTGTAACCTCCCTAAATCTTCTACATTAAGTGTCCACTTTCATTAGTAAAAAGTGTGGCAAATTTAGTTGAAGTTTTTCCAGGATCACTTCCAGCCCATACTAGAAGTCAAATTCTGTCAAGGGTATCTGTTAAAAATTTACAGGAGGAAAAAATTGTTTCTCTGATTATCAAGTTGAATAGACATTTTTAAAATTGTGCTGAACGAACATTTAAAAAAAATGAAAAGAATATTCTGCCAGACTTAATTAGAAGGTAGAATGATGATGTATCCTTTTTTAATTAAATGTATAATGCCATAGAGACCTCTATTCCATTTCCAGTAGAACATATCAGTGCCATGGGAAATCTATAATTAATTTGCCACCGCAGCCATCTTTGATTTAAACAGTTATAGTTCCCGTATGAGGAAAAAGATTCTATAGAACTGTTGGATACATTATATAGGTCTGCAGTAATGTGGATCTTGCAAAAACAGTACCTGTAATCCAGATGCCCTATTATACCCCATCTCTCTTGAAATACTCCAAAAGATAATACTTAATACATTATTTTATGCTTATATTTGAAAGCTCTTGAACTGATATCCAACACCCTTGAATCTTTCTCATACATCTGAGACTGCAAAACCTCCATGTGATTGATTGCAGCATATTCATTGACTTTTTTGTTGATGCTTTGCTTTGTTCACTCACACTGCTCTGTTCACATACGTTTTTGATTTTGGAAGTTTTATGCGATTGCCATGAAATGCAAGTGTCTCCTCACCCTGACCCATGTCGTTAAATGTTTTGGTACAGAGCTCTTGTTCTGAGAAGGGTCACTTTTTAGAATGCTCAACTGCTGACAAGTCAGGTGACCTATCCCAGTGCAAGACCAATTTTCTCCCAACCTCATTGGCTTGAGGGCAAGACACTTCCCCTCACTCGTGCTGTTTGCCAGGGCAAGCCAGCCCTCTCTCATTGGTGCATTGGTGGAACCCCATGACTCAATGAAAAGAGACACTTTGGAAAAGCCCAAACACTTAAAGAACCCAGTGTGCGTCTTGGCCCACTTATGTGTGTGTGTTTGTGTCTCTGTGTGTGTTCATGTGTTTACATTTTCTCTCCGAAGTGTGGTGATGAGGAATCAATCACCCTCTCCCCCTGGAGAAGAACCAGCAGGCTTAGTACTGGATTTCTAGTGTGGCCCTCTGAGAATTGGCTCTAGTTCTTTGGATCATTAAATTAAATCCCACACTGAATCAGTGCTAATTTACTCGCTTCCATCAGAAGAGGTATGAATTTCTTCTCCTTGCGTATTTATTGTCTTCAGACCAGACTGGTGTAACCTAGCCTTAGACATTATGTGAGTTTTTTTTTCTGTTTTCATCTTCTGGCTGGATTAGGTTTGAATAGATGAATGGGGCTGTTTGAGGTGAATGGGCAAGACTCTCTGTGCAAATCATGGTGCTTCAGTGTCATTGGAGACTGTAGAGCTAGTCAGTGATTGGTTGATACAATACTGTATGTGAGAATGTCTTGACACTGTTTTTCAGTTACAGACAGTGTAGATGGACACATTAGGCCTCTTTTTTCCTACACACAAATCTCAAGCTATTAAATGAGCCAAGGTTTTGCTCACTCCCAAATACATATGTATGTTTTTCAAACTTTTTTTCTTACTCGAAAGCACTTTGGTGTTTCTGCCGGGTTTCCGACTTCGTAATTAGCACAGTCCGTATGCTATAATTAACACAGATGAATGACTTAAAAGAGAGGAACTAAATTCTTAAAGGATAGTGAAGAAGCCTAGGGAATAGGCGGGCACTAATAGTGTACAGGAAAGGAATAGTAATTAAACCCAAAAACAAAACACCAGGGTTTAAGGTTTTACAATTAGTGGAGACCCTAATATCCATATTGGAGCACAAAGCTTACATTTGTAAGCAATAGCACCTTTGTTCCTGGGCTCTTGTGGGTTTTTCTGGTCACGTCTGTGGGGAAATGAGAGCACACCTGATGGGGATTGGGCAGAGAAGCACAAGGACAAACGCAGACTGGCACAGATTTTTTTCCTCCCCGGCAACTGTATAAGTGTGCGTCTGGGGTCCGCTTGGTCCGGAGCCTCCAGAGACACAGATGTGGCACGCTTCAGTACATATGCTGTGTGTGCGTTTGCATCGCCTAACAGTTTTGCTTTAGCTTATCTCCGAGGAGAGCAAAAATGACAGGGAAATCTGCATCTGATAAGACGGGGGTTCGGTGGCAGGGGGAGGGATGGGGATGACTGCAGCGTTGAAATGAAGAGACCGATGATGAAAAACGGCGCTGATGAGCACGGCGGTGTGCACCGTTTCGCCATGGCGCTGTAGCGGTCGGCTCCGTCGGCCCGAATACGTTGTTAATGGGACACAATCTTTCTACGTCATGCACTCTTGGAGTTCAATCAAAGCCGGAATCTAATTACATTTGACTCGCATTAAACACAGACCGTTTGCTGGAGGCACGGCAAACAACGCAAGGTCCCCCCTGGGGCGGGAGAAAATACTACCGATGTGGCGTTCCTTGCCTATGGAGACCTCAAGCATCGAAGAGCTTCCCACATGCTTGTTTTTGGCAGACCACTGAGTTGTGCAGTTTTGCGAGTGTTTTCCTTTCCGGTTAATGTAGGTACTTGTGGGCTGTAAGACAAGGTGATTCCATTCTTGGGTTTTAATGAGTTCTGAAAGAGATGGCACAGGGGCTTCTAGGCCTCACTCCATGAGTTTTTTGTGTGTGTGTGTGTCTTCAGCAGAGGGCCATCTGTGGTGGTAATTAAAGTTGTTTGTGCCATGATTTTTTTGTGTCCCGCAAACACATTTGGAGGACAAAACAAAACACGGAAAATCAAAACAAAAACAAAACAATAAAAAATGGTCCGAGCATTCAAAGGATTCAGATGACATTCGTTAGCCCCGGCTTAGAGAGTAGTCACACTCTTTGTTTTCTCCTCATTAAAACTCAGCTGAAACTTGGTGCTTGTTTTTTTTTTTTTTTTTGCATCCAGGATGCGGTTTTGTTTTTCCTGAAATGATTTTAGTCATCCTGTTTGGCGTGAGGGCAAGGCAATTCCTCAGACTCATTCTGTGTGCTGGGCTATGCCAGCCAAAAGGCTTTTTCTAATTGATGCTCAGAATTCGGTCAAACTCAGTTCCCCCCTATGGGACCAGCAATCCTGGAAAAGCTCCTGCGCTCAGACAGCAAGATGTACAACTCTGCTTGGTGATGTGTATGGAAACGTCTCGACGCAGAAATCAGAAGGTCCACACAAAAAATATTCAATATTGTACATCCACTATTGCTTATATGCATTCCAATATTTTGATATGCACATTCGCAAATATATTCAAGATGTTTGAATAATCTAAGGGGCAGGAAAAGAAAAAAGAGTCTGGGCCATGTCCTCATGCTGCCTGCCTGTGTGTTTCAGCAGCAGATTATGAGCTGCTCCAGGCAGCAGGCTTCTTCTACATCCAGCGTGAAGGCACAACCCTGACTTGCCTCCACCCTCAGGGCCAGATCAAAGACCCTTTGAACAAGATGGCCCACTTCTGCCTTATTTCCATGATCATCTTAGCGGGGGTTGTCAGACTTTAACACGTGCCCAGGACGGTATGTAAACCATATGTACACCGCACGTGTGTCAGATGAGTGCCGTGTCTGAATAAATCCCTTATTTTACTAAAGTGGGATGTTATCTTGTTATGGCATTTGGGGTGTTTTGCATTAAACACCTTTTTTGCCTTGATGAAAATAATTTGGGTATTGGTTTGGAAACATCCATTTAATTTAATTTTTTTTCCAAGTGCTGTGGGAACAAACTGTATCCATCGCCTGTATCAAAGGCAGGCACTCGATATGCTAATGGGGAAAATACCGCATACTCGATTTACATAACTGATCTTTATCTGAAAAGGAAGACAGAAAGGGTGGAAATCTCCCAGCAGTGAAATGTATGTCAGTAGTCTCTTTTGTAATTTTGCCTTTCAGACAGCAATGCCGTAGAGTAGCCTTCAGAAATGAGAGGGAATTAAAAGCCGTAGGTTGTGCATAACTATTAAAAAAATTGAGATAAATTATAATTAAAAGCCTGTAGAGAGATAATCACTGTTGCAGTCAACAAAATATCTGTAACAAGTGGAGGGATTCTGTCAGGAATGATGGGTTTGCAGAAGAGTATAAGTTACATATTCTGGTGACTCTTCCTCACTGGATATGAGACTATTCCTATCTGAACTTCTAAAGGTTTATGAGGGACAGCTCCTCTTGTTTTGGGTTGGCAATATGTTGAGGGAGATAACTCTTGGAGAAGGCATGTCTAAGCCCACTAGTGACAGCTGTGAAAGTGCAATCATTCAAGTATGAAAATCGAAGGGTGCCTTAAGGATGCTACATTAAGAAGGCAGTTTCCCACTTAAAATCAAATCCACAATGAATTATTGAGGTATCTGGCTGGAGAGAATCTCAACTCTTTGTACTGGAAGCCACCAAGGGGTAACACTTTGTTTCAAGGTCAAAGCAGGACACTACCAACACTCAGGTGTTGTTTCCTAATTAAAGTTTATAAAAGTTTTTGTTTCATACACTAAGAATTTCTTTTGAAACATGTCAGGTTTTCAAAATAATTGAATCTGTCACTGCATTTAACAGTAAGCTTTCAGTTACTCGCTGACACTTTCCCTCTTTCCCTCAGGAGTACACAATCGATGTCTTCTTCCGTCAGAGCTGGAGGGACGAGAGGCTCAAGTTTGACGGGCCCATGCGGGTTCTCCCCCTCAACAATCTCCTGGCCAGCAAGATCTGGACTCCAGACACCTTCTTCCACAACGGGAAGAAATCTGTCGCCCACAACATGACCACGCCCAACAAGCTCCTGCGACTGGTGGACAACGGGACGCTTCTCTACACTATGAGGTGCGCCCCCCCAACCGGTGTCACTCCCACAATGCGCTGGTGTCACTCCCACAATGCATTGCTGCACCCCGACACTGTGTTCATCCTAATGAATCCTGTGTGGCAGCTGTCCAAGCAGGTCGGGCACACTTTCTCCCTCTGAAAATTGGAGGCCTGGCCAGCGGAACAGGGGAGAGTTCAAGTGTAATGTGTTTTTAATGATGGGGATTAAGCTGGACTTTGGACAGGAGAGTAGGGCCCCCAGAACAGGTTGTGCGCTGACTTGCTGCACTGTACAAGCAGAAGGTGCTTGATGAATGAGTCCGACTGCAGGATTGTTCCTGCAGTGGTCAGGAGCTGTCTGAGCTAATGTCCCCAGCACTCAGGAACCGGGCTGCTGGAGCCAGCAGACCAATTCAGTGTTCCTGTTGGGGGCTGGGGAGGTGGCTTCGGAGAAGGGATGGGCTTTCCATTTGCTCATTTCCCACACAGAGGCTTACGAGTACATTCCATAACATTATGCCGCATAAATTCATTCATAGGCTGGCATAAATATTCATGTAGAGTGTAATGTAGCACTGATGGACTTTCATCCAATTCAGTTAAATTAACATGTCACAGTATGTTCCTTATTTATTTATTTTTTTTCCACACAGCTCATGTACGGTAACCCTGGCCTCACCTTCCATTTAAATTTTTTTGTGTTTTAATTTTGCAAACAGTGCCTCTTGACGGTGTATCTGTATGTACTGTTTTGAGAACGCTGTTTACTCTACAAAGCTTGCCAATACTTGCATTGCGGCAGGCGGGGTGTAGAAGACACAGAGTTGAGCCTGGAGCCTAGAGATTGCGGGTTTGATTCCCAGGTGGGGTGCTGCTGCTGTACCCTTGAGCTAGGAACTTAACCTGAATTGCTTTCATAAATGTCTGGCTGTATAAATGGATCCGAGGTAAAAAAAAAAGAAAGTAAATAAGTAAAATGAAATGAATTGCCACAGATAAGAGTTCATTAGTCATGTTCGTAGTGAAAGTTAAACAGTTCTCAGCATCTCTGATATCAAATGCCTGCTACAGTTGTAACAATGGTATTCATAGTATGGCTGTGACAGCAGTACTGAGTTGTTCAGCACCCAAGGGTAGCTGAATCCTAGAAAGAATGCTACTGTTGTATCCTTGAGTGGTCTATTGTTTCTCAATTTGCTAAAGCATAAAAATAATTGGTAACATGGTATGTAAGAACAAAAATATAATGAGAGATTGTGTTAAGCCAATGGATAAATGTGTTCTTCAAGACAACAGGCAGAAGAAGCTGTGTTTCCATGCACTATATATGTTGATGTTTCCATGTCTCTGGAGCTTTATGTGCTGCAATTTAGCAGAAATACTGTTGTGCTTTTCACAAGTAAGGAATTTTCCCCTGTCCAATTTTACCACCTCGCCTCTCGAATGTAGCACCTAATGTATTTCTTTCCATGTCAGTAACATTAACACTTTGTGGATTCAATCTGCGGCGGTAAGCACTTTCGCAGGGACCGCGAGGAAGTGAGGAGAGGAAAATCAATATGCCAAGACACAAAAGAACAAGCGAGCCGCCGGTCGCGGCGGTGTTTACGGAAACAGACAGCGTGGCGCAATCTCATCAGCTCAGGGTGCAAAGGCGCGCTTTAGATGAGATGCTGACCTTTCATCAGCCGGTGCCGGCCTACACCTCCCGTTATTTTAGCTTAATTCACTCTGCATAGATAGGCATCCGGCAGGCAGGGCAGCGTATATTTTTGGTCAATATCTGTGGCCGTTTGTTTGGGAGTCTGCAGTGTAGCTGATAAAAAAGAAGAAAATTAAAATGGGTGAGAGAAGGGGAAGGCAGTTTTCTTCCTCGCGGCAGGTGCTCTCTCGTTCTTTTTAAAGCTCATGCAGGTCCTGGCCCCCTCACACTTCACATCCCTGGTTATGGAAGCTGCTGGGGTTCATTAAAGTTCTGGTTCCTGGATGTCACGCCAGTACCACACTGCTCCTGCATACCACGCCTCCAGACCACCGTCTCTCCTCTCTTAACTGCCATTCTCTCCCTCTATCCCTCTTCCACTCAGCCCTCTCCCCATTTTAAGGGCCTGAGCATTCTTGTGAAACAGGAAAGAATGGGAGTCACCGAAACCGCCACGGGTGTGGTGTGCTCAAATACACACACATGCACACACACACACACACACACACACACACACACACACACACACACACACACACACACACAGGCATGCACGCGTACACACACACACAAACCACCACAGCTGCAGAGCCTCTAGTAAGCCTTACGTTGCCTTAGAAACACTTTGGATTCTTTCCCCATTGATGAGAGCCATCCTGAAAGTAACTGTACGACAAAACTTTAAATTGACCCCCTAATTGATTTAAGTTGCATCGCTAGCTCCGTAGCTAACTCATTTTTCTCATTATTACTCATTGTTCTCATTATTCACTGGTTACCAACTGCTGAAAAAAATATGCTTTAGGTAATTATTTTGTAGCTCCTTCCAGTCAATTTCATTCCTGTCAGTATTTTCGTTTGGTAATGTCAGATAGTGGCTGTAAGCAAGTAGCAGGCCTGTGGCGGGAAAGAAGGCAAGAAGACAAAACTGGAATCTGACATATGGAGCGGGAATCCACGCATGCCTTGGAGATGCATTTCCCAGGTGGAGGAGTTGTCCAATAGCTAGCTATTAAGCAGACACGAAAAAAGAAAGAAAAAAAACTTTTAATTTGTCGTCTGTTGTAGATAATTAATTTTTTTAAATTATGTTAGTCAGTGAACCAGCTAGATCTACCTGGTATCACAATGGTGAACCGAAAATGTAGTGCCCAAAGACATACTGGGATGCATTTGAAAGCATTTTCACTGCCTTTCCCTGCATAAGTATGATAGAAAACACAACCCCTCCCACTTTTTAACATGTGAAAGAAAATGCATTTGTTGAAACCTATTAAGGGCACAATTTTTGCAAGGCAGCAAATGTTGTGCTGAGAAGAGGGTTAAGGAGAGATGTACGCAATATTATTTCCATGTTATAGAGATATAATTTCTATAGGGATCATGGAACATGGAGTTGACAATGACACTTCTGATTAGATAGTGAGCAATGTGTGAATGAAATAATAGGAAAAGAGTCATGATGCTGAAAACCCCTCATTAAAACTATGATATTAATGACATTAAAACTATCTGCTTAGCATATAGAAGGAGCATGCATCATAAGCAATAGTATAAAATTGAAAACAACAGCAAAACAGTATGTCATTGATGGACATTTGCAGGTTGTTTTGCTTGTGGCTCTTTTTGCTCTGTTTTTCCTGCTGAGTGGAGTTCGCTCGCTTTGAACGTTGTTGCAGTTTGGCTTGGGTTTTTCCAACTGTCTTGGGACTTCTTGGTTTTCTCGGTTTCACTAGCATAAACAAACAATTCACGTCTTCCTTTGAGTTTGTAGGGGACTGAAGCGATTTGCTTTCTTGTAACTTCAACTTCATGTTGGCAGTAATATCACAGTGAAGAGAAAATTATCAGCAATTTTTAACTACTTTTAGTTGTAACTATTTGCTGTTCTTACAGTACATTTTGTAGCTTGTATTTTGTCCTTTGTTACTGGACTTCACTCTGGTATCTGCATATGCTTTGTGAAATGTTGTGGGTGGCTACCAAATATTATCAATACAAATAACAACAATACAAATGATGATAGTAATCATATATGAATAATGAATATGTGAGTATTTCTACCCCTAACAATTATTATTATTATTATTAGTAGTGGTAGTAGTAGTATTATTATTATGTGTTACTATAGAGAGAGAACTTCCTGTACAGCTCTCTCTCTCTCTCTCTCTCTCTGTCTCTCTCTCTCTCTCTCACACACACACACTCTCTGTCTCTCTCTCTCTCTCTCTCTCTCTCTGTCTCTCTCTCTCTCACACACACACACTCTGTCTCTCTCTCTCTCTCTCTCTGTCTGTCTGTCTCTCTCTCTCTCTCTCTGTCTCTCTCTCTCACACACACACACTCTCTCTGTCTCTCTCTCTCTCACTCTCTGTCTCTCTCTCTCTCTCCCTCGCTCTCTCTCTCTCTCCTCTCTCTCTCTCTCTCTCGTCAGCAGTCCCCGCGGATGTGCTTGAGGGAGCATCATCCATTATGGGGCTGGCTAAGCTGACAGCGTGGGGAAACACAGGTGGCTCAGCTACAGCCCCTTTGGTTCCATTTGCACACATATGCTCAGTGTTGATCGGAGTGACACCATTCCCAACTGGATGGCTGATGATTAATTGAGGCCCTGTTGAACAGTTGGGGTGGGGGGGAGGCATATTTTTTCAGAGATACTGTATGAATGCCAGATTAAGCATTCTGTTCATATCCAGCCATTTTGCGTGAAGGCAGTTATGTTTTAGAGAGGGGGAAACTTTCCGCCACTGTCTAATGCTGCATGTGAGCTGGTCAAGTAACAAAGGCTTAGAGGTGGGTAAAGCTGAATGGTGGATACGCTTTGTTTCAAAATGTAAAAATGCTGATGCCAATCCATTATGAAAGAAATAAAAAAAATGCCCATTCATGAATTAATTAAAATGCATATCAAGTTAATGCATACTCCTATGTGACGTTGTGAAAATGACACAGGGATAGATAAAATGATAGAAATATTCAGCATGTAGAAAATAATGTAACTCATGTATTTACAAGAAAATTGCTCACAGATAACTGGATCATCAAGCCAGTGATAAAATACTGGCATTTACAAGCTGCTTGTTTGATAGTGATACTCACACCTGTTCTTGGAAGACGCTGTTAAATTTTAGACATGTCTTTTTGCAAGCTGCTGGTTAATGTCTTTGGTTGAGTACCTATTCTTGTAACAGCATGCTGTATATCTTTATCATTACTGAGCTGAAGATTTTATTTCAAAGCATAAGGCAAATGCTTGGTCTCAAGAGAGGATGATGGGTCCAGTCATTGAGTTCTGTTTTAACCCTCATTTCCAAAACCAGTGCCTTTATTCCAGTTGACTCACAGAGTTTAAATGTTAGCCATTAAACCAGGTGTGTAATTACTGAAGCAATTCAGGTACCCTTGATGAGGGGTGCAACCTCAGTGCACCACCTCAAATCAAAGGAAATCAAATTATTGGAAATAATTATCATTATTGTTCTGGTTACAAGCCCTGGTTATGATTCACCCGCTATTCACATTGTGTGACGCTCACAGAGATTTTTTTTTCAAAACTCAATATAAAGTTTTTTTTTTTTTTTCAAATCAAATGTGGTGTTCATTTATCCATCTATTATAGCATCTCTGATATTTGAGAGAAAGATCAAAACAAAGACAAGCAATTAATCGCTCACATGGAAAAGATGGGGAACCCGGAGAGGCCCTAAGCGTTGGTGCCTTTCAGACTCTCCTACACCCCCCACAGCAGGGACATTCGGATTGAGCCCGTGGCTGTGAGTAACTGCAGTTTGTTAGCCCCAGATTAGCCCTCGGTGGACTGCACCCGGGCAGGCAGAGCTGGGATTCCAACTTCAGCACCGCTTGGCCCGGACCCAGCGCTCGATACGAGGCTGCTCAGGTTAGGATTTAATTGCACGCTGGGAGTTATAACAGGCGGTCTCTTGGTACCTGCTGGCAAAGTGCCGTCACAAAGCCAATAGTGATGCCTCTCCTCTCGTGGACATGAAAGTCACAGATTTAAGAAAGAGGAAAGGTGGGGGGTGGGGGGCAGGGTTGATGCCTGGGGGGCTCATGGGGTGGTAGGGGCAGTGGGAGTGCAGACATTTCAGCCTGCTGGCAGACATGGGTGAGGATGGCTATTAATTGCCTCCTGAGGGTAACTGTTGCAAGGAAGTGAAGACGTGTTGCCTGTTGGCTTCTTAAAATATAGTTTGTGTGTGTGTGGGGGTGTGTGTGGGCGTGTGGGCGGGTGAGTGTGTGTGTGTGTGTGTTCTGGGCTTGTCTTGATGGATTAACTCACTCACACCATGATCTTGGAGGGGATGACGGCGTGCAGTCGTGGCTTTGATCCCTCTTCAGGATATGTCCTTTGACGTCCCCTCACACAGTGATTTTGAGAGTGACAGGCGCTCCTGATGGGTTTAGATCACTGCTCTGTCAGAGAAATGACAGCTTTTAAAGCTTTATGCATATCACTATTTGCTGATAATGATACTAATAGTAATACTACATATAATAATAATACTTTTTATGAAGCACAGTTTATATAATGCCATCTCAAACTATGTAGAACAACAAACAACAAAACATAATGTTTGTAAACATTGAAAATTTTTACATAAAATGGAATTTAATGGCTTATAAAATGTGTAAACTTTTGCAATTTTAAATATTAAAGGCTACAGGAAAAAAAAAACTGGTCCTAACATTCTCTTTAAAAGTTTGTACATTGTCACTGTCCCTGATGTCCATAGGCAGTTGATCCCAGAGACTCTGTGCAAGAGACAAAATGGCTGTGTCTCCAAAAGAGTGACATTAAGACAGTGGGTTGGAAATTGGAGATGTAGGGAATTAAAAGTTCTGAAATGTTGGAGTGGAGCCAAACTATGTAGGCGATTCTGTAAGCGATTCTGGAGTGTTATTCTGACTTCTGCTGGGAGCAAATGCAAATGAGCTAGAACAGGTGAGACACAATGGTGAGACTTTGTACTCATTAAAATCCAAACAGCTGAGTTCTGAATGTGTTACATTTATTCAGGACAGATTTGGAAACTCCAGCAAGTGCAGCATTACAATAGTCAAGTGAAAAAAACAAGTTCGTGAAGGAATATCTCTGCCTCTGATTGTGAGTGATTCAAAACAAGGTTTGCTGTTATTGCAAAAGGGAAAAAATAAAACTTAGTTAAATTGTTAATATGTTTCTCAAAACATAGCTTTCAGACCAAAATGACACCTAGGTTATAATTTATTTATGTTTTGCTTTTGAGCTCAAGAGAATGTAATTTCCATTGATTGTCAGTTTAAAGTTATTGTATTTCCTGCTGTTGTACAGGGGGTCTGCTTGAACTTTGACTTTACCTGAATTTGCCTCCATGCAATTTGTGTAAAGCTTACAATCAAAACAGATCTGATTAAACTAAAATCTAAAGAAGCCAGATTTGGGTGTGAAAATGAAACCCAATTCCCGTGCTGGGCATGCAAAACCGCAGTCAGTGAAAGAGGTTTAATGAGTCTGGCACACTGCACGTGTGGCACATGTATGTCATAGGAAGAACCCTGCCTCTCAAAGAGGGCCAGTCCAGATGCACCTTGCAGGTGACTCAACCCTCGTGTGCCCTTCTGTTTAGAATGTCCTCTCCAAGCCTGGAAGTTTGTGAGTTCAGTCGGGGTAATGACCCTCTGATGACACGGCATTCCTTCCCACTTGTACAAGAAGGAGCTTCTCAACAGCAAAAAAAAAAAAAAAGATCTGGATAAGCCTTGAGCCACTCGGGCTGTTATTTGGTTTTCTTCTTTTCTTTTTTTTGTCTTTTGCACACAGGCTCATGAGGAAAAGAAAGCACAAAGCTCAGCTCTTTGTGATTTATAGCTAAGTCTGCAGTCACTAAATGAATGTTTTTTTTTTTATTACTGCACTGTCTCCAGAGAGGAAGCAATCATTTTATAGATGTTTAAAGTGGAGTCTGACCAAATAAGATATGGCTATCCCATATTCTCTTATTGGGATTTGAAGAGCGGGATTCTGTTTTGTTTGCAATCACTTCAGTGTAACCATGACCAGTAGAAAGTAAATGAGACCTTTTCATTCCAGTGGTCTTTCTCTGTTTTCTGCTTTGAGGCGTTCATGACATATAATGCCCCTTACCTGCTACAGAAGCCTCAGTGAAGAGGGGATTGCACTTGGTAGCTGAACAACTGTATATTAGGAAAATGACAAATTACTCTCATTGTTGACAAATAGCCAAAAATTACCCTTAAGGCCATTGAGCATGGCAAAAAAAAAACAGCAAACTCCTACTGTTGTCATTATCCGAATGTTGTCCAATAAGAGCCCGGGGGGTTCAGTTTAATGATGCCACTTCTCTTTGACGCTTAATTCCGTTTACTTATATACAATTAGTAATTCTGTGAGAACACTGATTGTTACAAACACATTAAACATACAGTAGCTCTGAAAAAAGTACACCAATAAAATGTGTGTTTTTTTTGGTCGCACTGTAACTTACACAAGTTCAAAAACTGGGTCGTGCCAGATCTCTGCTGGACACCAGTTTGATGCAGGAGCTTTAGATGTTGCTTAGCGCCCTCCTTTTGTGGGGACCCATGATGCTCATCCCCCCGCTGCAGATGGGCATGAAATGAGCGTCCATGTGCGTGAGTGTTTCTGGGGGGCCGGAGGTGAGAGAGGACAGCTAATGAGACCTTTTTAAGGTGGTGGGGGGGGGGGTGGAACAGCTTGCAAACTCGTTAAATCGGCATGGGTTCCACGGCGCTCACCTCATTTGGCCAGGAAGTGACACACGCTGCAAAGCCCCATTCGGCGGTGCAGTTATCTCTAAATTAGGATGGGAACGTATTTTCAGCTCGGGCCCAATTTATTCTTTCAAGACGCAAAAACCCAACTGCGTCCATTAAAGGCTTATTTCAGGCCTCTTGAACATGGAACGGGTTCGTTAATGGCCGGGGGAAAAAAAAATGTTGGAAGAGCTTTGGAAATGACTGAAGTATCAATTATTGTTCTATTCTTATATTATAGCACTGCTTTTCAGCTGGATACTCAAGTGCAGGGTTAGTGGTTGTTCAGTACCCACTGTGTGTTCTTGTTTTCTTGTTTTAACTGCAATGTGCATTCCAGGTATTCTTACAACATGGGCCTAGTAGTAAGTTGCTCTTAAAAAGAGCATCTGAAAAATAATTAAATTATAATGGCAAGTAATGTTTACTGGAAGGCACTGAAAATATTATTAGTTTTGAGAGGAAATGGATGAGTTTTTACATCTATTTTCAAATAGCTTTGTTGACTGCCTACTCTGCCTACTCTGCCTACCTGCTGTGTAAACCAAACACTATGTTTAGTCTCCCGGTGTCAAGGAATTTGGGTGATAATAACCATATTGTCATTTTGTGTTGGGGTGTACATGCATTGTACTAACACATACAGCTGTACTGCTAGTAGGTGTTTTAGTTGTGGAGCATTAGAGTATTAACTAAAGTCTAAGTTCCTGCAGACCACCTCACATGCTTTATGTTCAGTAGTCAGTCACAATTCATCTTAAAATTTTGTGTCTCTTTATCATTAGTATGAATGGCCTATTTGTTATTGCATTAAAATATACTGTTGTGCCAGACATCAGCTTTTCAGATATTTCAAATGATGACATGCATTTTCGGTTTTCATATGAAATGGCATCGTATTTTTACCAGGCAGGCTGTATCTGTGAATTGACCCAATGCCTGCTTTAAAATGTCACTGTGGAAGGAAAATGTGTTTCTTTTGAATCCATGTTACATTAAGTACTACAATTTCCTCAACATTTTGTAAAATTCACATTTAAGTCACATGCAGATAAAAGCCAACTTCCCTCAGTTACTCTTATCGCTATTTTTATACACACCTGAGAAGAGAAAGGTAACATGGACAATAGCTTGCAGGGACTGTTTCCAGGCAAAAGATGATCTTGCTCTTGAATGGATTACAATGGTAAAAGCCATTCAAGCCGCTTCTCAAGTGGACTTAAAATAAGACCCTTGCCATGGTTTCTAAGCAACAAGACCCTGACGCAGATTAGCAAAACGTTCACAGCAGAAACCGGTCCCAGCGCCCATCCTCTCCCCTGTTTACGCTACTCCTGTTAGGATCGCGTTTGTCAGCATGACATCACAAGGTCTGGATCATGGTTCCATCCTTTAATATTTTTTATTTAATATATTAAGATTGGGTTTAATATAACCCAAGTATGGTTAGTGCAGGAGCAAATTAAGTCACAGTATATCCTCAAGTTGTTTTGGATCACCTCTGGGTGATCCTGCCATAGGTGCTGGGCCTTGTGCCCAGGTAGCACCATTCTGAATGGCTGTTTCAAATTTATATTCTGGAGTTAGAATTATATTGGTACACAAAAAAACACAGCATGAATGCAACAGTTCTTTTGATTTATTTGTTTTCATGAAATCTCTGGAACATCTGAGTGTACTCACAAGCCAGACAAGGGAGCGTCTGAAATTATGGCCAAAGATATACAGTAGTCAGTGTGTTACCATGTAACATAACCACTCCTAGAGACATTTGGTTAAACTTAAGAAAATTTTCAACAGGTTCTTCTGTTGTCTCTTTGGGACTTTAACCAATTAGTGATGTTGCCTTTCAAGTGTACTGAATGACTATGGGTGTCGAGAGACTTAGGCAGGCATTTGATTTCTGATATCCGGTGTTTGCCTGATCATTTCTGTCCGTTCAAATCTGGGTTGCCCTCTAATGGAACTACCTTTTGTCCCCTTCAGAATGGGAATCCTGGCTGCTCTGTCATTATTTCAGTTGAATACTGCCCTACTATGGGATTCCTATCTTTTAGAAAGAGAGTCGTTGATCACGTTCAGAGCTCCCAGATATGGTGATAGATATGACAAATGACCAACCTAGATCTGGTGATAGATTTTTTCTACTTCTCACAGGGGCCTCCGGTTTCAGCCCGGTGGAAGATTGTTGTCGGTGGGAGGGTCAGAGTTCAGAGATACATTTCTCTTCGGGTACGTGTCGCGCATATTTGTGGGTTTCAGGCTTGCAGGTGCTGTGGATGCCGTGCGGGAAGCTGGGAACCCACACAGCCGTGTTTACCTGCCGACAGGAGGGCGCGGGAGAGTAGGAGGCACACACCTGCGGGGGAGAGGGGGCAGGGGGAACACCTCACTGAGCTCCCGCATTCCAACAGAGACAAGGTGCTGCGGGCTCAGGCAGCGGCAGCGCGATCAATGCAGCTGTTTTTCGGGAGGCGGAGGTGCTGAGAGAGGGCCCCCTGGGGGCTCCTGCGGCGGCTCCTGGGCCGGCAGGCCACACGGAATCTGCAGGATAACTCATTAATTAATGTCAACTGCAAAGTGTTTCTTTCCCTTGGAGTGCAGTTAATTTGCAAGGCCAAGAACATCATAACCATTATGTCTGACGATTACCCACAAGGTAAAAATGCTTTATCTCATTAAGCACTTAAGGGTGGTTGGTACTGTACAGACTTTGGGAAAAAATTGCACGCTCTGTGATGCCCCTTGCACTAAATTGCAGGTGACCTTTGAGAGAGTTTTGGTTTTGCTGATACTTTCAGAGGCAGAATAAACATAAATAGTGTGCAGGAGCACATCATTAGGGTTCTGGGTTACTGTGTAGCAACTACATTTCTTTATGAATGTTTGACCACTACTTTAAAAATGAAACTGAAATGATGTCCTCGTGGTGTTGCCTTTCTCACTCAACCTCAATGATGATGTTCTCTACTAATGTAATTTATCTATTTCATGAACCAAATGTCAGATTAAATGAGTACATGGAGCCTAACTGGGTTCAGAGATTTGGTTATAGATATGGTGAAGTGGCAGTCTGTTCCAAAGTATCACCTTTTCCTCTTTGAGTGTGGATCTGTCCATAATGACTGACATTGAGCAGAAGAGAGCGAACACTTAAATATAAAACAAGTGCTGGTGCAAGAGTAGCTGAGGTGGAAGATTAGAGGACTCTTCTCTTTCCTCAGAGGACAGAGGAAAGGTGTTATGTTTGGAATAAGCTGAAGACCCCCCACCACTCAGGTTTGATTTGCAGAGATCATCCTCGAAGCTGTGTGATGAGTTTCACTGGGTCAATACCTAATCGACTGAAGGAGGTAGAAGTGCAGAGAGATTTTTTTTTTTCACAGCGATCGGTTCAGAAGACCTGTCCTTGCAGAGGCCTGCCTGGGCTGTTTGGAACACGAGGCTTGCTGACCGTGAAACAGACAAATCACTGCAGCCGAGCACACTTTCTGACAGGCAACCTCGCCGCTCTGCTGTACGGTGCACGTTTTCTACAAAACCGAATGTCAGCTCAGGCTTACAGCCCAAGACCATCTTACTTCACAGTGACCGTGCTAAACCGACCTTTCAGAATGGACCTTGGAAAGAGCTGTGGAGTGGAGGGCTGCATTGCTGAAGTCAGCCAAGGGAAGGAGACTCGTGGGTGGAAGCAACAATGTGAATTCTCACCTTCGGTACAAGGAGCAATCGCACTGAAGGCCTGTGTGGCTTGTTGGGGGTGGTGCAAGAAAGATCAGTGAAAAGTCTAGGTCACATGTTGAAAGAACGAGGACAGTAAGTTTGACTTAGTCAGTGAAGCACAGAGAAGCAGCTAGGGTGTCATTTCCCTACCAGCTCACACTGGTGGAGTTGTGTGTTGTAAAAGGTATGATTTTTCTTTTTTTTTCAGGTTAACAATCCATGCTGAATGTCCCATGCATCTAGAAGATTTCCCGATGGATGCTCATGCTTGCCCATTAAAGTTTGGAAGCTGTAAGTTTTTCTTCCCTTATCTATATCTATATATCTATACCACCTATTCAGTTGTGTCTGGATCTACCCAGAAATATATAGTCACTGTATGTCAATGTTTTCTGTATGTGTGGTAGCCAAACCAAATCATACCCTACACATCCATTAAAAACACTGTCCTTCAGAGTCCTAAGTGGTTCAGTCAGTTAGGTGTTCTCCATGAAGGCAGGCTGAGCTCTACTGACCAGGTTCAAAACCAACCAGGTTCAAAACCAACCACGTTTGCTGGCAATGACCAGGACAGCAGCCGAAACAAATGGCCTTTGTTCTGCTCAAGAAAGGCATGGATAATTTGTCAGATACTTGCAAGTTGTTTGGATGACGTCAGTGCGGTTGCACCTGTCTTTCAGTGAGTGCCCACTCCACTGTAGTGCACTGTGAAAAGATAGCCATTAGCTGTATGCGAGTGTATCAGATGATTGCATTTGCCTTTCCTCAGCACTCCTGCAGGTGTGGTGAAGTTGGTGGTGAAATGAGCCTAGTTTACAAGTGTTTGCAGTTTCCAAAAAGGGGTTGCTTAAAGGGGGAAAAAGCATTAAAAAACACTGTACTTCAGACTACAAACTGTCAATAACACCAAGGCGTATAATGATGCAAGAACCAGGACAACATTAAATAAAAATCAAATAGTGAACAAAAAGAGCCTTGTTAATGCATTTTCAAATGCATCCTTTTTTTCAGACGCACCCTTTTTCAGGCTTGTGTACAATGGCGCCTTTGAAAGGCAAAGGTGTCCATCCAGATATGCAAGGAAATTAAAGGAGATCCTTTGTAATACTAATTAGCTACATTACAACAACTTTGTAATGTCTGGCAAGTAATTAAATGCTTTTGTTAAGAGCTGCTATCATGGGCAACTTGTACTCGCCCCAATGTTCATTATTTGTATTCAGTTTCTTGCATATTACACATATTATTCGTTTTAATCTTTGTGTCAGTTTTGACTGGACTTTTTTTGACTGTGCTTTTTTATATTCATAAGCTAAATTTACAGCTCATAAAAATGTTTGAAAAGATTTGTTATGTGACAGTGTTGAGGTGGATTCATATGGTTCAAAACTTATTTTTATTTGAACCTCATGAATTGTCAAACCAGTGCATCTAATCCTGTCAATGGAGAAATTGCAATTAGTATAATTTTTTTGTTGTGTACATAGATATGGACATTGATATATATGAGTCATTTTTCAGTTTATTGTTGCCATTATTTTCATTATTGTCTGCCTCTGTATAATTAGTAATCTATGCTGTTCTTATATATATATTGGCCAAGTCTATACAGACATATGTCTTTATAGACATAGTCTTTATAGTCTATGTCTTTATAGACATAGACATGGACATTGATATATACAAGTCCTTTTTCATTTTGTTTTTTTCTGCTGTTTCCATTATTGTCTACCTCTCTGTATAGTTATTAATCTATGCTGTTTTTATACATATTGGCTGAGACTTTATATAGACTTTAGTGTTCAGCAGTGGTCTAATATCATTATTATCTCTAATACAGAGACCTCCCAGGAAAATCTATCTGATATGTGTCCAGATGAACATTCCACAGTGCTTTCAGTTGAGTTTTCGGAGTAAATAGCTGCAGCAAAAGCTTATTCAGTAGATGCATCTCACTTGAAATTGGCACTGATAATGAACAACTGGTTCATATCCACCTTTGTAGAAAAATACAGCGTCGGTTACGGTTCACTAATGTAAATGAACAGGGGAACAAAGATGGAGTAATTTCCTTTCTCTCCTCCTCAGCTCAATGTCATTTCATTTAGCGTGAATTCTAAACATGTCAGTGGTCAGTTCTCCATTGTTTATTGTGTTGGACATTAATGACCTTTTCTACTTTGTCTCTGTGAGAGAGGGGGGTATTTAAATACCATCTATGGTAAACAGCAGGAGCTATGTCTATTTTAGGAGAGAATAATACACTCCATAGCCAATTGCAATTAATTATAGATTAGGTAGCATTAAAGTTAATGCATCTCAGTTTGATTTAATTAGTGGTCTTCCAACAGAATAAAACAATAACTTATCTCTCTGGCTATTAAAATTGAATCAGCAAACTCCAGGCTAGTGTGTGAATAATATTTCTAGTAGTGCAAAGGTCTCTCTGTCTCTCTCCTGGTGTTTTTTTTAGTGAAGTCATTGGTCTTTCCATCACATTCACTTGCCTTTACCTCCTCTCCTTATGTATTATATATACAGTATATATACAGCCTGCGTGTATTGAGAGACTTGTTATTGCTCACCCCCCCCCCCACCCAACTCAGATGCTTATACCAACAATGAGGTGGTCTACATCTGGACCAAAGGGCAGGAGATGTCTGTTGCCGTGGCAGAGGATGGTTCAAGGCTCAACCAGTACGACCTGCTGGGGCATGTTATCGGCAAGGAGACTATCAGCTCCAGCACAGGTACATCTGCTCCAGCCGCATGTCTTATTTGAACTTATTTCCTCTGGTAAAAAAAACAATATGTTATATATTTAAAGACCCATATAACTCTTCTTCAATCATTCCAGATGTCTGCTTAACACAGCATCTACCTGAATCATATTGTACTCATTTTTCGTGCCATTTTTCTTCCTCAAGTGAAGGCAGCTGGGAAAGATTTATTTATATTTCTGTGTGTGTGTGTGTGTGTGTGTGTGTGTGTGTGTGTGTGTGTGTGTGTGTGCGCACACATGTGTGCCTCACTTTTCACTTGCAGATTCCATTTGTGTCATTTGTGAAGCCATTTATCACTGCGAGGCGGGGTCTGCCAGTGTCATTGGGAGAAGTGCAGCATCAGCAGTGATCTTGGTGAAAGCTGCTGTTGATCTGTCCGTCCCACAGTGCTGCACTATTAGGGAACGAGGGAGCAGATACTCAGCAAAGGCTCTGTCTGCATCCGCTGTCTCCATCAGACCTAGCAAGGAGTGCGAAGACGCAGGGGAGAAGGACACATCCAAATTACACAGCACTTCCTATTTTAATAGCATTCTACATTCTAAGAAACAAATCATTTCCTTAGAATATTGGAAGCAACGGACATATTTTTCTTGTATGCATTTTTTGCAATAATAAAATCTGTACTGTACTGTACTGTATACATGAGGCCCATGGAGAGGGGGAAAATCTCCAGGTTCTGTTTTAGCGTGGCTTTGGGATGTATTAGAAGTGGCAGTGAATTACAGGCAGTGTAGTAGTTGGGTAGTCTTGCACAAGACACATTTACTTGAGGCTGAACTCTGAGTACATATTTGCTGCATAGACTGTTTATCCCAGACACCCGAAACACTGACAGCAGTTTTTGCTCGTGGCGTTTTTGGGTCGATCGTTTTGCTTTTGGGCAGCAACAAATGTGCCGTCTAACCCCCGTACCTCAGGGGCATGAAATCACAAACCGTTTTATCTCTGTAGATTTACATTGTTCAGGCTGGTTGTGTGACTGTACAAACAGGGCCCTGTTTTCCAAGAAACGCGCAGACAAGACAAACAGCGAAGCCACAGTTACCTTGAACTGCAGTCTGTCTCACAGCCAAGCCTTGAAGTGTGCGATAAAAACAGCCCGCTGTGAATTTGGTACGACACGATAAAGACGCTTCATATTGACTTAGGAAGGAAGAGTTCCATCTTCTGCGCTTCACTGACTTCTGCACCACTAAACTGAAATTGGTTAATGCTCCTTTTTGTTAGGTATTCAAGACTGAGAGCATCTGCCTTTTTGTCTCATTTAATTGCCCTGTCTCCTGTCTAGCTTTCCGACAAAAAAGAAGCTGTTTTGAAAGGTGCGCATGTATTTGTCACTTCTCTCCTTGCAGGCTTTAGGCTTTCAGACAATCAGTGTTCAGCACTTTTAGGGTGACAAAGCAAATGGGTAAAGCTGCTATTTAAAACTCCACACTTGTCATCAGATGACAGGTCTGTTTTATCCCATCATATCATACAGCAGTTTTAAAGTGCTGTGACTGATGAGAAGTACTTCACCCAAGAGTGGCATGTTTGCCTGCTCATGCTTGTTTAAAGGTGACTTCTTTAAACTGCCAGATCCAAAGAGACCCAGCTATCTATTGGCCTCCACTCACAGATTCTTTTGATTCAGCACTTACAGATTCAGCAGTTGCATAGGATTATCGTGGTGCCAGCTGTTTTTGCCTTGCATACTGTCAGCGTGTACAGTGGTGTAATAACTCTCACCAGTAAAGTAATCTGCCTCTTGAATGTGTTTTAGCTGTGAGCCTGTGTCTGGACAGAACATGAGCTGTATTAATAATTCATCTCCTCTCTCTCTCTCTCTTTTCCCCCCCAGGAGAATATATAGTGATGACAACGTATTTCCATTTGAAAAGGAAAATTGGCTATTTTGTGATTCAGACTTATCTTCCCTGCATCATGACTGTCATACTGTCTCAGGTCTCCTTCTGGCTAAACCGTGAGTCGGTACCTGCCCGCACCGTTTTTGGTGAGTCTCCTGCCTCCTTTAACCTCGGTATAACTGAACAAGCACTGAACTAGCATGACAATGCAGAATTAAAAAGTCAAAGCACGTCAACGTATAGCCACAGTTTAAAGTATTTGGGTACAGGTGAAAAAGGCAGGAAAAAGTTCATCTCTGTGAAGCTGGGTTTGCATAATGACACAGAGAAGGGGCTTAGTGGCCATATTTGCTCAGTCTGTCCTTGGACAGTGATGAATTTGGGTTGAAATCTGTGCTTGGATCACTGGGTTCACCTGTAATTACCTTGGTCAGTGAAA
Source organism: Megalops atlanticus (assembly GCA_019176425.1). Taxonomy (NCBI): domain Eukaryota; kingdom Metazoa; phylum Chordata; class Actinopteri; order Elopiformes; family Megalopidae; genus Megalops; species Megalops atlanticus. Next base: position 49,209,632 of record CM032877.1, read on the forward strand.
ACCACTTAATTAATTACAGATTAGTGGGAGCAAACTTGGAGAGAAATTAAGTTGGAGAATTGAGGCTGTCTACCCCCAGGGACATAGTAATAAATTGATGCTGTGGGTTTCATCTCTCGCTTGCGAAGTGGACGTGCGCTGCAGAAAGTTCAAGCTGGCTGGAGTTCTGGAGATTATTGCTCCCGGAGTGTTATACTTCTTTGGCAAGGTGACAGGCCTTTTCAGCACTTCTCCGGGCAGGCACATCAGACGTAAAATACAACTGATCCTGCCAACCCTGCTGTGGAAGAGTATGAGGCACTGGAGGAACCTCCTCATCTGTGATCAAGACAAAAACCAGCCAAATTGCCAATAAGGGCAAAACTTGGCCTGCTGAAGTTTGTTACACTTGTGGAAAATACTCCTGCTCACACAGGCCTATAGAGTACTATCAATTTAAATAAACTAGTGAGACCTACTTGTTTGCCTGTAACACCTTGCAAAAGTGTAGAATAATTGCAGACCAAGTAAGAGTAAAATAGCAATGCAACACTGCATACATGCTAGCATGTGCCCCTATTGCCTTGAGGTTGATTATGATTATGCTGCTACCAGATTAGGTTCTTATCCACGTTGTTTATTGCTTTAATGTACTCTGGGTATGTGCTAGAATGTCTCCTCATTTTGGAACATGCCAGATTGCGTTCCAAATAAATCTGCGTGTTGCTAGCCGTTGACACTATCTGCTACCCATTAATCTTGTAATTAATATATGAGCATTTTGCAATCTGCACATACATATGAATTGTTTGTAGATCCCATTAAAGTAAATTTACTGTGCAGTTACAATAAAAGAGGTGGATTTGCATGCATCTCTATGCATGAGAATTCATGTGGGTAATTCGCGAGTTGGATTTATGGAGGTCGACATGATAAATCCAGCGTGACTTTGCATGTGGCGGTCCCTCCACAGGTGTCGACGAACGCGGCTGCCTGCTGGGGACATCGTGACTAGTGTGATTTAGACTCAGGCTAACGACAGTGTCCCTTTCGCCTTCTTGCGTATGCAACTGAACCAGAATATTTTTCGGCCTACTGCTCACTCAGAGTTTAAGAGACTGTTCTCTGCCTTTAGTGTCCTTTTAGTCTTTGGCCACAACAGGCATTGTGTCTCCAGAGCTGCGGTGGCTTGTGCCGTCTCAGGCAGAGTGTGATATCAGGCTTAAGTGCACAGGCTTATCACCCATGCAGCACAGCGTTGTCTAGTGCCCGAAATGAACCGGAGGGAGCGTTCCATCTACAGATCTTCACAAAAAGATTGTTTGTGCCTGAAGTGTGTCCTCGAAACTAAAGAATTCCCCACTGAACGAACACAGGACCCCTTTTAGCATCTGGTGCGCTGCTGCGTCTGGGTCAATCCCAGCGAACACATCCTCACAACAGCTGCTGCCATGTGACTCCAGACTCATGCTAGTACGCTGCAAAAACATTGTAAGAATGTTTTGTTTTTGTTAGCCGAGAGTCTGTGAAAACCCTTATACTGCAGCACATAAACCCTGATGGCTGACGTCGGAAAACGGTGTTTCTGGAGACGGTTTTAGGTGCGAGTATGTGTTTTTCTGCTTGTCTTCCTCATCACCACTTAATGGGAGAAGGAATAGGCCCTGTGTGGCAACTCTCCTGAGATGATCCGAGACTGCGGCCGTGTCATGTGCGGCACAGTACACCCTCCAAGGATCACAATTAGTGATTATTGTGTGAACATGTCCCACATCCGTATTGCTGTTCTCCGGGCAAGCAAAAGGACATCGTGAAACTGAATTTGGCTAACGGCCTCAGGAGGAAGGCAGGGGGGGTTGGGGGAAGTGGGGGGCTGCATGTAACGGCGCATCCAGGCGAGGAGACAGCTATTGTTAAACAGTGTTTTCCCTCGGTGGCTCTTTCATGCTCCGGGGCTCCTGCTCGGATGGTTCAGTGAAGGGGTGCCGCCCGCTGTATTCTTGCCTCACCCGTTCCGAAAATGCGTTTAGAGTATGCTTAAATGCGCGAGCTGTGCCGTGCTTCCAGGAGCCTGCTGCCTCCTCGACTAACTTCGGACTAAACCTGATCGTGGAAGGGAAATTGACTTTCCTTCCCTCCTGAACCAGCTGCAGAGCTGTACAACTGTCAAAATATTTAAGGAAATTGGACTCCTTTTGTCCCATTATGTAGCAGCCAATTTAAGCATACATTTATGTATTAGCAGCTCCCAAAAGCCATTTGAAAGCTGATATTTAATTAATAGTTCACTTCCTGGAAAAGTGCCAGGCCCAGCATTCCTCTATCTGACATGACCTGATATTTCTTGTGGATAATCCTGTTTGTAATAATCTCACCCACCCAAGTGTAATACAAGATTTATGGTTCGAGCTGACACATTACACAATGGATGAATAACTGTCTTGATACAATAAGATCATGGATGACACGCAAGTTAATGTTGTCCCCATTTTTTATCCCAGGTGGAGATGAAGTCCTATGCAAAGTTTAATGAGCAGCTTCACCATTATATTGTAATTAACGTTATGTGTATTTATAACGATAATGGCATTTTTTTTCCTGTCCACTGCTCTGGTTCTCAGGATAATGTGCCTGGAGAACATTTGAGTTTAATTGAACTACCTGCTGTCTCCTCACCTTTGATTAGTCACGCAACATGTGAGGTATGCACATTACAATCTGTTGTATGTTATGTGTAGCACGAAGCATTATCCTTTTCATTTACCAGCATGTTTCTCAAGCACTCAAGGGTTTGATGTCCCCTGTGGACAAATATACAACAAAGAGTATCCAGCTTTATGAATTCACAAATTTCTTTTTGTTTGCAGGGGAAGTCCAATAAATCTGTAACCTATCCAGTTGTAAAATGTCAGTTTTTTTAAAGTATATATATATATTTTTTTACCAGTGGAGCAGGTGGGAACAGCCCAAGTGGAATGATTACTTATATCTGCTTTGATGGACACTTATTCTTTTTTATTCTGTCATCCCTTTCTTTAAATTCCAAGAAGAGCAGAAAGTAAAGGCCAGTGCACAGTGACCTATGAAAGATTCAGATTTCACACAGCTATGATTCATCTTTTCAGCTCTTTTTTTATGGAAATCTACATTGTCACTGGCACTTTACAAGAATGTATGGAATATCGCCTGCTCTAAATGAGAAGATTAGTGCAGCGCTGTGTGGTCAAATTGTTCAATTACCTCCTGCACCTGGAGTGCTATTTCAACATAGTCTGAACTTTCCTTTTTTGTAAGAGATGGAGGCTTTCGATTTTGTAATCTACAAACCATTGTAATCTTATCCTATTACTACAATGGACTGTAATAAGGATGGAATGGTGCCAGCATAGAACTGTGTCTGCCCTAAGTTGTCATCAAAAGTTTCAGGCCTGGTTAAACTGAGTCTCTGAGTGGTGTCCAAGGACTCCTCAGAGGCCCCACCCATCATCCCCATCCCTGACCCTAGCAACAACATCATGACCATCATGACCATCCAGCCCCAGAGCCCCCTAGTCCACTGACATCCCCACCTCTGCACTGTCTCCTGTTACAGGGCTTGAGCAGTCTCTCAGCAGATGGCGTGGGACTGATGCCCACTGGCTTTATCAATGGCAGGATCATCACGTTTTAATTTACAGATGCTGTCTTTCAGGATGAGGGCTGCGCAGTATGTTTGCAGTGTGCTGAGGTGTTAATAGGAAGGTGAAAGCGGTCCCAGAGGTTGGGTGATGCCAAAAAAGAGGCTCACACATGTACGTGTCTGCCGTGACCAATCATCTGTGTCCCCTGCTTTTGGCTGCAGGTGGCCATGTTTCAGTCAAATGTCACTCTCATCCAAACATGTGATGGTGCACTGCAGTCATATGTTGGGATAAGTGGCTGGCAACAGGGCAATAATTTGTATGTGGCTAATTAAAATCCACTCATAACCTGGGGGGGTGTTGTGGCTGGGGATGGAAAGGATTGTCTTTAAAACTGAATTCTGAGTGGGCAGTCCACATTTTCACTGGCTCAATTCTCAGGTCTTAACTGCAACTACAGACAGCAGACAGTTATTCTGAAACTAAGCAGGTGCACTGATTTTTCCACTGATATTTTGCACTGATATTATATTATTGTGTCGCATTGGGCAATTGATTGTTGTGTGTATTTGCTTGGTTTGGTATATCTTGCAGCTAAACCATATCTATTGGTTAGACTTAACCAAAAATCTTTTTCATACCTTTATGATAGTTGGTTTTCATATGGAAAAGCTCTTTGCTGGTTTTAATACCTAATAACATGAGCTAACTTGAAATCCCTCTGTGGTTTCCTAACCAATTTCATGCTATCTAAGCCTCATACAAAGCCAGAAATCCATTGCCCCACCTCTCCTCCTCTCTGTGCAAATTACATTTGCAAATTGAGCTGTGTTTACTCTTTCTTTAAAAACTGTGCTTGGTCAGTTAAATGCATAAATGCTCCAGATGCTTAGCTAAGGTGTATTTGCAGTCAATTCTTAGTACACTAAGATGGTTTGTGTCTTACTTTGTGGAATGTTTAATTATATCCATTTTAGCTAATGACCAGATGTGCACTTGCAGGTAATAGGGCTGTGACCAGCTGCAAAGTAAACTCCTGCTAATGCCTTAGAGAGGGGGAAGTGCTGATGTCAGAGTGTGACTTCCCTGTGGAAAGAAATGGAGATCTCTTTATTGTGACATTGGTTCCTTTATCCACAGCATCATATCTAGGAAAAAAAAATATGTGGGACTTTGAATTGGTATTTTTATTTTATTGTTTTCTTATGGTGTTCATTCAGCACCGTAAGAAAACAATAATTATGTCAAAATGAAATAAGATGAAGTGGATGTAACATTAAAAAACAGTTTCTTGTAAATATTTTATTCCAATAAGTTTTTGCTGCCAGATCGGTTATTGTTGCAGTTGGACAGCTGATATTTGAGACACGCAAAACAGAAGTATATGACAGTTGTTTGGGATCTGCATTAGCTTTGAGTATTCTCTCAGTTGCAGACAAGGATTTGATTAGTTGTCCTCAATATTACAATGCATCATGCAAAAGTAGAAAGGGAATTATTCTGGTCTTTTATAAACTATTGAACTATTCAAAGTCAATCAGAAGATTATTCATAAGCGATTTATATGCTGCCTCTATCATGATTGATGTAAGATGTAATTATTCATTAATCTGCAAATTTGAGGTGAGCAGAAGAGAATTATCATATGAATTCCTGATAGATTGATGTGACGTTGCACATTTGCAGATTAGCATTAGACTCTGCCATTCATTCAAGCCACTGATCTGAAAAGTGCTAATCAGAATACTCTGTGTGTGTGTGTGTGTGTGTGTGTGTGTGTGTGTGCGTGTGTGTGTGTGTCGGAGAAACATGCAAAATATTTCCCTTACCAAATGATACTGCCATATTCCAGAATGGTGTACAGTACTCATTAAAGTATTCATCAGAGATTTAGAATTTGTATTTCATGACATGCAAGTCATAGCCAAGCCACTGATCTGAAAAGTGCTAATCAGAATACTCTGTGTGTGTGTGTGTGTGCGTGTGTGTGTGTCGGAGAAACATGCAAAATATTTCCCTTATCAAATGATACTGCCATATTCCAGAATGGTGTACAGTACTCATTAAAGTATTCATCAGAGATTTAGAATTTGTATTTCATGACATGCAACAAACAGCTCCAGCTGACTGTCTTTTGAGAGAGAGCACACAGTTGCTCTTGACTTAGATGAATAAGAGAATTTTCTTTTCTGGTGTTTGAGATGAAGTAGTGTCAGTCAGTTATAACCAGTGAGACACACAGTGTCATACCGCTTGTTGCACTTAGGATTGAATGGATGGGTTGTATACAGCTGTTGGTGACCTTTTCCATGTCGTTTCGTGTCAGAGAGAATGTCCCTGTGTCTGCCTGTGACTAATTTCCTCTCTCTGTCGCCTCCCACAGGTGTCACTACAGTTCTGACCATGACCACTCTGAGCATCAGTGCCAGGAACTCACTGCCAAAGGTGGCGTATGCCACGGCCATGGACTGGTTCATGGCGGTCTGTTACGCCTTCGTCTTCTCTGCGCTCATTGAATTTGCAACGGTCAATTACTTCACCAAGCGGAGTTGGGCGTGGGATGGGAAGAGGGAGGGAATGGAAGTTAGGGTGAGTAATGTCCCCTTTGCCTGCTGCCTAGTGAAAGGACATAGGGCTTTGCTGCAGTCAAGGCCTACCCTAGCCCTGATGTGGTCTGTTAATCCGTGGGAGCTAGCTTCACTGGCCCCTCTTGGCTTATCACGTATGTGTTTCAGTAAAGTGATGACCACTGGAAAAATTACCAGTGTAACAGCTCACAGTGGTTGCATGAAAGACCCTGGCAAAAGATGTTTAGAGACTCTCCTTGAGTAGATTTTGCCTTTTTCCTTTTTTCCTTGGTTTTCCAACCTCCTCTTGAAAAATAAGTATCAAAAACATTTCATGTTAGGAGGCTTATGCATCTAATGTGAATCTACACTATCATTTCTTTTTAGTTTTTCTCTTTTTTCTACCTGGGCTGCTGGTTTTGTTTATTCATGATTATTTGCTCCATAGCCTTCTACTGCAGATGACCTCTATAAAATAGAGTTCAGTTTGGCAATGTGATGAGGAGAGCAAAATAGGTATTCATATTGTTCTCTAAAGGTTCAGGAGATGTTGTACCTGTGAAATAGTGGGAGGAATTCCCATCTCAAGTCCCTGCAGGCAATGTTGTGCAATCTGTTAGGAAACACTTTATTTACTGACAGTTCTACAGAATAAAAGCTTAAGCTTCAGCATGAATAACATACAACAAGAGAGAATTCTCAAAAAAATCACTGAGCCAATAGCAAAATGATTACCTTGCACTAGTAACTGGTGTCTTGTTGAAACTTCCAATTAGACAGCACTTTTAAAATACCAACTTGTGATTTTGAAATGAGCAAAACTGTAAAGATGCTTGCAAGCAGTTTGAAGTTGACAGCCTCAACACCCTCTCGGCGCTGGCACACAAACTGAGCAATGCACTGCGGTTTATCCAAGCTTTCGCTGTGCGTCTCTTGCTAAGCCATTAAGAGAAGAACACAGAGGAACTTTTCAACTACATTCTGAGGTTTGGCTCGGCTTCAGCACTGTGTTTGTCCTTGTCAGTCATCCTTAGGAAAAAAAAAAAAAAAAACGCATGTCTACACAGCTGTAGGTGTCCCATTCCGGGCCCAGCTCTGGCAGTCTATCATATTGGTTACACTTCCTTGGCTGCAAGGCCTGACCAATTTCAGTGGTGCTCTAATGATTGCCAGTTGTTGTTCAGTAACTCTCATATTGGTCCCTTCTTTGCCCTGTAGCGATGACTGTCACTTTTAGTGGCAGCGCATTAACATAGAACATGGAGTTTTTTTCTGACCCCCCTGTGTTTCCATAGTTCAAAGCTGTTTTTTTTTCTGAGAGGATGTGTTGAGAGCAAGTGATTATTGGAGATGTGAGGCACACTTTTCCTCGGCTAGAGCTGACAGTGTGCCGCTGGAGAGAGACAGTAAACAAAGCACCTGGTAAAGCGAGGCCGTTCAGTTCCACAGTAACTCAGTATTTCCCAGACACTGCTGCGAATTGTGGGACTCAGGAAGCAAACGAGATGGGTTGCACCGTTTGACGAGGGCAACCAATCCGCGCGTGGCGACTGCATCTCCTGTTCCACACGTGTGTAATGATCATTTGGCTGAAATGTCGCTCTGCGCATTTATACGGGAGCGAAAGGAACTGCCGCGGCGCTTCATCCGTCCCTTAACCTCGCTCGCCGTTTGGCAAGAGCCGTCTCATGATGTGCGTGAAATGAAAAGCAGAGCGGTGCAGACACACGGCGTTCATTGATGTGGGGGAATTAGAGCAGGCGAGCCAATGGACTGCAGGCCTGAAGGATAGCTGATGATCGGGGGATCAGCAGGCTCCAGCGGCAAGAGCTCAATTAACCAGCGCAAAGGAACCAAAAAAAAAAAGTCATTACACAGTGAAGGGATGATGATGGGAAAAAAAAATAGGAGGGAAGGGAGAAGACAAATCAGTGGAGGAGTGCTTCTCCAGCTTGTCTCCCAGGGATAAAGAGCAGTCATGAGGAGCACTGAGAGCAATAAACAGCCTTATCAGTGCACATGCCACACCTTATCGGGAAGACATTTCGCGGCACCAAACAAAACAGGCCACGGTGACTGAGGTCACAGCTCTACCCAGGGTCCAGCATACTTCTTTCTCTGGGGAAACTGGGATCCCCTCCAATTCACTGCAGAGTGAATTCTCTTTATCTTCCCGGTGAGAAGAACCTAACCACACACATCACCGTGGATCAGTCCCTTAACAAGCCGTCGCAGACGGGTTCACTCCTGGTCTCCTGGTGGTTTGGTCTGAATCCGACTTGAACTCTTAATTGCGCCTGTGGTTGACCTCTCTGGTTCCAGACCTGCTCGCTAATCGATCTTGCGCCAGGCATATTTCTCCTTCATCTGGTGCCGTTATGCCTGCTGAGAGAGGGGAAGCGGGTGTGCGCGTGTGCGTAAGGAAGGCAAAGAAAGGTGTATATGAGAGAGATGAGAGACAGGCGAGGGGAGTCAGGGAGAGAGAGGCACACGGGGAAAGGGAGCATTCACCTTGATTAGGGATTTTAAAGCATGTTTAATTCATGCTCGCCGGCAGTCTGTAACAAACTCTGTGGTAATGAGGCTGTGCTGCAGTCGTGTCTCTGTGGAGCAGGAGTCCGCTCCAGCTGAGGAGCAGCCATCTCCGTCACCCTCCCCATCCAGCCTCTCAGACACCTTTAGATGAACACGGAGCTGAACAAGGGCCTTTATCAGGCCTCACTGGCCCGTGGAGCAAACCCAGACTTGTCGCAAAGAGAGCCCTCTCCGGCATGCTTCTCTCTGCCCTGCACTTGGTCAGTACTGTCCATGTTATATCCTCAGGTAACAACTGAAATGTGTCTGTGTCTCATGTCTTAATTCGTAATCACTTCTTCCAGTGGCTGCCCTCTAAACGCAGAGTAAGAGTGAGATCCATAAAGACTAGGACTACACGTCACCTGAACAGCTTCTTTCCCCAGGCTGTAATCCTCTAAAATAAGGACCCTTCCCATATCCGCCCCTTGTCCAGTTGCACACTTGCACTTTAATAAAGTTCTGATTCTGATTGTGAGCATTCATGCCTGCATGTGGCGGCTGTGGTAGACTTGGGAAATGAATATTATTGAATTCAGTATGTAGTCCGCGTGTCTGTCATTAAGTTAGGAAGGTGGCATACAGTCAGTTTATAGGACGGCACATTTGACCCAGCATGGAGACCTCAGCGGACATTTCGTGCCGGTCTCCGTACTTTAAAACCTGTAACCTGGAGAGTGTGGGCTGCACACTGCACGGCTTCCTCGATTAACATTCCACCTGCCAAGTGCAGACGGTGCCAACTATAAACCCACTGCAGACTCTGGATGTCAGGTGAATATTCGCCACAGAGGATTTCCCAATTGTTATTCAGCATCGAACCTGCAGATGGCACCTAAATTTCCCCCAGTGCTGCGAGAGGGACTCCTTTTGCTTTCCGGTTATGGTCCTCTTGTTCGGTATTGATGCTCGTACAGACGGTGCTTTACAGGGCAGCGGGGGATGGTGCCACTGTGTTTGTTTAAAGCTCTCCCTGTGTTGCTGACATAAGCCTTGCCCGTGATTAAAGCGCCGGGGTTGCTGTTGTACCGGGAGGGATCGATGCCCCCGTGAAAGCAGCCGAGTGGCACAGGGGGCGCAGGCTGTCACTGCAGAGAGATTCCTCCCCGCAGATATTGAGATGAGATAACGGGGCGCCGCGATGCTCAAAGCTGTCCTTTTACCGTTGTCACTGCTTTTTATGCGGAGGTGTGCTCTCGTTTGTTCGGACGCCGCGTGCTTTTCTGAGATTAATTGCTGTTTTTTGAAACATTTCAGTGCTGTGTGTGTGGGCATGAGTGTATATGTGTGTGTGTGTGTGCCAGCTGGCTCAGTTTTTTCAATTTAATACATGATGTTTTCATGTATTATTTCATTTATGTTTTTGTAGTTGCCAAACTAAAGCTATATGTTTATAGACCTTGAAACACTTACTGGCACTCTAATATCTGTATGTTAAAATGTGAGTTTTCAGTCTTTTATATTCACAAATTCACTCTTCTCCTGGGAATCCTGGTGATGCTGCAGCAGTAAAGGAGATTTTGCCGTATGGGTTGATGCCCTGTATACCTTAAGCACATTGACTGACCTTTAGATGTTTAAATCTAAATGAATGTGTAATGAAATATATTTGTGGATTACACTTTTCACTGAAATGCACAGCACTGTAGTGGAAGGCGCTTCTAACCAAAGGCATAAACACCAAGTAAAATGAATGCTAATGCATGCTTAAGTGAAGTACTTTTAAAATGAGAAATATTTTTGTGTAAGAAAATGTTTTGCAAAATAGATGTTGGTTGTTTGAACCAGTCAAATTCTCAGAAGGAGAAATTTCCCCTTTAATCCCTCTCAGAGTAATTCTCCTAAATTGTTTTGGTATCCCTTGATGTTAATTAGCAACAAATGAATTATTAGACTGTGTTTGTATTGATAGTGTATGCCATGTTAATCTGAGTCATTTGTGGTTCATTCCTTTATTATAATTCTCTTATTATTTTAATTTGGGTTTTTTATTCCTTGTTTTTGTTTTTGTTGTTTTTGTTCTTGGCAGCTAATGATATGTCAGCAAAAAGAGGGGGAGACTGTTTAAGTGCATTTTCCTATAAAAGCATCTTGTAAAACTTTTTCCCGTTTTTTTTCTGGGGTGTCAGCAAAAGGTAGCCATAGATTATGGACAGCCTAAGCGCGGTACCAGTGGTCTTTCTGATGTGTTTATTATGACTTTTTTTACAGAGACGAGAATCTATATCTCTTTCCAAAAAGACCAACAACACTTTCAACATTGTTGGAACAACCTACGCCATCAACGTAGCTAAAGACCCGGGTTTGACCACCATCTCCAAGAGTGCCACCACAGGACCGGCGAAATTTTCCAGAATGGAAGAGCAATTCATGGAAGTCAAAAAGTCCTACAACCGCGTCAGCAGAGTGGATCAGATATCTCGCATCATTTTCCCTGTTCTCTTTTTCATATTTAATCTAGTTTACTGGGCAACGTACGTCAACAGAAAACCAACAATTATGAAGTCGAACCCCCAAAAGTGAACTCACTAAGAAAACAACCAAGAATATTCCGTGTAAGAGGCCAAGTGTTGTCAATGATTTGCTGTTGTATATTTGTTTGACTTCATTTTGATATTTTACAAGTCTCCATAGGTTTAGCTACAGATACTGTAGATATATCTATACAGATTTAGTCACGTCTTATTTTTTGTTCGTTTGGTCTGAAGGGAATGATGTCGGGTTTTGGGGCGGTCATATCGACATTAAGCAGCAGTGTAAGGAATGTGAGGGAACGCAACCATTTATCTCCATCTTCATTGCCCGTTTGAAATGATCTGCAGTGCCACTCTGTTCACACTCTGTCCATCTGCTCAGAGATACGCAGAGGGGAGAAGCCAGGCAGTCATTGGCTGCCTGCTGCTGTAGCCAGCTCTTTTAGCCCTGGGCAGCCAGTAGAGATAGAGAACATCGTTAATGGTTGTCAACGTCTGCCTTCTTTACGGCGTTGGTTCTCCGCAAACCGCCTGTGTTTCCTGTGGGTGAACCCGTGCATGTACTTGTGCAGTGATGCTTATTGTTTTAGCAATGCATGTGCGCCTGGAGAGAAGGGGAGAGCGGGGGGGGGAGAGAGAGGGAGAGACAGGGGGGGAGAGAGAGAGAGAGAGAGAGAGAGAGAGAGGGAGGGAGACACAGAGGGAAAGAGACAGAGAGGGAGAGAGGGAGAGAGAGAGAGAGGGAGACACAGAGGGAGAGGGAGAGAGAGAGAGAGAAAAGGAAAGAGAGAAAATGTGCCTTTTTGAATCCCACATTAAGAATAATCTTTGGCACATATTGACGTGCTTGGGGCCAAGCCTGGATGCTGTTCCCCCTGCCTACACCAGGCGCACAGTGCAGTCATTAAAACCCCCACCATCTATCTTCAGCATAACCCCTCCCACAAAAACCCAGCGACTGTGGGCCACTACAAGGTAAAATTATCAACGTTTTATTTGTTTTGTGCATTTTAGATTATTTATCTGTGAATCATGTGAGACAATTATATTGAACATTTACAGCACATGTAACACTTACATCTAATCCGTACAAGCTTCTGCAGGAGCTCAGCAAGTGATATAGGTTGATCCATTGTCACGCACTTCTCACATTTATCTGATTCTGTTACTTCATAATGAAGTTACCAAGCATAGGACCTTGAATTTATTTATTTATTTATTTAAGTATGTATTTATTTATTTATCTATCTGTAGCAATATACCTAAAAAACAGACCAGACCTTTTTCAGTATTGTTAGCATATTAAAAATGCTGTGTCTTTGGTGCCTGTATATTGTGTGTGTGTTTGCAGTTTTGTTTCTTGTTTTTTGTAAGTTTGTAAGAGTTTAATTTGTTTTGCTCTTTTGGCTTATTGTTCTATTGAGCTGGCAGAGATGTGCTGTTTTGTGTAGACAGTATTCTGAAAATCTGAAGTACCATTCATGGGCTACCTACTGATATAAACATGTGCTGTACATTTAAGTAAGTCAAATTATTATGGTTATTATCATTATAATGTTAATTTAATTGCTTATAACTATGATTAACATGGTAATAAACATTTTAGACTACTGTACAGACATGTTGGCCAAAGTATAGGCTATGCATCTAAGGAGCAGTACTTAAACAAAGGGTAGCTTATATTGACAGGTTGACAAGCTACCCTTGGTTTAAATACTGTTATTTAGCTGGTAGCTCATTATGATTGGTTATTTCTACATGTCAGGGTCAGCTACCCTGAGTTTAAATATCTTTTTTTTGGTGATGTCTTATTTTGATAAATTTTAACCTGGGTAGCTCATACTGAGCATGTAGGTCATTTTATCAGATTGGTCTGACAGTCTGAGCTACTTGCTAGCCCATCCTGAAGAGGGAGCTCGGATTTTCAGAACATTACATGTGTAGTCCATTGCGCCGACATGTTTTAAGCGCTATACATGCATATGTTGCCAAATGGCTTGTTTTAATATATGTTGTTTGATATTGGTTGATATTGATCAATTTAGATTTCTTCAGAAAAAAAAAATCAGCTGGGACAGCAGTAACTTCACAAATGAGGTCATTTAAAGAGGGTGTGTAGTGTTTTATTTCAGCTTTGTTTTGTGTACATTTATTGTGTAAATTCTCAGAGTAATATTTTCTACACTGCCATCTCTAGCTAATTTTACAGCATATCCTTCACCACAGTCCATAAGCCATGGTATTTAGTGCACTGTTTCCACAGGTCGTTTAAAATGGACGTAGGAGGGGTAGACCTGTGTTTGACCTGGTTTAGGAAAGATCCTCACCTTCTTTTTTTTGCCCTTTATGATTTTTTATTGGAAATGCAAAATTGAAGAGTACATTAGCCAGTGTATGAATAATGTCCCGGGTATCCAGCAGCAGGTTAATGCATGACAATCCTGACATTTGTATCTGTGAATACCAGTGATGGTCTTATCTTTCCCTGTGTCTAGTGCTGTGTATGCTTGTGTTTTAGTGAGAATTTCTTACTCTGATCTTTTCAGGGCTGATGGGAACTGTACTTTCAATGGAGAGCACTTGACAAGGGATACATGTATTAAAGCAAAAAAAATTATATATATATATATAAACAGTATAAATGTAAGGTATATATTTTCATGATAGTGATATACATATCTATAGTTAATATAAAGTCTACATACAGTATAACCTTTACAGTGATAATGTCATAGATAGGTAGAGATTAGGCAGTAGACAGAGGTATATGAATAATATATGAAAGCTAATGACAAATGCTATATTTACACACATTCTACACAAGCATATATTGTGCATTTTTGTAGACATCGTGAATCCTGTGCAATTGGAAAAATAATCAAAAAATATAAAGTTAGGTGGGCCAACAACGGAAATAGATCAGTGATATTTCAGTCCCCTTCTCTGACTTGACTAATCCTAATATTGAACATTGGAACCAGTGTTGTATATGTAGGGGCACATTTCATAAATGTAGGGTTTTTCATTCATCCAAGTCAAGGACACACTGGATCAAAACTTACAGTGACCCTCTCTGCACTGAATATTGCAGGGTTCATGTTGCTTCAGTAGAGGAGTGTTTGTATATATTACTGTATATAACTGGAAGGAGGCAGAGCTAAATCTTGTGTTTCGGTATATATGACCCTCATTCCTGAATTTACACCCATGTTTTGGGACTTCTACTGTGAAATGAGCAAACCGATGACAAAGGCCCAGACACAGTTGAACCACAGTGCGCTTTGTCCTTAACTTTGACTTAAGAAGAAATAGGAAGCATTATATTTTTGTGAGTTTCTTGTGGTGAATTCAGCCAAAGTCTCTGGCTGTTGTGACACGACTGGTTCTGTTTGCTGGTGTTCTTTCCAAACAATCACAGTCATATCCACTCTACTTCTCATAGAGGAAACAGGAGTGGGTGCTTCCTGTCCTGTTTCCCTTTTCTCTGAATAAAAAATGACAGTTGGGATTTCAAGGGCATAGTACACGGACCTATCTCTTAAACTGTCATGCAAGCAGTTCAACAACAACAAAAAAATATCTGTCAACGTCGTTCAGTTTGTGTTGACAACTGGCTCATTGCAACATCAATCTTGCACCTCTTGGTTACCTTGTCTTTTGAGCTGTGCTTTGGAGCATGCAAGAGTCATTTCTGTTTGTGGCTTTACACTGTGATGCAATGAAAGAAAAGCCAATGTAGACAGGACAGCATTTTTATGCTACACTGCAAGCAGCAAGCAGTCCTGGCCAAAGTGGATCGTTGGGGTCATGAAATACTGTGTACAAATGGGGCGACAGGGGCTTCGAATCTCAGATATATAAATAAACCAGTCTTTACGCTCAAGTCAAGAGAATCAGCCTTAAGCTGAATTGCAGTCACAAAGTTGCTTATGCAATATATGAGGAAAAATGACAGGAAAAGCTGTCCGCTGCGAAGCATGTTGCTGTTTTTAGTTTCTCTCGTGCCATTTCTGCCATGCATTTCAATTAATGCCAAACTATTTGCTGTGCCACATGACCTTTAAGATAAGTGTAGAAAAAATTATTCCCCTCAGGATATTGCATGATTGTGTATAGTTTTATAGCCAATGAGTCTGGCATTAAATGTTCTGAGGGGCATTTATCAAGGAACAAATTCAAACTGAACACAGCGTGACAGAGATTACATTTGCATATACCAAAACTGCCAAAACGTGATGAAACCAAAACATAATGTTGACAAATTGTCTTTAAACATATTTTTAGTTGTTTACAAGTCCCAATAGGCTGTATTTCAGGGAATCAATCATTGGGGTGACTGTCCCAAATTATGAGCTGGCAAGTTAGTGAAAGACTGGTGCAGCCTTGCCTTAACTTTCAGTACCAAATAAAGGGAAGAATTACTTGTCATAGTTCGCAACTTTAAAAAATTTCACTTCAAAATGAAATAACTGTATGCAGAACAAAAATGCAGCACTGCCTTAAATTTATTATTGAAAATTAAGGCCAAACCACTCTGTGGTTTTATTTTATCCCCCTGAGTCAAAGATGAGGGCCAATTAAGAAGTGCAAAAAGCCTTCTTAAAGTGTGAACGTATTGAAGTGTGTTAAAGCAGTTTGAAACTGAAGAATAGCGCACATAAGGCAGCAAAGATTTTTGTTTTTAATTACCTATTGAAGTCGTTCATATCTGAAGTTCTGACTACGCAAGTTTGGTTTCTCCTGCTCTACTTACTGGAACACGACTATGACCCCAGTTCTAATAAACCCAAATACACTTGACAACTTTCATCATCGTAGTGACCCAGTTTCTGGAAACAGCACGCGTGCATATTAACCTGTGTAAAACTGTGCCTACAGGATCTTCTACATTGCCACATTGTGTTATCATCCTCAATAAAGATGGAACAAAGAAAAAAACTGATCTATCGCCAGCATTTCTGAGATTATTTGAGTGTTGTGTTTTTAAGACAATGAATCCCTGGGGTGTCGTTTTTGTAATAACCACTTTGTATTGCTGTGTAAATCTGTACTGTTATAAGGTGATATACTGTCAGAAATCAAGTTGCTCTTGTAGAACCTTTTTCGTTTGAAGTGTGCTCTCTTTCTGTTGTAAAGGGTTGGTTTGTGACGGTAATCACAGTATAAAATGTTGTTTTACCATCCATGTGTCAGAGTTTTGCTGTTATTTCAGTTCAATAAAGATGCAGTACTTTCATCTCGTTTTTGTGTATTTAAGTACGTATGCACTTGACCCTCTCAGCAGTGTTGTTTTTGACTGAATGACAGCACATAACACCACAAGAATGTCAAAAGATTGTGATGAACAGTGCAAAACTCAGCATCTCTTTTGTTTGACGAGTTTTTCTGAAGATTTTGGCAAAGTGCACAAGGAACTTTCAGCACAAAAGCCCAAACTCTCCACTTCAGTATGCCTCTAATATTTATAAAACCTAGGTGAGTCAGATTTGTTAGGTATGCCTTACAAAAGCAAAAACTCCAGAATAAACACAGCATCATTAATTCCTAGTTCAATCATAAGCATAGCAACATAATTGGAAGTTGTTAAATGTTACGAGACAATAAATAAATGGTAAATAATCTCATAACCAATGCCCATGGCCAGTCATGTCAGTCAGGCATTACTGGTGTTCTTTGGCCAATACAGTGCTGTCCACTTACTTGTACGTATGGCCACTGCAACACCTTTATCTCACCTTAAAATGACCTCATTTTTTCTGGAATGCAGCTAAATTGTTTGGTTTCATGGTGAAATTGTGCCTTTTCAAAACTGCAGCTTTCTAATCGAATCACCTCCATAGAACATATCACTATCAGATGTGGTTTTTTTGTTTTTCCTTTTTTTGTAATCTTCCTGAAACAAAGGTTTTGATTGGCTGGGACCGTGCCACCCTGCACAGCAGAGAGGTGTCAGCCACACCGGCCGTTGTGACCTTTCATTCATGGTTCATCATGTTGTTTTTTTCCTTGCTTTTATCCAGGGTGATTTACATATGTTACACATCAGCCACACAGCTGACCATTTACTGAAGCATTTAATAGAAGTACCTGTCTCAGTGGTACAAGGGCAGGGGCCCACCAAGCCATCAAACCTGCAACCAGGGTTACAAGCTCTGCTCCTGACCACTACACCACAGCAGATTTTACCCCTTTATCTTGAACACGGATAGCAGCTGTAAGATGTTTTTGGCAGCTACTGTAATACTTCACACAGGAAAATGCACTTTACCAACTGGTTCTCTAAACAGGTGATGCCTGTTGTCTTTGCAGTTTTTTACACATTGACTCACTGAACAGATCACTTTGCTGAAGTGCAAAACTTTTGCAATATTAAAGCAGTGGTTTTTTATAAGTGCTGCACACATCATGCAGACCAAAATCAAATCACAAAATCAACTCTCAAGAAATATTTTGGAACTTCACTTTAATAATGAAATCAGAGCAAAATACCAAGTTCATAATGAAAATACATATATTGGGCACTAAACAGTAGCTTTGTAAACTCAGGATGAATGGATTAAGTAAAAAAGTTCATTTAAAACATGCTCACTTTTGGACAATATACTGATAATTTTAATACAAATGGGTTTAACTGTACAAATGAACATAATGATATTTGTACAGTGTTATGCCTTACAGTCAGTTACTTATGCAAAATTTCTACATGTTACCACATCTTATATCTTTATTGGCTTTATCTTATATCTTTATATGCAAAATTGCTGTATAGTCATACACAAACATATGCATGCCACAAATCCTTCATGCTGTCTTTATGTCTTTTTCAGAATGTTTCCACTTGTGGTTGTGCTGATGGCATCGGCCCCTTGGAACACGCAGCCATCTGCAGTTATGTTTTGCTGGATGTCCTTTAAATGGATGTCATTCCTTGCCAGCACCATGTTCACTACAGCTGTCTCCCCCGCTGCATTGAGAATAATGCCATGCCCACCACTGGCTTCTTTCAGCTCTGAAGTACAGTACAGAATAATTTCACACCAAAACTACAATACTGTTACAGTAACACTATCAGCAGTATCAGCAATAATTCACATACAATTTCAATATTCTGTATTCGGCTCACTGATTCTCAGTCTGAAATACTCCTGTCATAGATGCCTCAGTTGATCTCTTCGGATTTGTTTGGACAGCCAGTCCAGCTGCTCACAATGTCAGACCTCTGTTTATGACATGGCCAATTAATATTGCTATAATTACATTTGAGATGGTTATGCATTCGACCACAACCTGGACCATGCCCACAGCCACAATCCCGTTCACATTCAACATAAACTTCATCCACCTGCACCCTGGCAGTTCTAAGAATTTTGCACCTGAGAAAAGTGTTTTGAATAATGGGTCAAAATTTGTAACGCAAACTGTAAATTTGGTTGGACAGGCTGTTGAGCTGCTTCCAGTTCTTACAATGAATGAGACAAGCCATGTTCAGTTGTTAATGACTTGGTCAGTTATTGTTGCTCTGGTTTTGTTTGAGATCACAGTATGCCTCAGATGTTGACCATAACCACCAGTGGCCTGCATCACGTTGGTACAAAGTGCTGCTGTTTCTGCACAGCTTTTTACGTTGTAATGTTGTAATTATCATTATTAGGTAGTTATTATCCATTATTTTGCTCCGAATCAAGACAATTATTATTATATTGAAGAGCAAGAATTTGCACCAATAGTTGTAGTTAATTAAGCATTTTTCCCAGAATAGCAATTAGTATTTGAAATAGAACCTTATGGAAGACAATAGTGTTTGTAGAATTGATCTGGTATTTAAGAATTACACATTAATATGTGTAAAAATGTGTCAGCAGGTGATTGTTTTTTGCACTTTCAAACAATCTTTTGAGAAATTTACCAAAAACCTAGCAACTAGCACTGCTTCAGTAATTGTCTTATAAGTGCAAATAATGTGGGCATTGAATTGACGTTAGAAGCGACATCAGCAAGAAAATAAGCAAGATCTAAATGCATTCAATACTGATGGTAACATACCTCTAATGGTTTATCCATATTGAGGCGATTGCTTGAGACTGACTCTCCTGTAAGTTAATATTACAGTTGTGCCCTTGAGCATAGCGCTGTGATTGAAGAATGATTTACTCCTCTTCATTCACTTACTGAGCTTGTTTATGTCCTCTCTTCTGAGCTGTGGCCTAACAGTGAGACCTGAGCAGCAGGCAGAGCAGGAGGCTGTCCCTGGAGGGACCTTCTTCCCTCCGTGCATTGTGATGCAATAGGTGTATAAATGGCCAGCTGCCATTGCCATCCTGCATCTTCCTCCTCTCCATTGGCTGGTTTGAAGAACAGCTGGGCTTGCTTTATACTTGAATGGGAGTCCTCCTGAGGGGCAACCAGGAGGTGCTTGCTGGAAGTAGTGTTAGTGTGCCAGTAGGGGTGGCTTCCCTCTGGATTTAGCAGAAAGTCAAAGCTACGGTGCTTTAATAGGTGATGCCTGTGCAGTTGGAGATGCTGTCTTTTGGATGAGACATCGAGCTGAGGCCCTTCCAGCGTCCCTCTGCAAAATGGCTTCCAATTTTAACAAATTTGCCAGAAATGTCAGAAAGCAGGGATCCCAAACCCCATTCGGATTCGCCATTTGCACAGCCAAGATTGATACACCCCAAGAAAGATTATTAGCTGACGTTCCTTTTCCTGTCCTTTTCCGGTGTTTCCAGACATATTTCATAATCCTGCCTGCTCATGTGCATGTAACACTTGGACTTGTCTAAGATTTTCTCATTTTTGTGCAAATGGATGGATGTGTCACTTAGCCCCTACCAGTGTTCTAGTGATTTTCTTGGGAATAGTAGGCAAGTGCAGAGACAGTACTGAGTTCTGCTCAATGGAATTATAGCTAAAAGGTATCAATGACATTGTGTTGTACAACCCCTTTTTTCTTGGCTAATTCTTTCGTTTTAATGGTGTCATCACACATTTCCATTAAAAGTAGGGTAAGTAATGTCGAACACTTTGTTACAGTGGTGGTAGGAAACCCAATTCCTTCTGGCAATTTTTGTCCTCATATTTGAATAATAACTTCTTTAATCTTTCTCTCTGTAATCTTCCAAGCCACCCCTTCTTTTCTCTGCATGCATGTGTGTGTGTGTGTGTGTGTGTGTGTGTGTGTGGGTGTGTAAATCTGAAACACAACACTACTGATATCTATAATTTAATTCTCTGATAAAAACAAATCTGTTCCTCAAATACAAAACCGAATCATACTGGAAGAGGACAACAGCCACTGATAGATTTTTAAAACATGCTTCTTCTGAGGAAGCAATTTTGGAAAAAGCAGGGATGTTGTGATTGTGTGTTGTGATTTTTATTTATATTTTGGACAGTATGCTGCCATGAACCAAAAAACATCCACTTATGTTACTGTACGTGGACCATATCTATGGTTTCAAAGGCACGGACACACTGACGGCTCTTCCCAGTAGTCTCTTTCAAGGAGATGCTATTAAACAGGGAAAACATTAGCTAACCCTGACCCCGTTCCCGAGAGCAAATGAATGCAACACGAATATTTACTGTAGAATTCTCAGCTCTGGTTGTCTTATCAGCTGCCTCACAGTTTCAGAAAAAAATGTGAGCTAACTTTAAATGAACATTTTTAATTAGACTGTCAAAACCGTCTGGATGTGCAATACATTTTATGACCTCATTTTGTTGTGGCACATGGGAGGATGGGTCCTTTCAGAGCAGTAAATTCAGCCTGAATTTCTACTGTATGGAACTGAAATCCCTCAGAAATAAGCACAGTTAATGCCCAGAACAAACCCTTGTGTATTAACCCTTTTCCAGCTGGATTATGTTTTTTTGTCCCATACATGTTTTTATTCAACTCACGCTGTTCTTTTTCAGTTACTATGTTTTCCAATTTTGCTGACTTCCTAGAATAATAATACATTTTGCAAGTTGTAGTGGCCATAAAGACAACCATTGTCAAAAAACAGGGCTGAAGCAGAATTCAGCAACATTAAAATAGATCTGCACTGTGTGTGTGTGTACATGTGTGTGCTTGTGTGTGTGTGTGTGTGTGTGTGTGTGTGTGTGTGTGTGTGTGTGTGTGTGCGTGCGTGCGTGCGTGTGTGTGTGTGTGCATGTGTGTGCGTGTGTGTGTGCATACGCTTGCGTGCATTGTGAAAGCACGCCTGGGGAGGGATGCTGGACAGGCTGTTCTCTGCCTTAGGGACCTCACACAGGGGACTGCTGTGTGTTTAAAGCTGCGTCCACTGGGTCTTGGTATTACAAACGCAGTTCCGCTTGTCTGTCTAAAATAACATTAAATTGCACTACACAGAGGTGTTATGGTCTGGTGAAGACAGGAAGGTTACACAAAGCACCAGTGAGCCCCCCCGGAGCTCAGACATTTTACGAGAGCCTAAGGACCAATGAAAATTTTTAAAGAAGTGGAGGGTGTAAGTACATGACACACAGTGGAGGACCAGCAGGAGAAGGCCACACCTGGTCAGACAAACTGGGCGGGGGGAGGGGCAAAGTCTTGAGCTCCTAGCAGCCAGACAGCATGGGACGCTCAGCTGGTCGGAGGGCAGGCTGTGTGACTGTCATGTGGTGCAGTGTTTTGCCAGGCCCTTCTGACTCCGCCCACTTTGTGGGAGTCGTGCAGCACAGCTGTGAAGGCCAGCTGAAGTTCTCCCAGTGTACATCTGAGAAGTTTTATCTCTAGTCTACCTTCCTCTCTATCTTATCTATTCCTGTTTTCTATTAAAAAAGAGCTCTACACTAGTTTAGCACTTAACTCAGTATCTTACAGACCTCTTGCATTTTTCGATAACTACTTTTAGCATTTTGATGCACTTATTTGGAAGTAGCTTTGGGTAAGAGTGTCTGCTAAATGATGTAATGTAAAGTTTGCCACTGTCATCTGCCATTGCCACTGTTTGCTGCTGTCAGCCTGTACTAAATGGTGATATGTTAAATGATAAAATTGTAAAGCCTATGATTTGGTGGATGTCAAATGTATGGCATAAATTAGAAAACATATACAAATCATTGTGACGACCATGTCATTTTATGACATTCTGATGTTGTGAAATACACTGAAAAATCATTGATGTAGTAAAATATATCCCACTATCTATGTATATGTAGGAAACTGCATGCATGCAGTGACCTCAGCAGATGACATTTTCAGGTTTCAATCCCAGGGGCTACAGGGCTCAGCCGGCATTCAAAATAAGTGCCCTGTCAACTGAGCCACTAAGAAGCCCTACATTTACACTTTTTGATGTCCAGTAATTGGTACCCAGTCATATTTTACCGCAAGCACGAGCTCTCCTGTTGCACAGGTGGGGAGTTATTGGCACTGCTGTGTTAACAAAGCAGATTAATAAGACAAGTGATCCATCAGTTGCACTGCTCGGGCTGAGGGAATCCTGAACTACTGTAATACCTTTGGTGGATAAAAGAGAACGCCTGCTTGACAAGGAGCATCTGGGACCTTGAAACAAGAGAGAGATGGATGTGCTGCCACTGCACAACCTGACAACTCACAGTCCTTAAATCTCCGCCACTCCCAACGCGACACATGACTAGTCGCCGAAGCAATACGCCCGGACACCCCCGGGAGGGTGTCACATCTATTGAATTAACAGGCGAAAAAAAGGAAAAGAAAGATTAAAGGTTATGGAGCCTGATTGACTCTAATGCAATAGGATTCGCTCCCACTTCAGTGGGATCAGTAACAGAAAGGAATGGGAGTCACCGAAACTGCCACAGGTGTGGTGTTCACAAATACACACACACGCACACACACACACACACACACATACTCACACACACACACACACACACACATTCACACACACACAGGCACGCACACGAACACAGACACACACACACACACACGCGCACACACACACAAACACGAACACACACAGACACACACACACACACACAAACACAAAGACACACACACACTCACACTCACACACTCATACACACATACCCATATGCACACACACATACACACAGGCACACACACTCACACACACACACACACACACACACTCACACACACACACAGTCACACAGACAGTACATGCATGAATGCATACACACACCCAGCTGCACATGCACATCACAGCTCCCTGTCAGAGGCAAACAAACTCGCAGGGCATAACAACAGGAGGCCGTGTTTGTCAGATTTCCTGGAAACCTGTTTTTTGCGGTTATGAAGAAAACATTCTCAGACAAGGAAATGAGAGGGACCTGGATTCCTCATTTTTGTGGGTGTTTTTTTTTCTGTACAACAGCACTATCTCAGTGTTCCTTCTTCTAACACCACAGCTCAGTTAACAGGCCATTCAGACTGATTCTTACCAATTTAGAGCAGTAATTTCTGTCGTCATTGTTGCAGCAGTGCGGTGTGGTGGTCAGTGGCAGGGCTTGTCATCGAAAGGTTGCTGGTTTGATTCCCCGCCGGAGCACTGCTGTTGTACCCCTGGGCAAGGTACTTAGCCCGCAATTGCCTCAGTAAATATCCTGCTGTATAAATGGTAATGGCTAAATGACAATAACGTGATTTAATGTTTTTCCTGGAAATTGTCAAGTGCATTAGGGTTGGGCTCTATGGCCAGCAAGAGGGTGCAACTGGTTCACTTTGTGCCGGAATATCTCAAACAGTCAGGGTGTGATCAATTTTTTTTTGTTTGCATTACTTGCCCTCTGAGAGACTGCAGGCAAAGTATCCATTCTGAATTGTACTGGTATTGTAAGTACACCATGCATCTGAAGTAAATCGCATCCAATTATTCCAGGTATGGAAACGTCAATTTTTAGAAATCCCCAGAGTCTGGACAAGGGATTATGTCCAGAGGTATGCAAGCCGTACAAATCCTGAACATTTAATAGTTACGACAAAGGGGTGGGCTGTTGGACACGTTTCAGTTGATCAATGGCAGCTCTTCACGGCTTCAGAGTAATGATGGCCTCCAATTCATCACAGGAGCCTTTATTGCGCAGGCATTTTAATGACCCGAGGTGCGGTGATGGATTTGACGAGGGCCCCCCGATGTAGCCCTTCTGGGAGGTCACAGCCAGCCCCCCTCCCTAGCGTAGATGACGTTTCCAGGGAAAAGGTACCCTTCCCACCCAGGAACACAGTGTTCGTCATCTAATAGCGGGCCGATCCCCATAAAGATGATGAGGTGGAGACAGGTCTTTGGGATTGGGCGCCATGGCGTACGAAGGAAGGCTCGGCCGCCGTCCTTGAGCAATCGAATGACTCCAGCTGTCATTTCAAAATTACAGCCTCGGAGAGGTCGGGCCGTTCTCACAGTCTCGCCACATGGCACAGTCACCTAGACGTGACATTGTAAGAACGCTTTCTCAGTCAGGGTTTTTTTTTTTTTTTCAAAAAAAAAAAGAGAGAGAGAGAGAGGATAAATCATTAATCGCCGACAAGAACATTCCTTGCAGTACACCGTGAAGCACTCGGTTTTGTTTGGATTTTTTTTTCCTTTTTAGTCAGTTTGTTCTTCCAGAAGGGCTATGGAATAAAAAGATTATCAAATTGCTGCTGCGACGTATTACCTGCTCCGCACCCGAGGCATCAAACTTCAGAACCATATTGCTTAATGCAGCGTTCAGGCGCCCCATGCTGCGAGAGGAAACAGTCTAATTAAAACATGACCGAGGCCCGCATGTCTAATCAAGACTCGCTATGTCAAAAGAGAGACAGGCTCAATTAACGTTCCCTGCCCCAGCGAGCCCCTTTAGCTCTCCTCCCCATTGCTGATGACCTTGTCCAGCTGTTCGGTGCTTTCTGTGCGGCTGCACATGCAGGACATGCCTTCGTGGCGTCCCGCCAGCTGACATTTTAAAGCGACAGGGCGCAGGGCCGCCTTTTTGGCCGGGTTGTGACTGCATTCCCAGAGACATCTGGAATTTAAACGGTTAACAAACTAAATGAACGTGATTCGGCGCACGTTTGCAGAATTGAACATGCGAGTGGGAGATGTTGCAGAGCTCTCCTTAGCCCTGATACATTATCGGGCCATTTTTGCAGCTTAAAAATCACAAAACAGAGATCTGAGCACGGATGATAAAATGGTAAGGCACTGGTTTTGTAGCTTTGCTCTTTCAAGTGATTCTTCCCTCCAGGGGCAAACTGATGTGCTGCCCGTACCCAGCTAAACTCTAAGATTGTATGTGGTGGGTGATGGCAGAGTTTCATACTGGTCTCTGCATCACAGAGGCAGATCAGGCAGCTGTGGGCCCCTGGCACCCCCTGGGTTTGCCTCAGGGGGGGAAGCAGATAAGGAAATTGGAAAAGCGTAGATCAACGGAGATACGGCAACATGAGCGCTAACTGACTCACGGTGGTCTCTAAACTAAACTGTGAGAAAGCATAGCTCTCCAATTATAAATTCATCAAGTGTCTTTCTGCGGCATGTGGGAATCCCTTTTTTTTTTTTTTTGCTTCTGAGAGCAAGCTGTGGTGAGGCGCGTTATTGAACGGTTGAGTATTCCAGGGTAAATCGGAACAAAAAGATGAAAGTCTTCAGCAAGTTGTTAGAGATAGGGGAAGTATGCCTTTCATGAATGTAATATAAACACGGACGCACAGGAAACATCAGCAGCTGAGGTTACATTAGGTGAAATGGAGGCGAGGATCAAAATACGTGAACCCCGGTGAAAGCGTTTTGTATCGATCGGCGAGCTGAACAATACGGTTTAATGAGGGAGCTAAAGAGTGCTTCATTCATTTAGCTTACAATCTGCATGAATCTTCTGCAAGGCCAATACAAAAGTCAACTGAAAATGAAATCAACACTGTTTTCTTCCCAGTAACAAGTATATTATTGTCATTATCACAGCAGAGAGCCTCCAGTTTTTCCCTGCCAGGAAAAGACTGAACTATCCCCAGAAAGCTTTACGAATACTGTCATATTCACATAAACAGAAAACATTCACTTATACTCTGTTATATTTTACTGCCACGACAACAATCTTGATTATTGTATCGTGATCTAAGAAATTCATGTGTTTTACAATCAACACTGTTATTACACCAGTGTTGTACCAGTGTTATTTTACCAGCGATATCACCAACCAATCCATTTTTACTAATGTATTACTGACCAATCCATACAAGTGGCTGCATTGCAGTGCAAATAGCATGACATGCATTCATAGTTAAATAATTAAAGTTGTTATCAGAAATGTCACTAACAGATATAGTGATGATACTGGTGGAGTGAATATGTTGCCTGAAAAAATGGACATGGCACATTTAGAAACAACATTTTCAATATGACAAATAGATTTACTAGCCAGGACAGACATGTAAGAGTTATGCATAAAAACGGACATGGTACCAGTAAAATGAATATTTAACTAGTGCTCTTACAGTCTTAGATTCAAACACAATCAAAGAGATGGCCTTACAGACAGTCATACAGTTTAACAGATTAGCAGGTCTACATTGGTATCAAAGCTACAGTATATTAATGTGCATACGTTTGCCATCTTGATTTGATCATTTAATTCAGCGCTGAGACTCTTAAAAGGAATATATCATAGGAACACACTGTACTTACACTGACTGGAAGATTTTATTGATAGCTTGATAGCCATCTACAGCAACTATATACTGTAACTGTAAAAAGATAATGCAGTTAGTATTCTGTTTAGTTCTATATTCTTCAATGTTAAATTTGTTGACGTACAATTAATGTACAACCATTGCACAGCCCCTTCTATGCACCATATTAGCCACTGTGTGTGGACTTTAACAAATGCATGCTTTTAGTCAATCCACCACCAGTACTGTTTCCCTAATATTCATGAGTCAATGCTCATCTGCAATCACAAAACGAAGGGTAAAAATATCCTATTCATGAGTAATTGTGAGTAATATATGATATTTTCAATTAATTAACTCATCCATTTTGGAAGGACCGGTGAAATGTGGTTGCGGGTAACAAGTTTTCCCCTTTCCATCAAGACTTGAAATATTATCTTGATACAGTACCGATTACAATATCGGTAGAAAATTTATCAAGTGTGTAATTCTGGTCAGACATCTGAAAACAATGAAATAAGCATTTAGGGATGCAAGCCCTTTTCACCATTCCATGACCATGTGTGTGTTTATCTGCAGGGCATGGATTACTGGATTTAGTGAAAATATAGATCCACAGGCTGTCTCAAAGGATTTTGAAACATATATATATTCAATGCTTCTCTCCAGCTAACCTGCACAGAATTGAATGGGTATTTCTAACAAGGCCGATGTTTAGAAACCCCTGGTCAATATAAAATGTCAAAACAGCACACAGTTATGTCGTGTATGCTCCCATTAAATACATTTGTCTGAAAATTGCAATTTACTGCAATTTACTACAAATCTACGTGTGGCGTTTTAGTGCTGGGAGTGCATTCAGTCACCTTCACCTTGTGGGTGGTAGGTGTAGGCGTCTTGCAATGACCCCTGTGTCAACCTCTATGTCAACTTGCCTTTTCAAAAAATAAGTTCTGTCTTATAGGAAAGGAAACACTCGGGGCCGCGCTTTATTGAATTGTTTGGGTGATGTTTTTGCTGTATACTTTCAAACTACCTGTATAACACAGGTTAAATAGCTATGAACTAGAAGACTCAGTGTTGTCCTTTCCCAACGTCATGCTGCTCCCCTGCTCCTGAGCACTGAAAGGGATGAACACAAATGTTAGATTTTCATTTTGTATTGTTTTTCTCATCAAAATATGATGCAAAATGTATTCAGTTACACTGAACACTTCTAAAATTAGCCAATAAGGACAGGGACAGATGAGCCAATTAGGAGAATTTCCTTGCCCAGTTTTTGCAAATATGGAAAATAGCCCTAGCCATGCCCTCCTATGAATATTCATAATTGTATATGAATTATTCATTAAACACTCAACATGGTAATAGCGAAGCCATTGTAGACTGGCTTAAGAGAGGTGTTAGTGTCACTACTGTATGTGTCTATATACATAGTGATTTATGTAATGTTTTCCTATAGGAATTCCGCCATCTGTAATAATTCACATTTGCACATTGAAGGGTTATTAAAGTAATCATGGTAATTGCATACATTTATCTCTGTTACAACATTATATGAAAAAATGGAAATGATAATATTTTCTATGATGAACTATACTTGAATTATCTGTTGTCAGTTTTTCATTAGGCCTAAAATGAAATAGGATGGAAGACTAAACTCCATTTATCATTTGAAATGTTAATTTGTGATTGTTACCATTTCAGTCATTTTTTGTAGTATCAATGACAGAAAAAAAAACAGAAAATGTATTATCAATATACAATTTGGCTCACAATACAATAATCCTCTACAACTGGAACCTAAAATTTTCTAGCTTGGTAACCTACCATACCACATGTTTACAAGTAACCTGATATTTTTTTCCTACACATAACCTACGTAAAGCAAGGGTTTTCAGACGTTCAGGATCTCAAATGAAAAATTCATGTATTTTCTACCCTGCTTAGCAACTATGCCTACTGTATGGCTTGGTGTCATGACCTTTATTACTGATTCAATAGGTCACAAACCTCACAAATGATCATTCAACATTCAGTGCCAAGACACTGCGGCACGCTTAAAGGGAGTTCTGCCCCCTCTGAAATCCTAATATAACCCCAGGCCAGCAGGGTGTAACCTAATTGCATCACAATCACACACTTTCCTCCTCTGATAAACAGAAGAACATCTGTGTGCTGGGTGCAGGCAGACACCCTCATATTCCTCAGAAACCCTGGAAAAGGAAAATGAGGGGATTTAGCAGGGATTTTTTCCCCACCTGACTGGGCTTATTTGTATTCTTTCGATAATAAGAACATCAGTCACTCTCCTCACCTGGCAGGGCCGTTACCCAGTGAAGGTTAAAGCATTTCTGTCGGAGTAACACAAAATATACACAGACATCTAATAATCACGGATGCACAGTAAAAACAAAGTTAAGAGTAAAATAAATAAACCGGGACACCGCTAACATTCCCTAAAGGTCTGATTTATCGCGCCAAAGCAAAGGACAAACATTTCGACCGTATTGGCCACCTGATGAGGACCATTATGGTGGAAACATTGTCCTTTGGTTCAGCACAATAAATCACTTTTTGGGAGCAGCAACAGTGTGCAGGTGCCATTTGTTTTACTCTTAAAGTAATTCTGCTCAAATTAGCTCTGGCTGGATGGGCAGACTCTCAGGAAACTGGAGCATTAGCACCCTTGTGTTAAGCCCCTGCTTCTATAAAAGATGAAGGTTGCATCAAGGTAGAGAGGACCTGGAAGTGATGGAGTCAGTGGCCTTACGCTGAATATGAGTAGGCTTATGTGTCTACTCAAACAGTAAATATTTCCAAGTGAACACTTAAGTGGTCAATTATGATACTGAAAAAAAACTGTGTCAAAGTATCCTCAACTTCAAATATATATGCTGTCCATGTGTATTAAATGTGTTTGCATTACCATAGAGATGAAGTCAAGGATATTATTAATTTCAGCTGAAGTTGTAACGCTAACATGCAGGTTTATCTTCTTTGTGTTTGTTTACAGTATCTGTGAGAGATTTAGTCCCTGGCTCATCCTTTGGTTAAAAAAAGCTATTCATCTGTTCATCTGTTTGTTTGCCTTGTTTGTTTCTCAGAGACATATGCAAGTGGCGAGGAAGCATAACACCCAAAGTCCTGGCACATTCTATTTCGCCCGTGGGCAAACTGAGTAGTGCTCATAGTCTTGCACAGATGTTTCGAGCAAAGCAAGTGTGAATAATTATCTCTTTCCTAAATGAATTTAGATTCATGCAGAAAATTAACAGAGGGTTGTTTGTTTGGCCACAACATGCATATGGCAGCCAAGCAAACACAGAATGTTGCATTTAAAAAAAAAAAAAAAAGAAAAAAAAGCCTTTAAAACAGGAAGCGTTGCCGTGGTGAATTCAGCAGTGGACAGTGCTTTTTGAGCCAGGATCTCCATGGTACCCGCCGCTTCGAATGGATGGAAATTGACAGTCATTGGTTGACAGCAGCGTCGTGAACAGATGAGTTCAGCTCTGATGAAGGAATTGCATGGAGAGCCGGGGCATCGCGGGGACATAAATGATGGTGTCTTTGCGGATGTCGTCAGAGTGACACACTCACCTAAGCCAATACATTAATGTGAGGCATGCCAAGAGACTGCGTTTTCCCGTCCAGTTTCTTAGCAACAACAACGTGGCGCATTTACGAGACACGAGGGCCGGTGGTGCTTTTAGAGAGTTATTCTTAGGTACGCCGTAGTGGGTGTAAAATTCTTTTCCATCCCAGCGCTACAGATGTGATTTCATGTTCCCGTTTGTTCTTACTCACTTCTTAGTCAGGGTTTTCAACTCAGGGACCTCCTATCCAATAAACAGTGCACGCTTGGTCAGTGAGAGTAAGTATTGCGAATAAAAGGAATATATTGGGCATTGAGCTCTCCAGGGTACAATTTTATAGTTTGTCTGGAAATGGCGCTCCAATCCGTTATTCTCAGAACGCTCTAATCATATCCTTTATGTCTGGCAAGACCCTATTCACTGCCAGCAGGCTGTCTCTCTGGGTGAAGCCTATGCTGGAAAAAACAAGTATTGCATTACCAATTGGTGTGCCTGGAAGCAAAGTGTGGTTGCAGGGGATTAAATGTAAATCACGAATGACCGACCACTTTACCAAGCTGTGGAGTTGTAGCACCGAACATCCTGATTTGACTTACAAGCACCCCGGCCCCTCCCTCCTGGAACCGCTGAAATCACAGTCATTTTAAAGGTTGAGAGAAAAAGTTTGGGTCCTGTGGAAGTCTTCTAATGTGAGGCACCTTGAGAGGATTCAGCTGAGATGCAGTCATAAATTTTTCATCCATTCATGCTCAGATGTGGCACTGGCTGCCAGCAGTAGGCATGTGCTTTAAAAGCCCTTTGACAGTATTAGATGTAATGTGAAATCTGGTTCCTAGTCAAATATGGTTATGTCTGATAACTTTTCAACATAAAGCAGTTTCCAAAGAAGATGAAAACCAAAAAATGTTTAAACACAGAAAGGATGGGCTACCCCCAATAAAACCAAGCCAACAAAGCAATGTAGGAGCAGTCACATCCTGGCATTTGAAATATTCTGCAGTTATTTTGCACACAGGTCAATTTTTTTTAAGAATACCTACAGTTTTGTAGAGCAATTGCAACCAGCATTCTGCCCTAAAATGAATTTATCATTTATTTGACTGCTATAAAATATAACTAATACACATGCTTGTTTGTTTCTCATATTCCTAATGTGTGTGAAATATATTATCTGAGATTCTTTCATATTCTTTTTCTCCATTTGAGTCTACATTCTATTGTCTCATTACATGAAGTATGTACAGAAGAAGGGGCCTCTCCTGTGAACTGGACCTGAGGCCTTGCCAGTGGAGGTGAAATTGTGTGCTCACATTCACAGGAGATGAACGTCATGCTGTGTAACCAGCTGCCACTTAATAGTCTCTGTCATCAGTGATTGATTGTACTGATATGACAAAAATGGCATCTCATAATTATTGAAAACCAGGTCTATACTGAAGAGGATTAATGACCATCAGTAAAAATGTATGTATACATTACACTTCTGTCTTTTTGGCATAGAGAATATCAGTGTCCTCACAATGACACCTATATTCATGTGGACTGACCAATTTTAAATAGAGAAACCAAAAATCAGATCCACACAATTTGTGCAGATGGTCTCAACACAAAACTGTGAATATATAAAGCAACTGCAGCAACTGCTGTGCTTCTTGAAGGGTACAGTTTGGTGGCATTCTCATTAATGTAAAGACTTGTCACAGTCACCCAGCAGCCTGGGAGGATAGACACAGTGGCAGTCCAAACAAACTGTCCAATTAAGAAAAAGATGCCTAATGCATTTGCTGAGATACACAGCACTACAGCTCAGTGGCAGCAACGTCACTGATTTACAGGGAGTGGAGAAGAAAACAAATTAACAGAAGACATAACATTAATGGTGATACGCAAAGGATAAGGAAACCACTGCGGAACTGTTCGACCAGAAAAAAGCTGAAGAACATTCGATGTTTGAATTTTCTGCTGCCCTCTCTCTCTCTCTTTTCTTTCACTGAACACTGAGCACTTGAGAGTTTTTTTGAGACTTTCCCAGGCATAATGGGACCATACATTTCAACAGCGCGGCAGTATTCTCAACAGGTGAATGTACAAGGATAAGTGTTTCAAGAATGTCCTCAGAAAACTCTGTAGGTGAGCTCTTGATGACCAACCAATCCTTGACGATGGCATCACTGTCACTTTCTAATGTGATTGGGATTGAGGTGTCTGAATAATGACACTGTTCAGCATGCAATTACCCAAAACATCACATGAAAGGCTTGTGACAGAGACCTAAAAAATGTCAGCATTCACTTACAATTGCACTGATCCCAAAATAAGTGTGCTACTTTACCTTGAACCACAAATCAGGACAAGAACATGGAGGGTAAATGGAGACATGACCCAAATTGTGACCAACAAGGAAGAGTAGTGGCTAGAGTCCTTGGAATATGTCATAAACTATTCATCTCAGCCAGGAAAAAAATATTAAACTTGGCATCAGTGACAAGCTTTTAAACATATCAATGCTAAATGTGGAAGCAGCAGTTCAAATTTTGCATAAAAAGCATAAGATAAGACGAAATAGGTCAACAAAATGTGAAAATATGAAAAGTATATATATATTAGTTAGGTTGTATGTAACCCAGTGATGTTGAACAGAAAATATAAAGAACAGTATCCAGTAGATGTCAGGTATGAATCACTGAAAGCAGATTAAAAAATTGAAAATACTGTCTTATTATCTTACCTCAAACGCTGAGCAAAAGAAAAATATCTGCTTTGCTGTCACTGTCATTTTTGTGCATATGACATCCACGTTAAAAGTGTGGAGTGGGAGAAGAGGACATTAACAGAGAAACTTACTTCTGTATACTTTGAAGGATGTTTCGTGAGGGCAGCAGTTGTACATTGGTTAATAATTGATAATTGTGCTGCAAAAAAATGCAATTAAAACAAAAAAAAAGTGTTTTGAATCACAGATGAAGAAGAAATCCTGAGAACAAACTCAAAGGAGAAAAAGGCAATTATTTTGATTCGCCCATCAGGACTACTGGACTAGCACTTGGTACTCTTCCTGAAGACAAGTGCGTGAGTAAAGTCATTAAAGTCTCTGGCAATGGCGATCACCTACTATATTCTGCATTCCATATTAATTGAATTAATAGAGTGGTTCTCTCATTAATATCAAAGCTCAAATGTGTGGAAAAAACATAACTAGCACCTTTCTAGGCAGCATGAAAGTGACTGCCATATACAACAAGTTGCCACACAGTGATGTAGCTTCAGCCCAAATTAGTGCGAATGCACTCAGTAACCTCAGATCATGGATGATTTACTGTGAGCTTCTTTAATTGGCAGAGTATGAAAGGGGCAATGGCTATGTCCTCTGAAAAGTACCCATGATGCAACACACAGTCAAGTATGTCTAAGCATGGAGGCACTGTGTTTCCGCCCCAGTTAAACACCCCACCACAGAAAGGCTCAGCTGCCTGTGTTGCAGCTGACTTCATATTGCCATTCGATTTGTCATAATATAACATATCTGTTTTTGCAATATTAACATTTGAGACAACAACTGAAATATCTTTGTGATATTGTGCCCAGAGGTATATCGCTTAGGGATAGGCATTATTTAGTCCTATCACACTTGGCACAGTTTACATGCTTCACAGCTCTGATAAAATGTCTCCTTCTTGGCACTGATACCTGGAGCTCTGTCAGTGTGTCCAGCAATTTCATATCTCATCCTGTATAAAATATTAATCTTTTGTGACATCCAGTTTGATCATTCAGCACTCAACTGTGTCACAAGTAAAAGATGGAGATTAATTGAGTATCCTTTTTATTTTCCCTAAAGCCTTTGCAAAATGTGAAGTGTCTTTCAGTATGAGATTAAATTGTCTACACTTGTGATTGGGTGCATAAATATGTATAATAAAGGACCTGGTTGGTAACAAAAGGTGTGGCTGGTGATAGTTCTCAAATATATATGACCTGGCTTGACAAGGGGCCTTTGCTTTTTAAGCTGTGTCTGTGTGTTTGTGTGTGTGTGTGTGTGTGTGTGTGTGTGTGTGTGTGTGTGTGTGTATACATGTGACAAAGAGAAAATGTGTGTGAACACGAGTGCTGTGTGCTGTATGCCCTACCTTTAATTTCATTTCATTAAATTAATTGCCAAGAAGCAAAATTCATTTAAGTATTTATTGAAATTAGATTGTGAGTTATATAGCTTAGCATCAGGGGTGAATGTTAACTGATACAGTCAGGAACGATGCTCCATTATGAAAAAAACATTGCTTTTAAAGTGAATGATTATACAGTTATATTTTACAGACGTATAAAATAAAACATGGCTTCAAGTAGTTTTGTCAGTATTTTTTATTATGTCTGTTTTAATGCAGCCAAGTAAAAATCAGTTGTGTGGGATGCAATAAATTGTGTGTAACTTCCTACTTTCACAGGACCAATTTTCTGGGCATATAGCTAAGCTAATAGGCTACAAGTTTAAATTTTTGTAAAAACAGAGATGTCACGTTATGCAGTACAGCCAAGCATCTTGGTATGATCATTAACAGGAATAATATCAATCAACATTTTTGACTGGGAGAAGGGTTTTTTTTATTAAAAATTCAATTATTCAGTAATCTGACATTAATGTGTCATACTAGAAGGTGTGTGGCACACTTGGCTTGCTCCTGGGCCAAGCCAAAGATGATACAAAAATATTTTATTTTGTTCCAAGTAAATCTAAAGAAGTTTATGATCAAGCACTCTGAATGATCAGCAGTGTCATGGTATGCGGTTTGCCATTGATTCATTCTTTTTCAGCACACTGCCCTCTGAATCCCCTTTGGACTCAAACAGGGTATGAATGACACATTCAATTTGTCAGTATTGGATGCCAGGAGATTCAACCCAGGTGAAGCAGAGTAGGCCTCCAGATCATACTAGCTAGCTGGCAAACCAAACATTTTCAGAGGCCAAATTGTGAAGCTGGCTGATTGCTTCTCACACCGACATCCTGTTAAACTGACCAAATGACTGAGAGTGGACTCAGTTTGTATGTGTTAAGAAATGTGTTTGGAACATGGTGCAAAAATAATGGACCATATGACTTCAACAGCCACAGCTTGGCCTAACTGAAATGTAGCCTTTTGTCTGATGTTGGAAGAGTGAAGTCTGGCCACATGGATCCCGTTTGCACTTTATGTCACACTTGGCGTTCTGCTTAATGGCTGACAACCTCATTCTCACAGCTGGGGGAGTCAGCGCTGTTTGTGTTTACCTCCCATTACTGCCAGATTGTCCCTAATGGTTCAGAAAGGGCACAACATTCCGCTGACAAATCAGTTTACGATGTATGTAGGGTGGGTCCTTGAAATGTACATGACCGTTGGGCCATTTCATAAACTACAGAGTAGATGTACACACTCTTATAATGGCTAGTACAGTATTTTTCACAGTTCCATGTGGGGAAAATATATGTTTTAGTAATGATGTGGCTCTGTTTTTAAAGTGCACCTACGTGTTACGACAATTAGTGCACATACAAATAATTTTAATGATAAGCAAGGGCAGGCAATACTTTTCTGGTGAGATTATAAAACCGGGCTTTACGACTGCATTGCTGTTATGTTTTATGAGGTGTGTTTGTTACTGTAACAGTGTGATTTATTCCTCAAAATCTTATTTATTCTCAGTTGACATATTAAAAAAATGCTATCTACAAAATTGGAGAGAGAGCAATTTCCTGAATGCTTGAGCACTCAAAAGTAAACGAGCGCTTAAGCCTTGAACACTGCCCAATTGCTTGACATATCGTGCCAATTAAATAGGTCAGCAAATGAAAAATGATTTAGTTTGAAGTGAATGTTCGCATTTAAAAACCGGTGTCTCGCCAGGGGACCCAGTACTAGGGCATGCTTTTAGGAAAGGAAGCATTTCTGAACCTCTTGTACACTGTCTACAATGATTGCAAGGAGATGAATCTGGAGGCCATGCCAGGAAACCCATTCGATGCTGAACTGCCTGATC
Organism: Megalops atlanticus; assembly: GCA_019176425.1. Lineage (NCBI taxonomy): Eukaryota > Metazoa > Chordata > Actinopteri > Elopiformes > Megalopidae > Megalops > Megalops atlanticus. The sequence goes on from CM032877.1 coordinate 49,246,058, forward strand.
ATGACGTCAGCTATGTCATTAAAGGGGAATTGGATGGAAATATTTTGATAAAACAGCTTTGACAGCAGTAGAATGCAAGGTTTCTGGCAAATCACAAGAACGTCAGCTGTATGCAAACCATGCATACACAATCGAAGCATGCAGACAAACTGAGTGCAGGCATTTCAATGGACAGGGGAAGCAATTTTTTTTTTTTTAACTGCATTTGCAAGCACAAAGCCATTTACTGATGCAATCATGTTCGTTGGGAGAAAACCTGTAAAATCCACCCTATACTGATTTCTTAAGATATGCTGCTGATGTTTATGTACCATAAAATTTCAAGAGCATGCTGAAGTAACGACCAAATTTAATAACACCTGGTGTAAACATGTAAAAGCATTCTGAGAGGCGATCCATTATGTGTTTGGGTTTTTATAGATTACATTTTTTTTCTTGTGTGAACAATATAAGGAAAAAAGGAAAAAAATTAAAAGAGGGGTAATTGTAGTGTGAAGTTTGACACTTCTGTGGCATCTCGCTGTTATTGTCTGAGTTACCCTGAAACTTCTGTCAGACTTGCACGCTGTCTAGGCAGATGTTGTAGAGGAGAGATGAATGTACTGTTATTTAAGTTGGCCATGTTCCAGCACATCCCACGAGTAAGGGGGTAACTGCAGGCTGCAGCTGCAGGGGTTTATGCCTTTATGTTTGAGGACAGTGCGCAGCTGGTGAGAGTTTATTTGGCTTTGCTGAAGGACTGCAAAGTGCCCAGACAATGCATTCCTGTACTACTCACTAAATTTAAAGGGCAATAAAATACTTTAATAGGTGTCAGTCCAAAAAAGCTAAACTGCATGTGACAAAAAATGCATTTGATGTAAAATAAATTCAAGAATGTCATTTTATAGTGGATAGACATTTAAGGATGTGATATCAAAGTCCTGCAGGGGAAAAATAGTGGTCATTATCAGCAGCCACGTTGGCCACATGTGTCTGAGTGGTAAATAAAATGCCTTCTTTGCTGGGCTCTACCAGGTTTGTCATTCTGTAGCATTTCTGTCCAAAATGCCCTCCTCGTCATCCCCATTCTCCTTACTCATAATACAGCACTTGCGAAGTGATTATTGGGTCGTTTGCAATTACCATTACACAACATCCCCAGGTTTTACCTGTTTAACTCTGAACCTTGCACATGTGCTGCTCAAACAGCCCCAATACCTGCCAGGGAAGGACTAGTGCAATACCTTTGTAATTCTCATGTAGCCCAGGGTAACAATACACTGCTGAATTTTTAAGGCTGTGAGTTGCATAGGGGAGCAGCCCAGAACTCTCTCTCTCATTTCCTGTTGTGTAAGAGTGGGAAATGAAACATGAGCCCACCTGCTGTCAACCAACCCCAACTATCCCCCCACCCCCACCTCACCCCCCACAGCTGTGACAAGAGAGCACGAGACCCAGGGCTCTGCCTCACAGCACCCAGAGGAACAGAAGACTTTGATTGGGCTGCCTCCTTCGCCGGAATCATTCTCTCCATTCATTGGAAACCCCCCTTCCCAGCTGTGCACCGATTCCCTCTCCTTTTGTTTGCTGGTGTAGTAGAAGAATGACATAAGATAGGGGTTGCTGGTTATGGTAATGACATAGCAATGCTAATGAGACTGCTAGCAGGCAATGAGAAAATCTTCATGGGAATTGATTGCTTCTGTGTCCCAGAGGCAGGGTCCTTTGTGTGATGTTGACTGTTTGCGCATGTGTGCAGGTGTGTGTGTGTGTGTGTGTGTGTGTGTGTGTGTGTGTGTGTGTGTGTAATGCAGTTGAACTGCAGCCTGTCAGTTCCTGCTGTATATCAGTTGCACAGTGTATTACCAGTAACTAGCCAGAAGGTATCCCTGTCCTGCTGTTGCAATCAATAGCAGCCAGGAACTTTCGTTTGGGGAAAGTTCTTTCACAGGGAACAGTAGGCATGTAGGAATAACCCAGTGAGGGCTGGCAGTATGGTGCAGTGGTTAGGCACATGGACTTTTATTCAGCAGGCTGTATTTTTCAAAGATATGATGCTGCTATTACCCAGCAATGTTCAGAGCCGCTGAAGCAAATATCCTGGAGTAGTAATGAAAACACAAACACTGGAGTCTGTTGAGCAAATTGTTATTTTGTAAAAATTCAGTTTAAACCAACAGTGATCAATTTTGAGTCCCCCTGACACACAGCAAAACAGTTCTCCTGCCCCTCTCTGCATTCTCCACACACAAAATTCAAATGAGGGTGGGTTTTCCTAGTTCTTTGGGATCGGCTTTTCTGTCTCTGTTGATTTTTCTACTGCAGTGGGATGACACCACTGTGGAAACCCAATCATCATCAGCTAATGACTTAGTCCAATGACGATGATAAACAAGTTGATAATATTACTCAGTTTTCACATGTGTCACAATTTCAGGGAAATACTGGTACAATCTAGCTAACAACAAAAAAAACTTGCTCTAATCTGCTGTTAAGGATACCTAGCTATCTAATCTAATGATTAAGTCACTCTCTAGTAACGGAGAATACAAAGGTGCTTTTTTTTGCTAGTTAGCTACAGCTATTTGGGTACCTAGCAAGCTAAGAAGAAGTGTTATTCACAATAGAAGCAGAAGTAGCTAGCATATACGCAAGATAAAACTAATTTAATCATTGAACTGAATAATTTCAGTTTTTTCAAACTTCTGCATGATCAGTAAATAAATTTATTTGTAAAGTTGCAAGTGTTTTTATGTATTCAAACATACAAACAGACACTTTGCCTATTTAAAGAATTCCTTTACATGAAAAAGCAAGTAAAGTCATTTTCAAATGTCTGTTTTTTATATTAGCTTTTCTGGACTTTGATTATAGTCATTTTATTAATTATGGCTATGCTCAGTACATGGGCAGACAAGAGAACAGCCATGTTCATTTGTTTAAATGCTTACACTTACACTATTCCTGTCTTTTTTCAGAAGCAGAATGGTTACTAGTTCTACATCCATTGTCAAGTTCAACTTGTATTTTTTAAAGCATCAAAAGTGTATTACAGCATGACATGGCATCCCTGTGATTACTCGACGTTCTTTTAAAAACATTGATTAATAGTGCTCTGTTCATTAAGGGCCTACATTCACCCCAAATTCTGAAACTGACAAAATGCTGTAAGAATCTATTTTCTGCTTGCATAAGAAATGTACTCTTCAAAAACGCAACTTGAGAGCATGCGAGAGAGCGCTCTTGTGTTTGCGGGTTCATCGGAAGGGCGGTTTCTGACTGTAAAGCACGAGGACGTGTTTTGACACATTTTGCATTTCCTTTCACACGGCTGCTGAAGTTACAGAAACTCATCTGTGGGAAATGTCGCTTGTCAGTGCTCAAAGTGCCGAAGATGCAGCCTCTCTCTCTCCCTCTCTCTCTTCCTCCCTCTCTCTCTCTCTCTCTCTCTCTATCACGCTCTCTCTCTCCCTGGGCCTTGAATGAGGAATTGGTTAGCCAGGGAGACAATAAATTGTATCTGAGCGGCCGTTCTCCTCATGAGGGCCGGGCTGGCACTCAAACTTGAAGCCCCTATAAATAATTGTTATGATAAGCCCCTGAAGGCCATGTCCCATGTGCTATTTATTAAATACACCTCATATTTGTGTTGTTGTAACCATTCTTGGGATGAGTAAAGCAAATATCTTGCCTGAACTCGATGGGGAATTGACAGAAAAGGAACAGCCGCTATCTGCATAATGCCTTTGCAGGATTTCTCCGCCTCTCCCAGGCTTGCTTGCCTTGTTGTGTCCTTCCCTTCCTCTCCGGAGTGGCCTTAATTTTTTCATGAGGCTGCCTTCTTTGGAGGTCTGTGGCTCGGGGGATCAGCAGCAGGGGGAGACTAATCAAGCCCTACAATGTGCAAATCTCACTCAAAGAGAAGAGCACCTGTCCTGAATGCTGAGCAGTCTCCTGTACTGCGCCACCGAAATATCCAATTGGGAACATAGTGACATCATTCTGAAGTTGCGTCATCTCTCAGGGCTGACATTACACATCATTATGGCACATTTTTTTGTCTGAAAAAATACTTTTTAAAGCCAATGGATGAGCACCAGGTCCAATATACCACAAAGAGGTCAGAGAAAATGTGCAGTTTTATGAGTGGGCCATAAACCTACTTCTGTGACATGTTGAACACAAGAAAGAGAGGCGCACACCAGAAACAGGTAACCTTTGAAGGTCAGTGAAAACACGGGACACCAGATTTATAGGGAAAACACAGTATTGGTAAGAGCCATTTTATCACATAAGTAGTTAGCTATTGATTTATTCCCATACATTAGTAAGATAAGACACAACTATGTATAAGGAGGAACCTTTTTTACTGCCTTTTTTACAGAGAAATATTACCCAAAGGAAAAGGGAACACGTGTTGAGAAAACACATGTCACTGAGTAGGGGACACTGCCATTTCCAGGGCTGCTTCATTGGAATACAGTAGTATAATAAATAAGAAGGATATCACTGGGATCAGAGCCAATGGAAGATGTCAGCAACTCTGCTTAACAACCATTCAGGGAACACAATATTGCTGAATATTACTTGCGTTACATAAAGATTCTTGATTTCTTATCCTGATGCCTTTGGTGTGAAGCAGTTTCATGTAACAGTAAGCCCTCGGGTTGACGGTTCTTCTATTGCTAAGGCAATTGCTTGCCAATGACAATGCATATAATTGTATAATTTAAAAATTTCGTAGGAAAAATTTAGCAATTTACAGGAAATGGCTCCCCCTGATTTAGTCAAAGGTTGACGTTTCTATTTTACCTTGATATACTGGTATGTAACTCTGAATTCATGTTCACATGTGCAATTGCTTTGCATAGAACTCTGACTGGTCTCATGTGAACAACACCGCAACAAGACCGCTTTCTTTAGTGAGAAGAGTGGTTTATAATTCAGTCACAACCACGTTAACACCCCTTATCACTTGTGTTGTAAAAGATTGAAGGCCTGTGTTCTCATGGTAAATTGAGTGAGGACATGATTTCTGCATTGTTTGTGTTGTAAAAGATGGAGGAATTGTGCTATTTCTGTTTCACCTGTTTTCTTTCCACTGACGAGAGCAATAATGTATAGTGCCCTCCGTGTTCACTCCCCTGACTAAATGGGGATAAAAATATAACTGCTACAAAAGAAGTTATACAACATTGATAATGGATTTCTCTCCTTAAAAAATTTGACTATTATATTGTGATACAATCTTAATGGCATTCTACAGAGCAAATTATGATTTCTCACAAATAATTACATTCCAGAAATCACAAGGGTCATATTTATTCACATTCCCACGGTCCATAATTTGTAGACCCTCTTCTGTCATGGACTACACTGTGAGCACATACGAAAACACATCCTCTGGAAAATGGCAGAGTGGCAACATGCTACTTGGAGGTGAAGTTATATTATTTCCCCTGAACTTCATCATTCTCTGACTGCTGCGCTGCACTTAACGAAGATAAGTGCCAATGACACTTATCACCGGGAGCATTGGTTAACAGGGCGTCGTGAAAAATGTTTCCACTCATTCACGCCAAATCTGTCACACTTAGATCCTCATCACGCTGTTCTCTCCAGCATTGTTTAACATTTGCCAATGTGTCTTGCTAATGGAGCACAATTTGTTTGAATTATCATAAACCATATTCTTGAAGTATATTTCTTTAGAAAGCCAGTGATCTTGGATAATCTGTACTTGAAATGCAATAGCTTATTCTGTGTGTCATGCAGGTCAGTACGTCAACATGTTTTGGATTAATTTCTAGGCTAGGGAGGAAATTACTCTTGGAGGCTCTTCAGCCATAGATTTTAATTAAAGGGCAAAATCCAGATCATCACAGCCTAACTAGACTTATTCTTCAATATCTGAAAGATCACACGGATGAATTAACTATTCATCTTTTTGCATATTAACAGAAAGCTGTTGGGAAGAGTAGAATTTATGTAGCAATTTGACGATGGAAGGGGAGACAATAAATACAGGAACAGGCCATAAGCTCATTTTTTGAATATCACTTCGGTAAATATCCCTCTCTCTAAATGTCCCCTTCTCTAATATGAGTAATTAATTAACTGTTCATAGGGCACTGGCCTAATTGTCTGGCCCTCCTGATCTCCTGCGCCTGTGCATATTAACAGAGATGAGCATGCCAGAGCTATTCCTCTGTACTCAGGAGGGCAGATTCACTGAGAATGTCATAGGGGGAAACTGCGTGCAAGCACATTTTTTAATAAGTCGTTGAGTTTTTTTTTGTTGGGTCATTATGGCAGTCATAAAAAACTGTGCTTTTCATCAAAGTTAGACCTTGGGTCTAGGCCGGAGACCAGAGGAAACAATAACTCCTACCCTGCACCAGACCTTGTGAAACATGGACCAGTGTATGGAGAGGGATGCACCCAGCATGCTACTGTATTCTTAGCATAATCATCCTCACCTTTGGGAATGCATGTAGCTGTGTGGAAATAAAATCCTATTGTGATCATTGTGTACAGAGCAAAATTATTATTATTATTATTATTACTGTTATTATTATTAGTAGTAGTAGTAGTAAGTAGTAATAGCAGTCATGCTTGTAATTGCAATAGTGGTAGCTGTAGTGGTAAAACTACTACTATTACTACTACTAAGGGAAGGCAAGTACACACACACACTACCAGTTATATTAGTAGTAGCACTTTTAGTAGTAGTAATAGTGTTTATTCTGTTAGTTTCAAGAGCAGCAAATGGGGTGTTAGTTGATGCAAGGCAGATTCCACTGCAACATATTGTAATGATCACTAACTTTTAGAGAACAGTGGTGGCATTGTCTCTCCTGGATTGTCTATGTCATATGTTGTTTTGTGGGGTTTCAAATTCAATAGCTTTGAAAAGATTGCATGTGAGGTTGTGAATGAAAATGTTAATAGGGTTGGAGATTGGAGGAACAAAACTGATGAGGGGGGTCAGGTACATTACCATTCTGGCCTAAAATAATCATACAATATTCTTGGAAAAGTAACAGAAGATAATGATCAATTTTCAGAACCATTTTAGGGGGCAAGTGACACAACTGTCAATTATCAGAGCCTCTGCTAACACACAATCATTTCGTTTCTTCTCAGACCCTTGAAACAGCTGTTCAACTGACCTGAGCATAAACTGTAAGGAGAACGGTTGTGTGACAAGTGTCAGCTTTTCTTTAGAAGTAGTTTGCCTTAAAAAAAAATCAGCATCAGGTTAAAATGCAAGCTGTCCTTAAATATCCAAAAAGGTAACCCATAAATAAAAAAAATTCATAAATAAATTCATAAATAAAGTTACTACTTGTTTCCAAAACACAGTTTTCACTGTTTTAGGTCCTGCAACATAAAGAAAGGCCTCCAAATTGAATTAATCTCAAGGACACTATGACACTCAGCTAACCAAAACGGAGAAGGCTCCATACTGCCACCAATACCAACATAACCACCGCAGCAGCAAATAACAACAGGAGGTTCCACGCGAATACGTCCATGGTGAAACCTCATTAACATTGTGGTTAAACTCAAACTGCTACAGTGAGCAAAACCTCACAAGCTTACAGAAATTCAAGAACCTTACAAGCTCACAACCATTACACGCAAGTGTATAACGTTGCATAAACCAATGCAGAAACGCTTTAGGCAGGCGAGTGTAGCTTCACACCGTTTTATAAGATGCATGTGTTTAAACAAGCTGAGCCCCCATTAGGCTTCGTGGTCATGCAGAGAGTGGCTGCGCTGGGACCCCTCCCGGCGGCTGTCGTCTGTGGCATGCGTGCAGATGCAGCGGGCTAAGACAGAGCCGAGGTGTGCAGTCCCAGTGAAAGCATCATCGTACCCCTTGGATCAGCAGGACCGTCAGGGCCCTGCTGCGCGGAAGATTCGGTTGTTCGGGCACAGCAGGCTTCTCTATAAGACGGGGCGTCGCCAGGTGGTTGCCGAGGGAGACGGCAACGTGGATCACAGTGGCCACAGACAAAGATTAACGATATAAAATTAACAAAAAAAAAAACGCCTGGTGAAGGTGCTTAGGCGCCACCTTCTAAGCAGAAGGGGCTTGTCTCTAGCAAATTACTGTGCTCGACTGCACCATATCGCTGCTGGTTCTCAGATGCAACTGCCTCAGTGTTGCTGAGGACTCCATATGCAGGAGATGCATTCTCTCTGTTGACGACCAAGTGCACCATTTCACGAGAGAGAGAGCAAAAGAGAGAGAGAGTAAGAGAACTAGGGAGAGTGATACAGGGAGAGGGAGAGTCAGACGGAGTGAGTCTACAGAGAGTGTACAGGTTGTTCTATTATACTGCTGCTTTTTCTCCTTTAAAATACTGCTGTCTGGCAAGCATGGGCGATGACACACAAACTGCATCACACTTTGTCAATCTGTGGTCTACAGCTGTAAGAAAATAGTACCAGAGCATCTATCAATAGCAGAGAGACACTTAACTGTCCTCTAGCCCACAGGAAATAGGCACAGTGTGTCACTGTTCCAACATCCATGTTGCCATGTTAAGCCACACTCTTTGTTCATCATTAATGTTATGGGCTATTTTTATCTGTTTTATGAGGTTAAGCAGTTAACCACCGCGCGTATGATTATGAACAAGATATGTTTATCGTTTTGGTTAGAGTGCTCTAAACAGTATGATTAATGTGTGCCATTCACTAAGAGACAATTTTCCAGTCTCCATAGAATGTTAACGATGTTGGCAGAGATGTTCACAACAGGCTCAGAAAGATAAGTAATACAGCCCACGAGGTACAATTCTCATCCTAAAACTGAAATACTGTAGTCCTTAAATAGCTCAGTTGAAATCCTTATAAATAGTATGAGCCATGTCCATTTTGTCAAGTTTAATTTTTATTGGGGATAATTGATCTTGTTTATGCACCCGGGTAACAATAAGTGGTCTCAGTGGTATGTGGTCGCTGATGAAATTCTCTAATGTGATTGGGGGAATGGAGACAGCGGTGCCATCTGGATCAGTCTGCGTACTGCCAAGCCACGAGGCCTAAAATAGAAATGCCAGTCAGAATTCAAAATGACAGGACGGTAGGCACGAGAGCAGAACCAGAAGGATGGAGCGCCTTCGCTAACAGGCTTCCAATTATGTTAGCCAACTGCTTTAAACGAGAGTATAGAGGCAGATACAAGCCACCTGGATGCATATCACATCCTGCAGCCATTTACGCTAGACCAATCAGAATCTGCCACTTTCAGTTCATCTAGATATTCCTATTTGCTCCAGAAAATGACTCTATATTGAATAATAGTCATAGTAATAGTCATGCATTTGATGGGAATTCATTAAATATCATTTGGAATGTTGTTACACAGTGGCTATATATATATATATATATATATATATATATAGATAGATAGATAGATAGGGAGGGGTGTTTGTGAGGGTAACTATTTAATTACATTTTAAATGTAATTATGTTTTATATGAATATGCTTCCTGGGAGGACATGTTAGGTGAATTTGTGTTTGCCTTTCTTTTTGAAAGATGGAACACTGGAAAACATCTGATCCAAAAATCATCTGTGTATTGCTTTAAGAGAATGTCAGTAAAGTTGCAGTTATTTGAAGATCCCTTTGGTTTGCCTTTTTGTTTGAATCTTTGAGCCTATGTTGGAGTGTTATCTGGTTTTTGCTGTCTTTGTTGGCTTTTTAACAGTTATGGAATACCATACAGTCAGCTGGATTTTCCTTGGGGCATGTGACTTTTTAAATGTGAAAATACTGAAGCAAACTAGTTCTGTGCCTAGTGCTGACAACTACTTCAGCTGGTTAGTAATAAAGTGCTGCTTTCCTTGCTACTTAATGTACACTTGGGTTATGTTAAATATGTAAAACAATAATTAAAAATTGAACCAAACAACTAGGGTTACTATGCCCTCATAATCAGGCAAGCCACACCTATCAGGATAACTGAATGCATTAAAGTTGGTCATAATTGTAAAATATTTGGTCATACATGCCAATATTTTTATATTAAAAGTTCACTTCCTTTTAATTTGATGCTTGTTTACACTTATTCACATAGAAAATGGCTTTTTCCCAGTTTTTGCCCCCTTTTTTGCCCAGTTAAAAGGGGATTTTTGCAATATTTTTAGCCAGCACTAATTATACTTATGCTCATAACCTTTAGTATTTGCCTTTCAAGAATGCAACTGCAATTCCACATAGACTGTCAAGGTTGATAGTAAGCCCTGAACCACTACCCTCAATATATATAGCAGTGTGGGCTCTGGCAACCTGCAAGCAGAACTGTTCACGATACCCCCGTTTTGTTTGCCATGGCAACACTTCATTCAAGACTGATAAGATGCATTTTTCCCAGGATTCAATGGGGTTTAATTGTTCTGCTTTGAAGTGGATTCTGATAGAATGAAACCCCCTTTGTGAATGGAGTCTGGGGCAGATGTCAGCGGTATAAATAATGCTAGCCTCAGGTGCAAGACTTTCTTTCTGAGCCGCATTATTATGACTTTTCTTTTTTTTCATTTGGCAGACATGCTCACACTATTTACTCGATGAGATCCCCAGTTCAAAGCCAGCCTGAAACCATGCTCTCCTTAAAGATTTCTCGCGCAGTGTGTATGATTTATGAATGGGTTAGTCTGCACTACTTGGCTTTGGCTCCAAAGAGAGTAATGCAGCAACCGTAGATGAAGAATCTCTCGAGTGGACACAGTGCTCTCTTATGCATTTCAAATTCATTTCCAGTACAGAATCCTGAATGAGTACACACCGAGGCAAGTGGATGTTCTAGAAACACTAATCAAATCAGATGTGTAATGTATGCAACAATCCATTCCCGTTCATCATGGCAGATTATCTTATTATCTACTATAATCTAAACTGAAATATTGATTGTATAGGATGGCATTGTCTAGATTAAATTGATGCAAAATGATACTTGATTTTTGCAAACACATTTTACAGATTACTGTGAAAATCACTAGTATGTATGACAGGTAGACATAGGCTCATGACTTTATTATAGGAACCTAATATCTTTCCTTAATATAATTTTAATTTAAATTGACTTTGGTTGAAAATTAATTTCACACATAACTGAAACTGAAATAGGCTTAAAATTATTAATCAAAACCATCTTAATGCACTCATTTATTCTGCACGATATTCCGTTTACGTATTTATCAGACGATTTATGTAATTATTTTTCATCTGAATGTCCTGGGACACATTGGGTAGCTCTATTTTACACAAGCAATAACAGCCCAGAATGCATGTTGTCCTGTCTTTGAGAAGCACCTATATACAAATGTATACAAATGCAATGAAATCTGATTGCATAATATTACGACTTTAGCAGTCATTGGAAAAAATCATTACGCAAACACTAAAAATGTGAAAACTTTATTTATTTTCATGATAAAAGAGATTCTCGATCTTGGGCTTATAGCCCCAAGGTCATGGAAATCAAACAAGGGAAAACTCTCTCAAAACTCTCTTATCAGATACCTGGCAACTTTAACAATACCACAGCACTTCACTATTCCATTTTTTTTTTTCAACAACAAATTCTTCTGTGAATAAAGACATACATATTCAGCATATTAAGCACCATGGACAGTTCCTCATCTCAGCCAACCCAACACAGCCAACCTATCACAACTTGATAGCTCTCACCTTCTTGGCCATTTTTATAAGATATTGACTCGGCCCACTATTTTGGAAGTTATTACTTACAAGCACATGCATCTAAGCACCATCTCTGAAGTTGTTCTGAAGTTCTGAAGTTGTCATGGACACATGACTGATGTAGTGTTTATTCATTTCCCCTACACGTACATGTCCGCTTATTAGGACTTCAGTTTATTCAGTTTAATTGGTCTATAATGAAGGAGAGGAAGAAGACATGAAGAGAATCCCTCAAAGAAAAAAACAAGGTATGAGTCATTCCTTATCTTTACAGTTGTGGTCTCTGTCGATAAATTCCTGTAGTTAATGTCAATATGTGGCGGCAAGATTCAGCGGTGCGATTATACATAAACTGACAAGTTTTTGAAAGGGGTCATATTTTGATGGCTTCAGAATACCCGGTTTTAACATAGCCCATACCGGAAAAACCCCTCAAGAAACCAACACCAGGAAAGGATAAAAGGTAGTAAAAATAGAATCATTCAAAGGGGATCATTCTTTGATTAAGGTCTCTTCAAATAGACCCTGTTCTCATCATTTGTTGTGAGCTTGACCAGAACTGAAACACATTTGTGTTTGCCACTTGTGTTTCCTCTGACTTCACATTTATGTCTATGAATGCTCTGAGCTAATACATCCAACATTCAGTAGCATGTGTTTGTGTGCGTCAGTATGACAACCTTATATGCTACAAAAGGAACTACTCATTTTCAAGGCTTGAGGCATGAGACACTTTGGCAGGCTCCTCCACCCCTCCATAGCCTTGTAGCATAGTGAACTATTGACTTGTTTCCTCATCGCGATCAATTCTAATGTAGAAAAATGTCAGCATGGTATCAAGCCTGCATACTTTTCATACTGTAAATAAATGTTACTGCTTTCTGTGAAATAATAACAATTCTGTCACCTCTAAGACATTTAGGCAGTGGTTTAACATATTTATTCTGCTACTATTCACCAACACAAAAGTGCAGTATTTGTTTCCATTCTTTGCTTATGAGGAGCACTTGAGATCATTATTGTGGGTGCTGTCTCAGCCTCATCACCATATCCAATTATTTCACGCGTGAGCATCTGCTACAAATATTTGGAGAGTTTTACGTGCGACATCATCGCTAGCTTGTTTTCGCTTCCCCTGTATCGTGCGGAGGAATGATTGCATTTGAATAACAGAGTTAAAACTCGTGAGACAGATCTATTTGTGTCCCAGCAAGATTTGGGTTGCGCCAGGCTGCTAAAGGCACTGCCTCTTCTCCTTGCGATGGTCCGCTTCCCATCCGGCTCCTCTTAAAAAGCAGATTGCCCCCCAGTCAGCGCCTCGGGCTTTCAGAGCTGTGGCCCTGATCCCCGCAACGGTGGTTTTAAACCCCTGGAAGCGAGCACGTGCGTTGGGAGATGAAGACATTTTGACCTAGATTTGTCAAGTTGAATTTGCTGAGAGGATCCTATAACTGCGCTGCATCATTTGGAGGAGATATTCTCAAATTCAGAGCTCCCACATCTCAATTTGGGTCTCTCGTAGTAGACTGAAGACATGGCGGCACATTTGAGGAAAAAAAAAATTGCGGGTTTATGATCAGGCTCAGCTGGATGTGTGTGCTTCCCTTTTTGGTCTCACGTTTTATCAGCAAGCATTACTGTCCATGCCACAGTTAGAGCGAGACATCACAAACAGAAAAGTATTCACTCAGACTGTAAGTAAAATAACACTTGCACACTTAAATTACCTGAGATAATGTTCCACCGCTTTGAAAGTTGGGAAGTAAACATACTACTTTTTCTCATTCACCCTGTTAATGTGTTCGTGTTTTTTGACAGGCCAGTGTGCTCTAGTCTTTATTGGTCCCTCAGGGCTGCGGTACATTTTCTGCAAAGCTGGCGATGGCAGAGATGACAAATGGCTTTAAGTTGTTTGTTTGTTTCCTTGGTTCACAACACTTTTGCCCAATTATTTTGAAGTTTTAAGACTTAAACCCCCATCAGAGGTGAATCACTATTTGAAAGAGCCTTAGCCAACAACCTTTTGCCCATAGTCTACTCATTGCAGGCCTCCAGGGCTCCTTAATGTTCTCACCTTCTTCTTCCACCTTGTCTGTTTTCCAAATTGGTCAATTTTCTTTATCTTCCCCTTATTTGCTGCCCTGGAAGGTAAAAAAAAAAAACCCCACAAAGAGCCATTTGGCGCTAAAGCATTGAAGGATGATCAGAAGAATTATGCAGATGATGCTCTCCCATAATATCAATGTGCACATTTGCAGGCAGCGTTTCCTTTGCCAGGGCCCTATATGCTATATATGTGCATGCCTTTTCACAATGCCTGTGTTGTTCTGCCGAGAGCAGGTGACAGGCATCAGTGATGCATGTTCTGCCTTGCATTAGCTTCCAGACCGAAACCTCAGATGTCCCACAGACGTCATATGGGTCCTCCATGGTGCCAACAGCACAGCTGTGTGCAGGCCTTTGAACACAGTCTCATCTTTGTTTCCACACCTCATTGCTCTTAAGAGTATCTGTAAAAGTCGTTCTTATGGACAGTATAGAATTATGAGTAAAGCTAGTGACTGGAAAGATGTGCACACAATGGAACTCCTCCTCTCTGACTACATTACACATTTCACTACCCCCCCCCACAATGGATCCTTTTAGCAAATATGCATTTTTGTACTTGGCAAAGAGATAATCTTCCTCAGATAAACATGAGGGAGATGTGGGCCTTCATTCTTTGACAGACCATATGACAGAAAGCACAACAACATGACAGCATGTTGACAGGGGTTAGTTTTCTCCCATCTCTGTTGACAGGAATGTTTCCTCTGACTTCACGCTCCTGAGAGATGATTGTGTGGGTGGAAATTAGTCCATTTTAATTGGTTCTTAGATTTGTTAATCCCTGGCCTCCGTGCGATCATTTTATCGATTGCTTTTTTTTTTCCACTTCAGCGTTCTCAAACACTTTTCAAATGCTGTGGAAAACTTAGCTTTGTTTCACGCAGTTGAAACAAAAACTCCTGTGCTTAATTTTTTTATTGGATCATTAGCCAGTCGCCACATCACACTAAAGCTTCGGCAGCACGGATTACAGCGAGGCTGAGTGACTTTGGCATAGAAAAATAGCCCCTAATGATGAGTCTTCATGGGTGTATGCTGCACTGTCTGTGCTCTTGGAAGCACTCCATTCCCCGCCCTTTCCCGGGTAGCTGAACGCATGAGCGAGCGCATTCTCACTGGCTGCCCGGCATTCATTAACCGATGTTGGCTGCGTACCCTCGATGGATTCCAGCACTGCGGAGGAGGAAAAAAGTGTGTCAGAGCCCACCCCCCCCGGGGGCGTTTCCAAACACCGTCTACACACGCGAATCCCCTGCCTCCCGCCGCGGGAGTCGCACACCTGCCCAGCCTCTACCTGCGCGTCGCTGTCCTCCTCGGCCCAAGCGATGTCCCAGAGGGAAGCCCGGATTAGGGGGAATCCTGCGTGAACATGGCGGTCGGAGGATACCTGAGGCAGAACAGGTGCAGACCTCCGGCGGGTATCGCTGGCTGGAGTTTAAGGTGTAGCCGGCTTTGTTTCTCTCCCACCGTGTCCGTTGGAGGTCTAGTCTAATTTTATTCAGGCTCGGAGTGTGAGCACAGCAGAGAACCACTGCAGAGCCACCAGGCAGCTCAAAGTCTCCTTAGACTTTGCCACCAATAACCTGACATCCCACATAGTGTATTGCGATATAGGTTGTTCAGCTCAATACTGTATTGAAAATATATTAACAATATTTTGATGCAAAGCAGAAATATATTGCAATATTCTAAAATGGAAAAAAAATTGCATTATATTGGCTGAGCTAAAAAAAAGCTCAAATATGTTTTCAATATTGGGGACATTACCATAACTTGGGTGAGAGAGTGAAACTTATATCTCAATGGATTGTGGGGCTTGCTACATAAGACAAAGTTCTGCTGACTTCTGGAGGCCGGGATTAAGAGTGCTGAATTGTGGTGACTCGCAAAGACACAGCAAAACTATCAATAGCTACACCACACCAGGTCTATTTTCTCTCTAAACCCCCGTCACAGCTGCCTTGTTCGGAAAAAAAAAACATTTTGACATGTTTTACTTTAAGTGCCTATCTGTACTGACAGACAACAGTTAAAAAATACATTGATATCTACTAATATGGAATTATTTATTTTTAAAGTTGGCCAAAAGATAGCAAAGAAATGCATTTTAGAATGTGAAATTATTAAGAATTCACTCTAACATCTTTCTTCCCCACAACAGTAGTATGTCAAATACATAATACAAAAGAATATAATATCATACCTGATATATACACTACCTGCTTACTAAACGTTTATTACCTATTTCAAGAATAATTCTGAAATAATTGAGAATCAGCTGCATATTGAATAATAGCAAAAACAGGCCATGAATGTGACTGAATCTTCCTGATCTGCTCGATGTTATTGTAGCATGAGCCCCATCAGTCACCTAATGTCACACAGAGCTGTTAGACGTCCTCACCATGAAGACATTGTGTCCTGGTCCATTATGGTCCATGTTTCCCCTTGTATGAACAGAGGGCTGGGAAGGTGAGCTCTGAAAGATGCAGAACAACAGCAGCATCTTCTGGCAGAAAATATTTTGTTTGTATAGTGGCAACCACAAAACCTACAAACAATCTTTTATTTATTACGGTTCTGTTAAAATAAAAATATTAACATTTTTAATATTTTGTTAAGAAATAATATTGTTCATATTCAAGGGCATTGTATGTACAGTATATCACAGTAACTTTTTTGAATAAATCAGAATCTGGCTCAGTCTACTCAAGAATATTGTATTTAAAAAACAGACTTAAACGGAATACTACACTGTAAAATGTTTACAATACTATTATTGCTAAAACATAAGGGAGAAATGACAAGGCAGACCAATATAAAGTGCTAATTAAGAGCACTGTTAGTACAGCTAAAAATATACAGTAGTGTACCCTGGAAGTGCTTTAACACAAACATTAAGCCACTACAAACCAGTGAAAGTTTAACAAATTTTCATCTGAATTTGCAACCCTGTAAGTTTGGTATGGAGTGTAGCCCCTAATGTTTTTTCCCCTTTTCCCTTTCAGTCTAATCCAAAGACACATGCTCTTCAGAAAAGCAAATGCTAAGCTTTGAAAAATTCAGTGCCTTTTAGTTTCAAACTGGAGACCTTGTACAGTACCCCTGTAGAGAAACCTTGAAAGCTTTCCTTTCTGGGAATTTCCAATTCATCGTCATGGCACCCCCGTTTACCTTTTCATGAGTAGCAGCTAGCGTTCAAGCACTAAACCTCAGAGACCCTTCACTTCTGGAGCATTCTGGGATGTGGTGGGATTCCATTTAAGTTGTGCTGCATCACAGCGTGCCAAGGCACCACCTCCAGCACAGACTGAACACAGAGGTACAGAGCTTGAGCGTCAGCAATCAGCTCATGTTTCCTGGTTAAACTCCAACATTCTGAATTCTGGGCGAACTTCCCAAATTATGTCATCACAATAACTTACATGTGGCAGAACTGTGATCTGTGATCAGCAATCAAATAAAGAATTCTGCTAAGGCAAACAAAAAGAAAAAAGACAGCAAAGAAAAAAAATAAGGTCAACAGCTGACACTGATTTGACAGCAGCTTGACTCAGTAAGTTGCTTCATTTTGATGGCTTTTTTCTTGCTTTCCTGATTGATCTCTGTGATTTGTTTTAATAGATTTTTCATGTGTGTTTCGCTGTGCAATTCTACGCACACACTATCTGATCCTCTGATTCGTTCTCCGTTCGGTACACACAGGGATGTTTGCACGCAAATCGCCACTCTCCTGCACGCACATACACACGCGCACATGCGTGCCTACAGCACGCACACCTGTCTGGCTCTGGATCCAGAGTAGGAGGTTGATCTATAAAAAGCTTCCATCCCTCATTATCGTGCTGACAGGGCAGAATGGACGTCTCCCCCTGCACTGGCTCCTGGGCTCAGGCAAGCACCTCCCCGGCGCGCAACCTGCCCCCACCGTGCTGTAGGACACGGTGCTGGGGGGGAGATGCTGTACGCACACTCTGACACGGCAGGTCATGTGACGCTCAATTTCCACTTAAATGACCCGTACTTACACAATACTACAGACATGCGAGGCTTGTGATTGGTGGAGAGCCGCAGTATAGACATGCAGTGTGGAAGCAACGGCTGGGGAGCTGAATGCATACACAGAATGTTCTAGGTATGAGTTCTGGTTTGAATTTTTTCAACCTGAATGACAGCAGCAGCTGTGTAAATGGATAATGTGTAAATGGATAATGGTAATGTATCCTATGTAAACAGCTGTCTAAATGAAAAATGTGTGAAGGCAATTTAAGCTATGAAAGTTTCCCACGGATGAGGGCGTCTGCTAAGCAAATACATGATGCTTATATGGTGGAATATTTTAATAAATTAACATCCCCAAACAAGACATAATGTGCAATGTGCTCTGCAATTTTTACACACCAAATAAAATCAACAAAAAACATGTTTGATTATGGAGAGAGAGAGGAAACAACCACACTATTACTTTAGGCCTCTACATTTGGTCTTCAGATGAAGACTGCAGAAAGTAAACAAAACGTATCTCAGACAGAAAACTATATTTTAAGTGGCTATAAAAGATAACAAAGCTGAAAAAACAGGAGTGTTCAAGTGAGAGCAGCAGAGAACTCTTACCTGATCTATGTCATGACAATGCTTTCAGACACACAGTGCTCTTCAAAATGTCCTGCACCATGCGTGGCTTCATTTTAGAATAAAAATGTGCTCCTCACTCAGCGGGTCACTGGGGTGGGTTCCCAGGGATTCAAACTTTCTCTCAAACAGACTAAAATGTTATCTTAGGCAGTCTCCTGAGTGGCTCAGTCGGCAAAGGTACTCACTCCGGGAGCACCGGCTGAATCCTGATTGCTCGGATATCGCTAGCTTGAGACCAGGTATGTCATTAGCCGGCTACGACTGGGATTCCACAGCAGCAGGGCGTAATTGGAAGTTGTTCTGTCCTTTGGAGTACTTTTGGAGTAGGTTGAGCTAACTTCATCTGGGGTTCCTCAGGTCACTGCCGAGCACCTGTTAGCGGCGATGCTGCCCCTCAAATAAAGGCTTTCCAGAAGCAGTCTGAGTGGCTTGAAGTGCATGTGAAAAACAGCCGTTGGCATCTCAAGAGAGCAGAACGGAGGGGTGAACACGCCCTTGTTTAGCAATTCCTGTTTGGGTGGAGGAAGCGTAGCAGTGAGTCAAGCTGGAAATGGTCCCTCGGCAAATCCAAAGCAAGAAGAAAAAGGAAGGGAAATATATACAGCGGAGTAGACAAACAGGAAACAACAATTTTAAAGTTTTTTTTAAAAATATTTTTGAAGTAGCTAAATTGCAATTAGAAAGGAGTCTGTACATGTATTTCATATTAATGTCAATGCTTACCAATATGTTACTGATGAATTTAAATTCATAAATTATTAATTTGTAGAGCAACGTCAGCGATCCAACAGATTTTGAAAGAGGTCAGAAAGCTGGCGCTCACATTGCAGGTGTGTCAGTCACAGAAACAGCAAAATTATTTTATGTGTTAGGTGGAAAAGTGTTGACAAAAATCATAACAGGGTATGCCAAACAAGGAAAAACTACATCAGAAACAGTGGTCATGACTTCTTGTACAGGGAAGGATGGATACTTAACAAGACAGCTGCAAAAAACACCAAATAACAGCTTCAGAAATTACCACAGAACTGAGTATACACCTCTGTGACCCAATCTCAACAAAAACTGTACATCATGAGCTTCACAAAGCTGATATTTATGGTAGGGCTGCCATTCGAAAACCGCTTGTAACCAAGGCTAATGCACAGCGTTGCATAGGCTGCTGTAATAAACAAAAAACCTGGACTTTTGAGCACGAGAGTAAGTAATATGGTCTGATGGTCTTTTTCTACATCTGGATGGGTTTATCTGTTAAAGTATGAGCAGCCTTCTCAGGGGAGCCATTGGTCCAATTATTACTCTCCATAGAATTACAGTCAAGAAAGACAACGCCATTTTAGGCAACCAGGTGCACCCTTGCAAACATCTTTTCCTCAATATTATATGTTAGGACGATAACTCTGCCATACACCCTGCTAAACAGATTGAAGAATGGTTTCATGAACACCAAGATTAAGTGAAAATGCCTTGCATTGCCTCCCCAATCACCACATCTAAACAACAATCGACCTTTATGGAAAGTTCTGGAACCTCTTTCGTGGAGGCTTTTTTTCTTGAAGAATGGTCCAATATCCCACTATAAACAGTTCAAAACTTGCATAAAACAGCATTCCAAGAAGGACTGAAGTTGTTTGGAAGGCAATGAGCAGCCAAAGTTAATAATATTCATAAATTGTTTGGTGTTTCCATTTTATCTATCCCCTGTACATAGCCTATTTTATCTTAGAAGATTGTTAGGCTTTTGGTATAGTAAGCAACACGTCTGACATGACAGTACACTTGAACTGTTACTCTGTCTAAAAATAACTATCTACTTACTTAATTTCATGAATTTCCTTTTTTAAGTATTTAATAGTACTGGATTTCCTTTTTTAGTATTTAATTCATTTTCTTTTGGTCATTAGCTGTCTTCACCTACACTTCTGTTCATGTCCTACCATGCATTCACACTCCTGAATACACCTTCTCTGCGGGGCCGCAGTTGTAGTTGTGAATCGTTACAGGAGCCATTTTCTAATGATCGGTCGAGGGTCTGAATCTGTTTCAAGTGCCTGTAGTTTGAAGAGACTCGAAGGCGTCTTCACACTACTGACTCTAATGGGAACATCTACGCTTCTGAGCACTACTGTGGTGAGCATGTTTTTCTTTGGAGAGGCAGAGTTGAGGAACTGAACCCTAGTCTCCCTCTCCACACTATCACAGTAAAACTACATTGCTGAAAGGCTGGGCTGTCACTGAACTACATTAAATCTGACATAGTTGAGGGTCTTTTTTGAACAAAGTTCAGTCTTGTTCAGTTGTGAGTTGGCATTTGTCAGTAGCAGTTGTAGCTAGTTAGCCAGCTGTTGAAAGACACCAGAGACAGTTGTTTGGCTTTGCTGAAGTGCTGGAGTCTGAGGCGGAAACTGACAACATCCTATGGGATTAGCTAGAATGATCAGGAATGTTCAAAAATGAATGGGAGTCAAATCATAAAATAATCAAAATAAAACAAATCTTTTGTAACTACAGTCATTTCTTCACAAAAATGATGTAGCTGTTAACACTGCTTTAATGTCTTTAGTTTGACGTGTGCAGAAGAAAGTCTGAATTTTTTATTGCATTATTTTTTCTTTGTTAATTTATAACTGCAAAACTTTCAAATAGAGAGCATTCAAAGTTGGGGAAAAAATACATGGAGAAGAAATATGCAAAATGAAAGCCCATTAGACTTACAAAAGGCCAAGAAACCTTACCCCAAACCCCTCAATACTCCAGTACTCTCTTTTTCACAGAAACTGTCTGCAATGTAAAATGCAATGCAATGTAAAAAATACATAGAGAAGAAATATGGAAAATGAAAGCCCATTAGATTTACAGAAGACCAAGAAACCATACCCCAAATCCCTCAATACTCACCTGGCTGTGTGAATGCAAAAAAAAAGCAGGCACAGGTCTATATGTAAATTTTTGGACAATTCAGAATAATAACAGTGACGCACAACAAGCTGTCATGTCTGTTACCTGGATAAAATGAACCATGTTGTATTGCACAAATGGCTATCTGTCTGTTGACACCTCCTTGTTATCCCCTCCCTCCACCTCTGCCACTGTTGATGGAAAGACCCTTAAATCACAGAGATGAGGAAATCAATGGGGTATGTCTGAGCCCTGACACAAAGCCTTTCGACAGATTCCCTGCAGCAGCTGGGGGGGGTGGAAGTGGGGGCCTCTAGCAGCCTCCATAGGAGATTTATGTTCACTGCTACACTGGCCAAATCTCCCCCAACTTCCTGTTTTTCACGAGCAGAGACATAAAGATTGCTGTCAGTAGGACTCAGCGAGATGCGAATCCCCCCCTCCCTCGCCGCCTCTTGCCCCCCGGTTTTTGTTCCATCTCCCAGGCAACTGTGACAGCTCGTTGCAGATTAGCGTAACCACCTGCACGGTGAAGGAACCTGCATGGAGGTAGCTAGCAGGATGACTCGGTGCCGCCTCGGCGTCAAAACCCCGGGGTGGCTTTGTGGGACGTAATCTGCAGCAAAGGTGTATCCACATCAGGTGAAAACCAGCTGTGACATGGCATTAGGAAACAGCTATGGAGACTCAAATGCGTAAAATCACCACCAAAGAGACAAGTGAGCCATGTCATGCAGCCATTGACAAACAGTGAAATTAGGAAGCATTACTCATGTTCTACGACTCTGTAAAGGGCTGAATGAATGAAATTAAAAGCCGTCTACTGCCATGAATAATTCTTTTCCTCAAAAAACTAGCAGTCCTTTGTTAGTTTTATAACTTAATACATTGCATCAAAAAATACCAAATTATTGAGTTTTTTGAAATACTTCATAATTCTAAAGAAAAAGAGCAGTTGCGAACTAGTCTTTAATTAATAACATAGAAAGCTAAGCACTGCAAAATGTTACATAAACAATAGTTAAGAATATTGACAAGCTACATCACGTTATACTGTATTTACGTAAACACACCAGCAGATTACCATGATGTGCTTATGCATTAATCTAGAATTGAATAAGGCCTTGAGACATTGCCATCTTAACCATTCTAGGAGTATTTACACAGGAAAAACATAACCCTAATTACCTTAGTATGAACACAATCTTTGATCTTCTTTGTCTTGCGCCAGATGACCTATGATGCTTTTTACCATCAATCAAAGTGCTTTTAGGAGGTGCAACTGACCTTCAGGCTAAGTGGTGGGAGTCAGGATGTGGCACTCACACCTGGCCTTACACACAAATGGTTGACCCCCACCTTCAGAAAAAAGAAAAAAGAAATCAAATAGCTGAAGTCTCACCTAAGTGGTGTTTCAGCAGTTACAGTAATGGTTGTCTTTGTGGATTCCAGTAGACTTTCCATTTAGTGGTGAGGTATAACATCCACAGAGGGCCAGTTGCAGGTGCCATAGATGTAGTACTACTGGGTTGCTATGAATGTGAAAGTCAACCAGTAATGTCGGATAAGCCTGAATCTGAGATCCAAATTCACCTGTATTTTAAGATCCATATTATGGTTATTGTATACATACAGCGCATGCATGTGTGCGTGTGTGCATGTATTACATTATATAGGGATATCCCCCATATTTAGTCATACACTATTTAAGGTTTCACAAAAACATGACAGTCAAACCATGAAAACGAACTCTGGAATTATTTTTTGTTAAACTAAATGGACAAAAATGGGCATATTTTATTGTTCAGACAATAAATGTTGCTGTGATTCCAGAGTGTCAGGTATATGTCAGTCTGTCTGGGAGACCAGAATTACACATATCGCCAAGAATGCTCCAGCTAATCTAATAATCCTATATCTATGGTTGAAGCTTTTGCAAATGAGCTGGAGAGGGAGGGGAATGATGGAGCGTCGTTGGGGGGGTACACACATAAACTGGGGCACTTAGATAACAGCTGGCACACGAAAGTACAGCGTTCTGAGGGGAGGAACACTGAGAATCAGAAAAGTGCGGAAAAAAAAACAGAAACAGAAAAGGCTCAGCAGACAGCAGTGGTTCTCTAGGGACTGCTGAGGAAAAGGTACCATCTGATCTCAGTCCCTCGTGATCCCTCCAGCTTTCCCTCTGATGGCTCAGCAAGGCCAGAAAGGATTTTTGGAAACAAAGATGAGTTTGTACTTCCGTACGAAAGCAGCGCTGGGAGAGTTAGGGTTGGTTTTGAAAAATGCAGGGGGATAACCAGTGATAGGAGCCATTTTCGGCTTTCGGTTTGGGACTCCGAACCCCGCTCCTGCTCTCTTTCTCTCCTCGTTGCTTTCCCTCCCTCCATCTCTCATTTTCTGCCTGTCTGGCACTGCTGTTGCACCCTTGCACAAATCACTTAACCCTGAATCACTTCAGTAAGTATCTAGTTGAACGTGTGCAATGTGCACAATGTGAGTTGTGCAAAGCCAGTGAAGAATTGAATAATGTAGTGAGAGGGAGGAAGAAAGATGGGGGCATAAATCTCCAGCCTGCACTGGGTTGCAAGTTCTGCATATTTATGGGTGGAAGATTAAATGTGGCAATAAGTACAACTCTGTGTACAAACTAAAGCTTGTGTTGGACAGTGTCAATCCTGGAAACAGGGAGCAACATTACAGCAGGTTCCAAAATGTGTGTTTGTGACAGTTTAAACACTTGAGTGCAGCTCCTTGTGGATACATGGAGGCAACTGAGTGTAATAAAAGATGTGGAGCAAACTGAAGAGGCCCAATTTATCTGATGCTGTGGTAGAGACGGGGCTATAAAGCTTTATAGGGGATTGTACCTGCATATATTGCAAGCATGTGATGGTGTAAAACAAGGCAAGGTGACCTTTGCACATGAGGTGAAGAATCAAAGGGAGGACTACAGGAATAATGGAAACCATGGGGAAACAGGCAGAGGTCTCAACTGTAATCTGAAGTGAGTCTGTGTCTTTAATGGAGAGAGTACTTTCATTATGACAAAAAATGACTGAAACTCCAGTCTGCATCTAATATAAAACATTGACAGTGCAAGATTATGGCTGCAACTTGGATTAAGTCTGCATCTGTAATAGGGATCGGGCATTTTAATGTAGAATGATGACTGGGAAGACACTGACATCTGTAATGGAGACAGAGCAATTTCACAATGCATAATGATGCCTGAAACTCATACTAAGTCTGTACCCTCTGCAAAGATAGAGCGCACAAGATGTGCACAATGCAGAATCACGGCTAAAAGCCATGCAGCATCTGGACCTTCCATGAAGGTGCAGCATTTGTGCTATGCAGAACGATAGGAGAAGAAGAGAACCTAGGACTTTAACTTTTGGGGAGCACAGCAGTGTGGTTCAGGAGGGCTTCGGCCATTTTTCATCACAGGCGTTATTTGTTCGGCAGAGGGAAGCAAGGCTGAAAATGATGGAGCCAGGAACACCACTCAGCTCATGTTGTTCAATGCTCTCCCCGGTCCTCCCGGGGAACAGAGTGGAATGTGGGATGTGCCGTTCCGCTGTATTGAGTTTAATTTGTTGAAAGTGCCTGATACAGCAAAACATCTTTTATTTATTTGCTTGGTAAAGCCCCCTATCAAATGAACCGGTGAACCTGAGAATGGGCTGCCAGACACTCCTCAAATCTCACCCTCCCCATATTTATTTCCCCCGCTTGTCTTTTCTTTTTCGCTTCCCAAAACAGGCTGATGACTACAAACAGCAAGTGAGAGCAACATTTGTTTCCGCTCTCCTTTTCAGCCTCTGCGGCAGTTTGATTGAGATTCCACTCTTTGTGCGGAGCCCAAACGTGTAATTGCCATCCCTGCACTGACGAATCACTCACGATGTCGACTGGAGAACACGGTAACATCGAGCTTCATGCTCATTATGAGCCAGTAAGGTGTTGAAATGATCTTCGGCACCACACAAAGACAGCAAAGACCAGACTTTACTGTATGTAAGGTGGGGTGAGTATGATATGTTTCTGAGAATGTTATCAATGTGAGAGAGTCCCAGCTTCCCAATTACTTGCCCATTACTTGGTCACAGACATCACATTACATTACTGGCATTTCACAGACGCTCCTATCCAGAACAACTTTGATCGGTTACAGTTTTTTTCACAATGTTACCCATCTATACAGCTGGATATTTACTTAGGCAATTGTGGGTTAAGTACCTTGCCCAAGAGTACAGCAGCAGTGCCCCGGCAGGGAACCGAACTGGCAACCTTTCAGCCATGAGTCCTGCTCCTTAACCATTATGCTACGCTGCTGCCCAACAGACATCATATGTTCATGTACAGAAGCAGTAATCTTTGATTTGAGAAGGTGATACAGTCATACGCTGCATATTCTCCAGTGTGGGATTAAAGCAGTGTTTGGAAACATTGCTGTCAACAAAGCACTGCTGTGTCAGGTCAGCAGTATCACTTTGGTTCCGATGAGTGGAGAGAGAGCCTATCCAAAAATGCCCCCCTGGACTTTCACACTGGGACCTATACTGATTCTCTGTACTACCGACTCAACAGAATGAGCCAGCAATTACAGTACCTCTGCGAGGAGGCCATTTAAAGCATCTCCGGCGTGATCATTTAAGTCACGCTCCAGTAATGCAGTCGAGATATGGATCAAGGTGCACCGCTGTTCGCCATGTTTATCACAGCGAACAAACGAACTAACTAAAATACGATTCTTCTTCTTGGCTCGCGAGGAAGATACAATCACGGGAGACGCAATCTTTGGGCGTGAACGTTTTTATAAACAGAGAATGAATTCAAGTTATCAGAGCGAAGTAAAAAACAAATTCATTTTCTTTTATATTGCTCAGAGTTGCATCAGACAATTTGTATGAACTGATGCGTGTTGTTGCCAATGCTAACAAACTCAAAGGGCGTGGAGGTCTCTTCAGATTAGATGTTTCGGAGAGGGGGGTTGTTCCTTTCTCTGTGTCTAATTCACATTAACAGGCTATAATACAGGCTAGCTTTGCCATGCAGGAATGTGCAGCATGTTGGGACCAAACCTAAAAATTACTCAAAGACAAACAGGCCTATTTGTGAGGGAATCAGGAAAATCCATCACATTTTTTGAGGCACTTTTATTTAATGACTATTATGTAATGACTATTAAACAGGTAATTTACACCAGCTCTGATTCAGATGTACCATTCCGTGCCTGGAGTTTTGGTCGCATTTAAATGCGCTCCAAGTACACCTTGCCATGGGTACAGATGTGTCTTATTGTCTCACTTTTCAGTATGATACTGAATATGGTTGAGCAGGTGTGGAAATGCTTACCCAACAGGAGCTGTGAGAAATGTCTAAACATTATGGGTACTCTCTAGTTGTCTCTGTCAAGATGATTACCTCTGAATGTTCAACCAGAAATAGCGTGCACACTGTTTAAGTGTACACACAAAAAAATGTAAGTGACAAGCACTACCCTTTCGTGCTTTTCACTGCTGGAGTGTGAGGGTGAGGATGACCTTACTCATTGGTGAAATGGGTCCAAGGTGACTTACATCTGCAGAAATTCAACGAAACTCCCAAATTTGAAGGATCTCGAGATGACACAGTTCACTCCGCCTACAACTGAATGTGGCCGGGGAGAATGAGGCCACTGGGGCTTTGAGTCCTTTCAGTTTGTCATCATATCCGCCGGTTGAGAACTAAAAAGCAACCAGAGTTCCTGAGGTGTTGTGTCCCTCCACGCAATAGTTCACACCTAATCCTGCTTTCTCCCCCTCTGTCTCTCTGTCTCTTTCTTTATATCTGTCTTTTATCTGGGCTCATACTGTTTTGGCCCAGGTATAAAAGTTTCCAGGTTGCTACTGTGACCCATATTCCATAACCTACTTCCTTGTACTTTTGATTGTACAGTATCTGTATTTCTGTACAAGACCTGGAGGCTAATTTGCAGTGACATCCTATCTCCATGAGCCAGGAAGTGCAGCGTGCAAACGCAGGGCTCTCACAGTGAGTCTTGCCATTGCACCGGGGGTTTGAGCGTCTCGTGAGTTTGCGAGAAATTGTATCTGTGCCAATGACGATTTCTGGGACGATGTGCTTTGATGCCCCTCTGCTTGGCTAGTGTGGGTTTTGTCCTAGCTACGGACCTTCTACTGTATGCATGTTAAAAACCGTGCGATTCATGAGTTGCCATTTCACTCATAACATTGCAGGGCAGAAAGTAAAAGATTCAGCACATATCAGCGGATCAGCACTTTTCAGATCATTCAGTAGAGCAGAGAGGGAAAGTCCTAGCTACATGTGTGTCCTTTTAACCAGGACATTTTAAAATAAACTTCAATCCTTAATCTTATTAAAGTAAGCAATGTTATTACCCACCATGATTTGTGACTTTGGGCACAAATGCACTATTATATATACAGACACGCAACAATGCCTCTTCATAAGGACTACTGAGTTCAATGTTATTGAAGGTGCTTACATCTTTAATAAAACAGTGGCACCTCTCACAGGGCCTGGGTCTCCTCCCCATCTCACCTGAGTTGGGAGTTGGTGACCGTGCCCTTTCAATGTGTCATCTGGAAGGCACCGGGATTATTTTCAGTGCCGCAAAGCGATAGCATTTGCTCTGTCCTCCATATCCTCTAGTACAGTTGCAACAAAAGGTCCCTCCTTTCAGCATCCAGGCAGTGAAAGTAAAAGAGCAGGGGTCTGGATTGAGTAAAACGCGACGCATTTGTTGCACCTGACTCACGCTGAATAACGTGCAAAGCACACACGGTTACGCAGGTGATGGAAAAAGGGACACGATACCGTTCCCGAGGGGAGGACGAACGAATCTGACTTCACGAAACTGCCCTGCTGAAATGGCCTGGTCTTCATTCGGGGCACACAATGTGTGGCAGGGTTGTGAGGAGGCACAGAGCCTGACAGGTGTTTAAATTCTACCTTGTGGAGAGACAGGATGGGATGTTGAGGCACCTTCTTTACCCCTATGGCCACTCTGTTCCCATATTACATATTACATTATTGTCATTTAGCAGATGTTCTTATCCAGAACAACTTAGACCAGTTACATTTTTTTTTCTTACAATGTTAACAATTTATACAGCTGGATATTTACTGAGGCGATTGTGGGTTAAGTACTTTGACCAAGGGTACAGCAGCAGCGCCCCAGCAGGGAATCGAACCAGCAACCTTTCGGTTATGAATCCTGCTCCTTATAAACCATGCACCCCCCACCCCACCCCACCCCACCAAGTCCATGTGCCCGTTCCATTTTTGAGGCTGCCTCAGTGCTAAATGAAGGGGAGTCAGCCAAACGGTTCTCTCAGGACCCTGCCGCAGGCTCCGACCGGCAAGCAGAAGCAAGAACAGCTCACAGGCCCTCTGTCCGCCCCACTTTGATCATCTTTTAGAGGCTCCGCCGCCATTGTGTCTCAAGTGCCCATTTTCATCCCGTTCTCATTATTTTCATCTTTTTGTCCCATTGTCATTTGAAAAAACGTGCAGCTATAAATGTTAACAGCGAGACGGTTGCAGAATTAATGTGCCATTCTTTACTGGAGCTTTGAATGATAGTCATTAAAATGACCACGTCGCAAAGCACACCTGAGGAGGAAATCAGTTCAGTGCTCGGGAGACACAGAGCATCGTCGTATAAACCTTAATTTAAAAGCACTTATCATCTGCAAGTAAAAAAAAAAAGAAAAAAGATATGAAGTGATTAAAACAATTAAAAATGCTTGAGTAATATTGCTAACATAGGCCATTTTAATGAAGAAATATGCTTGTATGAAGAAATGATCCCCAGGAATAGTCTTTTTGTTGCGGCGGTTATGTTCAGAGCTCTGAATTGCAATCACGTTTCAGAATTTGCTACAATTCCTCCTCCACCTATGTGACTGCTGCGGTTAGCTATAACTGCCACATCCATCTTTTTTATTGTCATGCATGACATGATTTATGACATCACGGCATGTTATTAAATGGAAATAAGTAAATAAAAAGGGTGAAGCCACGACAGTTGGCAATTGCCCACAGTAAGCAACAACTGGTTTAGATCTTAACATGAAATGAGAACTTTTCTTTAATAGAACTATAAATCCTGAGTGAAATCAAAGACATAAACACTTTTGGGCTGATAGGTTTGAAGCTGCGAGACAGCAAGGTCTTTGAAAGATGAAGGTCTTTGTTGGAGGAGAGATACGGGCTGAAATATTTTTGAAAGCCCTTCAGCCAGATGTACGTGAACACAGATCGATAAATTCAAACGCGGGGAGTCAGGAAAAGGTCAGAGTTCAGGTTGAGCTCTTTGTCACCGCTCTTCGCTTGGGGTTGTCGGTTGAGACGCCTTGAGGGCGATACGCGCGATCCAAAGTCGGAGCGGCTAAAACAGCCCCCGTTATCACTTTGTAATGTCCCCACAGGCAGAGCCACCGGAGATGGTGGCCCAGGGATGAAGGGTAGCTCCGTTGGTCAGTGACAAGACAGATGCCTTCCTGCCAACGTGGGGTCGCTCACGCTTGGTGAGCTATGACTGATATTTCGCCATCGTCCAGGCTCCCCATCTCCAGCAGGTTATTAAGATAATCACGCGCACCGAGAGGAATGTTTGCATACTCTGCGTCCAACACCTTAATTCAGTCCTCGTTTTATTGCCTGCCCCTGTGATTTGTTTTCCATGAAACGCTCTGAGAGCCGTGTGCGCAGGAGAACAATGTCCAGGCCTTCTCCATTCATTTCGAGGTGGCAATTACACACTGTCAGCACCCGGACGGTGATTGTTCATCTAGACCTGACTCCTGAGCCAGAAATATAACCACTGTACTCAGCAGCAGAAATCCCCCCCCTCCTTCTCTCCCTCCCCCATCCCACCACCCTCCACCTTCCACTCACATCGTCCCACACGCTACACTGCCCTCTACAGCCCGCCCCCTCCCCCCACCTCCCACCCCCACATCTGATTTATAGAGGCTAGCAGTTTTCACTCGGCACTTTTTCACATTCAATAAAAGGTGCCCTTCTGCCAAGAGTAATAAACACAGAAATGATGTGCAGGAGGACCTTTCAGACAGTGAGGAGCGCTACCCTCCTCATACTTCCTTTGGATTGTTTTGTGCACAAAAACAAAAAAAAAGAATATTTAAGGCTTGCGTAGCTGTCATGCCTGGGTAACAGTATTAGCGTTAGGGTAAGCATCAGGAGCGGTGGCATGGGCAAAAATGCTCCACTCCATTGTGACCATTTATTGTAACTGCTATCATTACATGCAGTTTTGATGCAGAGTCTCTTGTTAGTGAGGACACCTCGCCCATGTTTTTGGTGCACATGGCTAAATCGTGGAATGCTACACCCAGGCCAAACTCCATGCAGAGAGAGGGCTCAGATGCTGCTGCACAGTCTGGGAGAGTAAAATTTCCCAGAAACGGTGAGGACACTCTTTGGAAGCTACGTGCTGAGTAGGCGCAATGATCCGAGCAGGAGTAGGTCAGCAATCAGCTAGGCTAAGCAGTCGCTCAAAACTTTTTAAAGATTCATTTCATATTCGCGGACGAAACCTGCCAACTCGTGAGGACAGCTGCAGCCTCAGGTCCTGCTTTCTTCAGGGGCGTTTATAGCAGAAATAGGCAAATGTTGATGGTAAATGACCCTGAATGAAAATAACACAGACCTGATGAGCCACTGTAGCACCCAAAACGTGTATGCCTGACAGGTTCACTTAATCCAACAAAGAGGAAAAAACTGATATATAATGAGCATCCATTCACATGCACATACACTTTCTCTGTTTCTTTGTTCTCGGATGCGTAGCCATCTCGATACAATGTCAGGTCTTCTGTCTAGCCTGTGTGTGTCAAATGCATGGCAGGACCCTTTGAATTGAAGGCCTGAATGTGTTAACAACAAAGTGGGACTCACACGTTACTGCTTGTTTGATGGTGATAACTTCAGCTTTTCTGTTTGCATGTCAACACATTTTTTTCCTGCTTAATGTAATGCAGAGAGAACACATAATAAATTATGTGAGATCTAAGGTGAGCTGCATGTGCCTAATCTTTGATCAAATAATTAACAAGTTCCCTGACTTTTCCTGCCAAAATAAACCTGAAATAGATAGTGTGTTAAATATTATATGAGAAATGACTGTTTTACAGTATCAGACAACAAAAAAGCTATCTTGCACTGCCCCCTAGTGGAGCACAGATATTTGGAGAACACAATTGACCATAAACAGGATTCAGCACCTTGAAATGTTGCATTACAGACAGATCTGAGTTTACATAAACGGAATATGTGCATGACACAAAACCCATGAATCGTTACACAACATCAAAAAATCTCTCTGAAGAAAAAAACCACAGTGAGATATGTTTACTTATGCATGAATACAAGGGCAATACTGACAGACAAAGGTATTTTTAGAGCCAGAAAGGAATACTGCACTTCACAGCAAACTACATGTGGCAATGTTGCCATGTTGCCATGTGTAGCTTCGGTCAAAGGAGTGATGCATAGTGATGAGACAACCCTGGATTATGGCCAAAATCAGAACCAATAACAGCCATTGATAGCAGTGATGATGAAAATGAGGAGAAAATCGTTTAATCAACTTTAAACCTGACACATAAGTACACATGAGAAAACGCCAATTGTTAACAGTAAGTGAGCAAACTGGTTCTAAGAAGACAAAACACAATGAAGCAAAGATTTTCTAGTCATACCCTTAACATCAGAATAATAGACTAACTACTCGTGCTGTAGAAGTATTGTTTACTCAGGTAGGAGGGAAGCACCATAGATATAACAGCTATCCATAATGCAAGGACAACCCAGTCTATTCAATGTTTGTAAAGAAGGCCTGATTTTTAAGATTCTGTGGCCTTTTTCCACTTCCTGAGCACTTGGCGTTCTACCACCAGAACAGCCCTTTTGTTTATCATCATGTATTTGCGGAAGAAACAGCTAGTTCAGCTGGTTTTCAGCTGCCGCAGCTCAGGGTCATGCTGAATATTCGTGGTCAGCCTGGAGCGAAACGCTACTGATGATGCATGCCCCCTAGAGGGCAAAGATTGCACCGCGGAGACCAGGTCAGTCCCACCTCACTTGCAGCTCGGTGTGTTCAGGGACACCTCCGCCATTCATCCTCTGTAATTTGACACTTGCTTGTCTCGGTGTATATTTTCACAGGGTTGTTGCCCTTGGAAGCGGCAAACAGGTATTGCATCCAGCTAAAAACTGGAGAGGCACAAAGCGTACCCTTATTTGACAGCTCTCCTGAAACTGTTTGTTCCTGATTGTTTTGCATCTTTACCAAGATACCAGTTTAAACAAGGATCACAGCAAATGATTCCTTTTAACCAGTTTTAGTTACAAAGATTTTATGTAAAAAAACTCTGATCTCCTTTTTGTAATCAAAATGATTCAGGGTAACCGAGTCTCTTTGTTATAAATCATTCTAGGCAAAGAACATAATTTAAAAAAAAAAGAATCAGTTTCACCCCACTGAAACTGGCAAGCTTGTTGATCACAAAATGGATCATTAGTTTCAGGATCATTATCAGTTTGAAGGTATGTTTTCTGCCTGCCCTGTTTATAGCTTGACATCGATTACAATACTATACTCAATTCTGGAATATTATATTGATGATGATTTAAAAATCCTGCTTTGATGCTGTATTTCCGCCATTTAAAAACCACACAAAGACTTGCTGTTGTAATCATTAATTCATATATGCTGAATATTTCATGTTGTATTGACTGCAGCATACATATATACATGTACTAAAGTCCCTGGGTTATTCAGATGAGCAACCTTGATGCAGAATCCTTGAAGGAAGCTGCCACCCAGACAGGGAAGAGGGTGCACGCTCCACAAGAACGATGAGATGAAAACAGTACATAAAGGACACCTTCAATGATTCCTCTGTGACACCTCCAGCATGCTTAGAGTCATACTATTGGCTGGATCAGCTTCAATCTGCCCCTCTGCTGTTTGTAAACTGATCTCTTTGTGTCTTTTGGTCTTTGTCCATGAAACAAATTCAACAAGCAAAACACTATCATGCAGCAAGCATAGTCCGACGGCAGCAGGCAGCTGTTAGACGAAAGGGTTGAAATTTCAAACGTTTCGCCCAAGATCAGTCTCAGCTTCTCAGCCGAAGTCAGCGTTTGCGTTGGGCTATCAGACAGTCAGTCAGTGTTTGAAAATCATTATCTTCCCAGAGCTCAGATGAGCAGGCCATGCTTTGCTCCTCACACAAGAAGTGGGCAGAGTTTCACTGCATCCTTTACAATGGGTCAAACTATGAAATTATTCTAAACTGTTTTTGCTTCTACTGATGGTTTTTCTGGAAAATAACTCAATGACCTGCATTCTACGAGGTTGGTAGATTGTGCTTGCCATTTATTTTATGGTTAAACTATTGATGTTGTTAACATGCAAAATTTAACATAACTGATGTGCCCTAAGCAAGTGCTGTACAAGCAAAGTTTATTGCTATATATTCCATTATTAATCGACAGAACAACTTTTGCCTTATTAATAATGGAAAGGAAAAATAATATTCTTTCCTGAGAGCAAACTAGAGTTGCAGTGTTAGGCTGTGGTTTTATTGTAACCTGTGTCTCAGGGAGATTTTCCTCGCCCAAGTCCCACAGTGTGTGAAGGGAATCCCGTCTAAATGAAGTTAACAACACGCCTGCAGGCTTTCCTGAGTGCAGGGCATGCAGCAGATTGGAGCTGCAAAGAGACAGAAACTTTGATCATGAGGGAAATTAACAATTACTGCTGATGGTGTAGAATCAGCAAGGGGAAATAAGGGATGGCCCATGGGGGTGCTGCGAAATTATGAATGGCTGCCTGAATCTGAGCATATTCACGTTTGAGAGTTAACATAGTACAGGCTCAGCTGAGAGGCCTGTGAGCACTGGTGGGGGGGGGTCTTTTTGACGGTTTACAACAGGGAATTCTACCACTCTGACTTGCGCGATGCAGCAAGATTCATCACGCCGTTTTGCTTTGCGTTAAATACCCTCCTCACACTGAGCATGTGCAAGATGCTGTTAGTCATTTTCAGGACGGCTGGAACATTTCCTTCCAGCGAGGGCGCGCGAAAATAATTCAGATTCAGTCGATTACAATAAACTCGGCACAAGTCATGGCTGACAATCAAAGTCTGATGCGCCAAGCCATTTTTTTTTTCCTTCGCTCAATAGTAATGGTAAATGCAATGACGTTGTCCTTCCTCTAGAGGGTGGCCATATGACTCCCAAAAGGAAGGATTTTTTAACCTTTCTCACAAAAGCCTACGAAAATGTATTCTGCATTTGCTGCAAAGAGAATTCTATGCCTCAGTGCAGTCAACTGCAAGGATGTTAAAAATATCTCCAAAAACTGCAGAATCCTTCTGTTATTGTATGACGCCCCATGTGGCATGTTTTTCTGTTTCTGATGTTTTATGTCTGGAGGAAAGAATGAATTTTCCTATGCACTTAGAGTCAAGGAGGGTGGCATGGAAAAAAGGTGTATCAAAGATGTATCCTTTGGACTAATGCATTCACATTCATATTACACATCATTTAATTCCAGAGGGCATGAGCAAAGTTTTTAACGGTTTATCTCCATCATCCACTGACTCCAGCGCTGTACAATTCTGCGTCATTTCAAAATTAAAGAGCAGTTGCGCCATTGCATTCTGTTGTTTCAAATAACAGGCACTGCCTGAAGAAAACCCGATGGAGCAGAATTTTTGGAGCCTCCTGTCTCGACTTCATTTCCAATATCTTCCTCCTCTGTCTCGCCTTTGCGAGATTTCAATGTTTCAAGTGTGTTCAGTGTTGCAGGATATCATTCAATTCTTCCATAATGAAGAGCTGTCTCTTAGGAAATTGCTCTCGCGCTCCCCACACAAGGAAGCAGTCCTATGACTCAGCCAGAATATTGAACAGGGGGGAGCAGAGAAGCTGGCTAGCATGGTTCCTATGGCAACTCTGAGGGAGATATTCAGTGAGATAATCATTTTAAAGCACGGCTCACATTTACGTTTTTTTTTTTTTTTTTTTTAAGACCACTTCTTCATGTGGCTCAGCTCACAGAGAGAGAGAGAGCCTGGACACAAGACAGGCATCCTCATATTTCGCACTCGTTCCCCATGACTTGGTCTGCGAGGAATCACGTGAGCTCTTTGTGGTTCTGAACAGGTTTCCCTGCCTCCCTTCGCGAGAATAAAGGTGTTACGATGCGGTTTCTCTTTGTGCTCCTCCCAGACATCTTCAGTGCGGCCCTCTGCTTTGCTGTACCGTCACCCAGAACCTGCCAAAATGCTTTGTCTTACTAGAATCGCTCCTCACACAGGGGCCCTCTGCACTATGGTAACAGAATCAGTTTGAATTAGAATCTGCAGCTGAAGCGGCAATTTATACAAGCAGATTACAGAGTAGGAATTGTTCAGTTTCGTAATAATATTCACATGTAAATCAGCAAAGCAATCCAACTGTTAATTTAGCAGATTCCAAGTAATACTGCTGTGTTTCAAATCTGATAATGATGGAAACCTGCCTCATATCCAGATCGAAACTGGATACCACACCGGACATGACCTAAGATAAAAGTCATATGTGGGTGACCTGTTTTATATATATGCAGAGATGACTACATACAGATGTACTTACAGTACACTCAAAAGTGGTCCAGCTCACATTTAATACAAACCAGTTACAGCAATACTTGAGCAAAAGAATAAAAATTGATTTGAACATTTTCTTACCTTGAATTCAGTTAATATCGATGGGACTTTTTAAACATGTGCAGCACAGACAGCAAAGGCCCAGCCTTAAGTGTCTCCATTTTAGGGTTAATCCTTCAAGAAAAATAGACTTACTGAGATTCAGTGTTACCAGTGAGGATATATTTCAGGAACGCATACTTAGGACTAGTCAATCCCCACATGGAACTAGTCATTTTCAATCATAACGTGGCACACAAACCAAAGGGAGAACCTCAAGCCTTTTCATCTCAAAATGTATCTTTCAGACACCATTCTCTCCTTCAGTGGTGATTCTTTTCATACTCTGAATCATATGGGCTGTGTCTGTCAGAGAACAGAGACCTGAGAGGCCTGCAGTGTACTGACACAGAGTCACAGTAGACCTGAGTAGGATCTGACCAAGGGGCTGTTGAAGTGAAAGCAAAACTATGCACAGGTGAAG
Organism: Megalops atlanticus; assembly: GCA_019176425.1. Taxonomy (NCBI): domain Eukaryota; kingdom Metazoa; phylum Chordata; class Actinopteri; order Elopiformes; family Megalopidae; genus Megalops; species Megalops atlanticus. The sequence goes on from CM032877.1 coordinate 49,282,644, forward strand.
ACAAGTGTGATTTAATTTCTCCTACATAAAACAGTACTGGAATCCAAGCATCAATTACATTTCCCATGGTTAAGTCATCCCCTGTACCACATAAAATGACCCCTAATGCACCCATGCCTTGACGTTCTCAAGTTTAAACATTTCAATATGGCACAACTGACAATACAGTATATTTCCTACAGATTTCAGTGAATGATAATGTGCAATAAAATCCCCCTTCTTTCCATGAAATAGTACAACACACAAAATGACCCATATCCTCTGTCATTCCATTAGAATATCCTTAAATACCCACCATCTTATGTACTATGCTCAGAACACCAACCCTTTGACTAAGGTGTTCCCATTCTTTGACTGCTTGACATCAATATAACAACTTAAAAATTCAGGCTGTGGTCATATAGACTGTGATTCTTATATAAAATAAAATTTTGACATTATATGCGTCAGGAAGCCATGGCAAAGTAGCAATGTCATATAAACTGACGAGTAAAAAAGGCTCAAATAAAATAAACAAAATAAAACTCAGAAAAAAATTCTAAGCACATACCTGAGGCAATATTGTCCTTTCACATTGTACATATTGCAATATGTGTTTATGCTGAACAACCTCAATTGTGTTACAGGGCTAGGAATGAAGCTAACCATTAATGATGAGGGGGGGGCAGTAAAAATTAGCACAACTGACCACAAGGGGGTGTTAAAATATCACTTACAGATGTGAGACAAAACACCTCTAGAAGTACAAATAGGAGTAACATTTCTTCTCAGCTGCTAGGAGCCTCTACACAATTTCCACATTGTCCTTGCTGAGAGAATATTAGCGATCAGATCAGCGCTCTTACAAGCAGGGCAACAAGACCAGTTGTCATGGAGACAAATCTAGTGTAACAATCGGTTTGTTCATTGGCTTTGGTTCAGAGCAGACTGTGAATTCCCTCTGACCTTTACATAACCTGGATGGGCAGATGACAGTAGGAACCAATGATTACACCAATGCATCCAAATGCACATTAGAAAATCTGCACAGCGCCTCCTCTCAACTGATGCCTGTGGTCAAACAGATCTTCCCCAGGCACAAGAATAAAGGAGGTGTGGTACAGAGTCTGTGCTTGAGGGCATCACGCTGTGAAAACTTGTAGGGAATCGTGCTGTGAAAAACTGCAGATTCAGTGGTCCGTAAATCACATGGATCCACTGTGCCCACCATATCAGCAAGTACACAAAGCAAGAGGAATACGAATCGGGGCAAAATTTTGTTCATCATCATGCCCTCAAACGAGGAGGTGGGGTAAGTGGCAATTGATTTGATGGACAAGGTCAGGGGAAACTAAACAGTACTCTACGGTTTAACAAGTCAGGGCCAGGGTAGCAGAGTTGTGAGGGAGCTATAGGAACTTCCCTCTAAGGCGTGACCGCAGGGTGCATACTTCAGAAAGCTCAGCAGCAGCTCAGACTGCCAGACGATGCTGAGGTATGTGCGGAGGAGACCGGTCGGACGACAGGGAAGCATGCGCGGGGGTGGGAAGAATGGGGAAGCTCGGGCGCCCGGGCGGTCAGGTGACCCCGGCGGGCGGGCGGGCGTGCACGGAGGCGCGTCAGACGGTGGCGCCGCACATGGCCGCCAGCTCCTGCGTCAGCCTCTCCTTCTCCTGCTGCAGTTCGCTGATGCTCTGCTTGTTCTGCTCCAGCCGGTCCTCCAGCCACTGCAGCAGCGGCCCGCTCACTGCCGACATCTGGCTGCACAGGTTTTTGGTGAACACTGCGGGCCCGCCAGCACACGCGACAAACAGGGGAGAGGAAACACAGCCAAAAGGAATGAGACACGGCCGCTGCCATTTAGCAGGACTGTACGGTACAGTCAGTAGGTGATTTGTTAATTTTTAACAGGGGGGATGGCAGATGCACACGCAGCACTCTCTCTGCTACTAACTAGGGGATGGAGAGGGGGGATGGCAGGTTAACAAGGGGGATGCATTTTGGTCATTTTGCTAACAAGGGGGATAGCATCCCCCCACAAATCGCCTACTGAGTACAGTACAGATAATGGGGAAACATGTATTCAAAGACATTCGATCTAAAGACTCATGCTTAAACTCTTGATATTTGTTCCTTAGACAAATATAAATAATGAAGTTGATGCCTATGTATGAATATCCTTCCAAAAGACTTTATTATTAAAAAATATTTTTGCCTACTTTGAAGAATCTAAAATGTAAGAGTTTTTATTTGTATGACACTGGTTTTCATCACTGCATACTTCCATTTGTGTTATTTCATAGTTTTGATATCTTTACTATTATTCTAAAATGTGGAAAACAGTAAACATAAAGCATAAAGGTTGTATCTAAACTTTTGACTGGTACTGTATATAAGAGAGTTTGCCACTTTTTTGACTGTTTATCCCCACTAACTATCCTATGTGACTTGAAGAGTCTAGCATTTGATTCTTTGCCTTTGTCTATTAATCATTAACATCCTGAGCAATATGAGAAAAACATAACAACATCCAATAATTGATATTAATATGTAAACAGCCATCACATGTTGTGTAGAAGATAATTGTGAACTACGAAGTGGTGGGTACCTGAACCATTGTGTATCTTCGTAATCGGATCCAGGTGAGTCAGGCTGAAAGTAGAAATTCAATCAAGACATTGTACTACAATTAAATCTCAGTAACCTCTAAGCCATTATACATAACTTACACATGAAGCCAGTTCATGTTCTCTCCCTCAATACCTCAACACGTTCTTACATCATGTCTTTTTTAAACCTCTTGCTTTAAATGATTATGTAAGCACACATGATGCAACGAGACCACTGCAGCACGCGATGCCTGCATATCTGAACACATCAAAAAGGCTCCAGACACAGAGCTGAGAGACAGAGGATCAGAGAGCGTTCACTTCAGAGCTGCATTCGGGAAGAATCCAGAAAGAGCTCCTTTCCAAAAGTGTGGATTTTTGCAGTGAAATCATACCTGTGGATTCTCCGATAGGTGTCTTGCTCCTCCTGGCAGAGGATTTTGGGAAGCTCGACGGCAGATTCCAGGCACACTTTGCCGATGGCTTCATGTGGCACCACGTGGATTGGGATCTCAATTCTCTCATATCTTATCAACACAAAACATGAAGGTATTCACACCACTTGCTTTTCCATTACTGCCATCACCTAAGCTTAGCACAGCTCATTTAGCTGCATCAAACAACATGGAGCAGTGCCAAGTAGTAGTAAGGTTGACTGGTTTTGTTTTATTGTTTTTTTTGTGAGAAGGTTGTCATTAACCTGAATTGCTTCAGTTAACACCCATCTGTATAAAGAGACCCTATGTCAAATTTAAATTTAAATCTTCCTTGATAAGGATGTCTGCTAAGCAAATAAACAGTAAGTACCAGTAGTTTTAAACCAGTAAAACTACTGGTACTTCTGTGAATACACTCAAGATATGTTGCAGGATTAAACAAAGTAGGCTGCATACAATTGGAATGACCAACATTTTTGTTCATGAATACTACACATACACACAACTTTCACCGTATAAAGAAAATACAGTAACACTGTCATTCAGGTCTCATTTAGATGTCATCTTATGCAACAGTCAAACGTTGAGAGTGATTCTGTACACTTACTCAGACCCCTTTTGAGCTTGTACTGACTGGAAGCATGTGTAGAGAACTCGACCGGTCTGAAGAGATAGAGGGATAGCCATCATGATATCATTCAGTGTAATACTCTGCTGAATATAATGACTGATTTTAAAAAGCAACACAACACACGGCCACTATCAGCTGGAATGTTTAATTATAAGCCTAATACTTAACAAATGAAAGACAAATGAATGATTGAAAATGAAAGGTAACCAGTGTACTTCCTATTCCACCTTTTGATATGCCTAGCTCCCAATACCTGATCACCTACACTCAGAGTGAATTCTGATATATAGTAATGTTACTCTTACGGGTCAATGTTAGGCACTGTGTGAATGCTAGTAACAGCAGGGGTATTATTTAGATTGAATCTTGAGACTTAATCAGCTGAGATATTCCCTGCTGTTCTGTACCTATGCCCTTATTTTTGCTGCACTTTATGAAGGCCTGCTTTTTCATGATGACCTTGTGTGTCACTCTGGATAAGAGATTCACTCTCGATAAGAAATGTAAATAATCATAATAACAACAAAAGTAACTCCGTTTTCCATAGACCTGACCTTTGTGTTCTTATCCTCAATGAAGCAGGAGAATATCAACCCCACAAAGCCTTGATCCATCATCTGGTACATAGCTTGAGTTCTTACATCTGTGGAAAAAAAAGTGTACTTATGATAAAATCCCAAAATGTTCCTGTCTAGAACACATTATTTTTAATGCTTTTCCCCTTTTATGTAAACCTATTTTGGAATCGGCACTTGTATGCTTGTCTCACTGTGACAACCTCTGCACTCACACAGAAGTGCTGAGACGAGACGAATGCAGGCTTCCGAGACACCCTCATGCAACCAATAAACATTTTTCACAGCACGCATTACAGTGGAGAGGGTGCTCACTGAAGGATGGGTGCTACTCTGCTGGTGTCATTCGAGCAGCTCATAAGTGCCTGATGAATTCCAAGGTGTCCGAGAATGGTGGGACAAGCAATCTCTGCCACACACACACACACACATCCCTGCCCCCAATGGAAAAAAGCCAATCTGCTGCATCGCTGTGGGTTTCTGGGCATTGTTTGCTGATGACATGGCTATGATTAAACCCAGACCACAGAATTCAGCTTGCGCTCATGGTAGCACCTAAACCACTGAGCTACTCAGCAGCCTAAGACATTTTCTTGCTCTTCCTCATGTTAGCAATTTACCCTTGAAACAATGGAAAATGTCAGTTTTACTTCTGAGGGTGTCAGAAAGCATGCCTCAAAGTGTTACTGTCCTTGTTTACTCCCTCGGGTTTGTTACAGATGTTATTTCCCTTCTACAATAAAAGCAGAACAGGAACACTTGGATATTGGTAAAGTTACTGCATCAAAAAAGAAAAGAAGTTCTGCCAACAACACATGAAGGCAATTGTGAATAACTCATGTGGGTCACACAGGGGTTGGGGACTTCATTCCCCAGCTTTTAGACCTCCATCCTCTTTGGGGTTATCATCACAGATAACACAACACATTTTTGCACGTGCATGAGATAACCAACATCTCAGCATACACATGGTCCTGACAAAGGCAGTGTAATAAGCCATGCTTCAGAATGTTAAACACAATAGTTAGACAACAAAGCACAGGGTATCACTGGTGGAAGCTAATATGACAGCAGAAGGCAGAGAAATGTGTTTTTTTCCCCACTACCATCTCTTTATCAGTCTGCACATTCAATGAGCTTTTAAATGACAGTGTGGTCTTCAGAGTTTTGGGACAGATGTGGTCAGTGTTTTTTCCCCCCATAGACACACCGTATGAAGCGCAGCCAAATGTGTAGGTTTACATTTCAGTCTCCACTCCAAGCGTAGACTACAACGCTGTATATTTGATTCAAAAGGCACATGGCGATTGCCTGGCTTTGTCACCCTTATATGAGAGAGGTCAGAGCCATTAAGCTTTTGCGGAGCACAACGTTGTCATCACATCACTTTTCTCAGCATGTCATTTCCCCTACAGGCTTATGCTGTACACTTGAGCAGTAGAACAGCTAAATAAGTCATTGTTGTCTAAGGGGAAATAAAGGACCGTCTCAGACCAGCAGTGCCCTCGCTGCACCCAACAGTCTCAGGGATAACTCTCAGTCCAACAGTCACTGAGGCCATTCCCAGTGTGGCTTTTGTGATGTGAAAGACAGAAATGTGGTCTAGACAGAACCTATCATACTGTGTAATAGGGGGATTCTCCCATCTGGTACCCAGTCAGTGAGACGTAAACACTGAAACAAGCAAATGCGGTTGCTAGTTTATGATATAGAAAGCTGCTCTGACTAACTCTATGTGCTGGGCCCGCTGATGCTACTGACTCATGGTCAGGCTGAAATGCAACTCAAAACATACTTCATCTATTCATGGCTCCAGCAGAAGTCCATGACCCATACTGTCTGGTGGAAACCCCTCTGAAACCCCCTTTCTTGTCCCTTGTCAGCACCTACAGCAGCAAGCTAGAGCAGCATGGATGTAACACCACTACAAATGCAGCAGAGAAAACAGAGCAAGACAGCGTTTTCAGCCAACGTGAAAGGGGGCTGGTGTAGACAGGGTTCCTAACTGTGGTGAAAGAGTTCAACCCGCTCTGAATGTTCTTGAAAAAGAAATCTAAAGAAAAAAGAGGAAACGCTTGCAATCTTCTTGCACCATGTATTTCATATCAGTCAAATGTTGTCCCATTATTCATTACCTGTACACACCCATGAACTCTGGGTGCGGTCTCTACTGTTTGTAGCATTGTTAAGGTGATTGTTACTAGGCTGAACAGGGGACTTACCAACATGTGATGGCCACACAGTGATGTGGGGATGAGAATGGTACCACCCAACTACTCTCATGGGACGCCCTGTCATTTCAGCCAATCTGTGGTTCTTATTAGGGAGGAATACACATTCATTTAGAAAGTATGACAACAGCATTGAAATATCGTAGGCCTTACTCATATCATCATACCCCTTTTGCTGAACATCTTCCTAAGAACTTTAGACGCCTCACAGATATCAGTTTATACTTGCCAATATTTCTGTCACAGTCATTTGAACATAGAACGTACCATGAAAAGAAAAGGTAACTCAATTTACACACTGTACAATCGGGTCGAAACCTTACACAACAAGCTATGGTAGTTAACACAGGAATCGGAAAGAAAATTGTTCAAAACATGTCGCCAGCTAAAGGATATCTCCGCTTCGGTGGAAGCTGCAGAAAGCTGCTCAGGTGATATTTCCACGCGGTCTTTCCTCTTGTCTGATCGGCGTAAGATGATCACCGAGTGAATGTGGACAATGCGGTTAGTATCCACCTATTGACATATTTAAATCCAGTGCTGTTACCAATGTAAATACAATAAACGGGCTAAATACTCTGTAGTATAAATTTAATTAAAATTTAATTAGCTAGCTGGGTACAAACTGATAGAACAATGCCGTTTAGCTAGTTTGCCAACTGGCTGACGTTCGTATTAGCTATTTGCTTAGCTAACGTCCTTGCCAACACAGAATTCATGCATTAGCCAACGACATCTCACTACTACAAATAAGTAATTCACTGTGACAAATTAAATTGACCTGTTTATGACGATCAACAGTGCAACGACACATCGCCTGTACAGTAGCTCAGAGTAAGTATAGTAAGAGGCTCGTTGCAAGTCTACTTACTTCTCCAATGCAAAGTCCCATTACTTCTTCTTTCTCTGTGCTTAATGCGTGATTCATGCAAACCAAAAATGCGTCCGATTCCAGATGAACTGCGCTAACTGCCATTGTAGAGGTTTTACAAAAGTATGTTTAAAACTTAAATTACGTTTGCTAGCTATCTAACTAGTTATCTATCCAACATTAACTAGCTAGCTGTTTAGCGTCTTAAAAACTGAAAACCTCATACTTCTAACCAGCCCCAACCTATCTGGTTATTTTGTTTTTCTCAGCGTTTCCGTTGCTACACTAAATGATTCCGTTGTGCAACAATTCAATTACTCTTGATTAATTCAATATAATACTGTGTCTACTGATTTACTGACGACTCTTTCATCAGATTCTCCACAAACAATACAATGTGCAATTGTATAGATGTCTTTGTCATTCCACATGACAACCACTGACGACATACGTATGGTAGTGAGTATTGATATTGAGTCTTTTGTTTCCCAGTCGGACAACGCTTCAGTGTGCACCGATCATTCGCACACTTTTTGCATTGCGATGGGACACTAGATGCCTATGTGCTAGATGCAACATACGGTGTGGAGTCAGTACATGAAAACGATATATGTAAGATTTCGAAGGAAGTAATTACGTCTGGCGAACACTCTTACAGTCATTTTCTGCACCACCTCTACAAAATGTCCCAAAAAGATCCTTGTCAGAAGCAAGCATGTGCAATACAGAAATGTTTACAAGGTAACTACGGTTCTGGCTAAATACTAGAACTGCTAGACTCGATCTAAGCTGGTTTCGCGAACTAACATAGCTTGCCAATGTGTGTTAATTTGCTACTAGTTGGTTACGTGACAGTCTATCTAGATACCAGGCATCATACGTTTGCACTATCCCTTATTTACTGAGCTAACTCGTTGACTATATTGGTTAATGTGAGCTGTTAAACTTTTCAGGTCAGCGTTTTTTTCATGCGTGCATGTTCACGTCATCTGTCCCTCGCCCATGCAGCTAACAAGTACATCGAGAGCCGATGCGAGGACGTGATACGAGAGATGCGGCGGTGCTGTGCGGCCCACGCTGGAGAGGAGTCGGTCTGTTGCTCCGGTTTTGCAAAAGATCAGAAGACAGAAACGGAGAGGAAAACGTGAATTTGCGCAGCTGAAGAGAGCTGTTCATATTATATTTAACCCATGCCATCAATTATTCAATGTGGAATTCCGTAAGACAGCTGTGATTATAGTTTTCTCTGTGAAAATGACGTGAGCATATTCGTTGGGATCAGCTCCGTGTAAATGTATTCAAAAAGATCCATTTATACTAATCAATTCCAGTTCCATTACGTCGATTATTAAATTTCCTCCAGTCGTTTCCACCATTCACCCCAGCACCGCACAGTTACATATCGTACGTGATTAAGTGCAATTATCCCGTACCACAAATGTATTTCAAACAACAGACAGATGTTTAGAGATTTTATTTCTCACAAACAGAACAAGTTTATATCTGTAACAAAAAGTCAACGATGTAACTGAAACGTGAAACATGAACACTTTAAAATGGAGTGATTTTCTCTTCAATAAAATATTTTGAAGTGCTTTTTGATACAAGCTTCCGTTATTCGTAGCTATGAAGCATTTATGATTTTTTTTTATTCAACACAATTTAAACTGTCACGTCTCTGTTGTGCTTAGCAGAGCCTTACATTTCCATTGTTAAAGGGGATGCACTAGGCATAAAACCAAATTAATATTGCAACAGAAAACATTTTTCTCATAAAGCCTCAAAGTACATACATGTATACATTAAAACAATGAATGTTAAACTTTAGGTCGTAGAAGGAGGGTTCTTTTTAACCCAAGTGTAATCTAAACTAGCATCCATTCTTACTGATCAATTATGTACACTCAACTATTGCAGTACAAGAACTATCAAAACCTAGAATTCAACTCAAATCATCTTTAGTTTACTTCCAGCAATATCTAGGCTTTGGTAGGTCCAATAAAACATCTAAGACAACAAGGCCAACTTGAACAAGTATACATTCAAATGCCAATATATGGAGACAACCATAACTGTAAGAGCAATAAAACAGCTCTATTTAAATTTAACATGAAATTTAAGGTCTCTGGGACTCCACTTTACTTTGGTATCTTTGCCAAGCTAATGAAAATAATGGGGATTACACTAACATTACTTCAGTACTCAAATAAAAGTACCTTTCAATACAATAAGCAACACCCCTACTTCTCTGCAACAGAAATGGTCAGTGCCATCCTGCAAAAGCAGGAAAAAAATGTGGGGCAAAATATCACTTGCTTCCAGTCACTATAAGTATGTTCACACACACCCTGATAAATGTTATTTTGGCATATCATACTTGTAACTTCGTACAGTGCAAATAAGCTTTACAGAATATAATGCTGAAAATACAGATATTGCAGCCATGCTTAAGCCTGAACATAAATGTTTGGCTCTCACCTGAACTCATTTCCAATATTCTATGTTGTACAGCAAGTGCTTGGAGTACAGTCCAATACAAGATGCAGCAAGACTTTTAAATCTCTACATAAATGATAATTTGCATTTATAATATGCAGCCTCTAAGAAAACAGAAAAAAATATTAAAGGAAAAAAAAATTTCCTAAGATGCCAGACCAATCAGAAATCCCCCTGCAAAACCTCCGGTGAGAACAATGTTCTTCTTCACAAATGTTTGCACCTGGAAAATAGAACAGACTTTGAAATTCTGCATATACAATTTAAACATGCACATAAAAGTCCCCTATGAGTTGGTGTTAACATTTTCATAGTCTCACATTGCTTTGTTATGATTACAAAGAGAGTAACATATGAAAATCCTGAAACTGGGCAGTTTCAGCACTAGAATGACATTAATGAGCTTGAGACACTTTATTGAATATGTAATGTGAAAATGAATGTAATGTTATGAATAGTGTAGGACTGCAAATACATAAAGTGACCATATTTGTCTATGCATATGGTATTGGTGCTAAGATTTTTTTTCATGTGGGAAGTCAGAAGTCAGTCCTTTACCTCTTCTACTTTTGTCCGCACTTCTTTCGGGGGCTTTTCTGTGTTAAGCTTCAGCTGCTTCTTTGCCTTGTTCACATCACGCTCCACTCTTTTCCAGTCAATTTTGATGTACCCTGTGTGGTTAGCGATCTGAAACACAAATTTTAATCACTCACCTACTCACTGAAAATCTGTCATTATGGTAGTGATGATCAGGAAACTGAGCTTGACAACATAGATCTGCAAGTTTTAACCCAAGGCAGGGCACTGCTGTTTTACACAAGCAAGGTACTTGCCTTCAATAACTTCAGTAACATATAGAGCCATTCAAATTGATAATATGTAAAACAGTGAGCCAAGTGAATCACCCTGGATAAGGGCACTGGCTAAGCAAATATACAGTTATAAACTGCCTTTTGAATTTCATAGTTAAGATATGCTTCACATGTCCTGGTATCGATGTGAATTGCACTTCTCAGGTACATCTCTGTATGCAGAAGTGGTCGAGTTGGCACTGCTTTTCAATGCTAAAGAAAATGTTACAATGTTCTTACAGACATAAGAATGAGCCTAATGCATTGATTGAAGACATATTAAGTCCTTTTGAGCACAACAAGGGAAAATTAACTTACAGTTTATGTGTCAAAGCAATTACTCACATTCAATGCCTAAAATACAAATGAGCTGAATACAAATGAGCTGAATATCACTGCATATACTAGGATCAAAGTTACAGTGGGCTATTACCTGTAACAGAAAGAAGCCTCCACCCACTGCTGAAGCAGCCAGCTTCCCAACTTTCTGAAACAGAACCCCTGCACACCTGTTCCGGGTAAAAATAGAGAGATTTGTTTTCCCAAATTTATCACAATTCAGAGTATTTTACTTTTCCACTTAAAATTAATGCCAGATTAGGTCAGTTAAGCTCACACACCAGCCTGTCACTCCTCCAATTATAAGCTGTGTGGCCACTGAATACTTCTCTGCGGCTGGCCCAGAGTCATTTTTGCCGAAGACTCGGTTCCACCATTTCTGCTTCTTGGCATACTCAGCCAGGTCTTTGACATCAAAGGTGTCCTCTGGGGAAAATGCACCACACATAATGATGAGGACCAATCATTTATGACCGAACGCTTTTTTGCCAAATCCAGAATGACTGTAAAAACATGCTATTTCCCTGCATAACCTACGGGACAAAATATTTACTGTAAACAGGGAAATGCCTTGTTTTTGTATACTGTAAGTAGTTTGTATACAAGAACAGGGGGTATATTTTATTACTTGAATCATTTTTATATGGTTCTAGCTGTATATTATTAGTATGATTCCACAAGAAACATTTTCCAATGTGAAAAAATAGTACAGCAATATTAATAGCAAATCTTAACTCTGAAGGGGGTGGACTTTGGAGACTGGCACACTGATCTCCCCATTACATTTTAAAAGAGGTGTGCTGCAAGTCGCTCTGGATAAGAGTGTCTGCTAAATGCATTTAATGTAATCTAATGTAGAAGGTTTGAGTTTGTCTAGAGGTAAACATATTCACTCCACACCTGACCCTTGGAAAGCTGCTGAGTAAGTGTTGAACTCACTGCCATCAGAAGCCAGAAAATGTCCACTAATGACACTCACCTTGTTTATTAACTTTAAAAGTATACAAAAATTTAAATTCTACTCCAATCAAGGTGAAATGAAGGAATCTTTTTGGGCTGAGGTCTCCAATAGGTCTTTGACCTCTACTGTCTCCTGCACAGTTTGCGTTTTAGCACACTAAAACCACCTTCTTGGCAGGCAAACGTGTTTGGAAATTCTCCACAATAATCAAGAGAATTAAGGTGTATTGGGGATTTATTTCATACTGAATGGCCTTACAATAAGAAAAACATTTCTTGACCTCTGCTGTTGTCCAGTCTAAAGAAATGACCTTGATTACTTCATCCTTCACACCAAGGGTTGTTACAGAACCCTAATATAGCTAATCTACTGCAGTGAACAGATGGTCACTGGTGTCGTTTTCAGACAGACGGATTTGCACTTGGCAGGGCGGCCAGGAGATTGGATCAGTGCATGCCACTTCCAGCCACACAAAGTTCAATGCTTTGCAAACCACTCAAGCACAAAGATGGGGCGGAAAACACGAGACTTTCCATAAGGAATTTGGTCATTCCTTTTATATTAGTTAAATTAAAGCCTTTTGTACAGCATTCATACAACGCACAAACGTGCCTGAATATGCCCTTTACAATCGTTCCTGTCCTTTTATGATTAACGCAAACTAATATTGCTTGCAAACGGCCTTCAATTAAAAATTTTGATTCTAGTAGCTTCGAAATCTAATAAAATTTAGGAACAAAAAAACGATTACCTCACCGTAAACCAATGTGCCATCAAAAATATTTCATGCACCCGAGATGCTAACCCCCCTCCAAACACACGCGCGTGTTTCTACTGTTACCACAGCAGAGGCCACCTATCTTGCTAGCTACCTGTCTTGTCAGCAACTGCAAACACAGCTATGAAAAGTGGTAGTCATCCGTAGCTATCTGGCTAGAGCTTTACGATGCTTGCGGCTGATGTACGGTGCGTACAATATGATACAAGGCCTGTTGACCGTAAAATGGGAAACCGTGTTTTGCTGCGACCCCTTCTGACTAAAGACGTCTGATAGTTAACGTAATACGTGTGACCTAGTGTAATGTCACGTAATGTAATGTAATGTAATGTAACGTTATACGTGTGACCTACAGACTGTGTTAGCTAGCAAACACCCGTTACTGTTTTAACAAGCTCTTGCAAAAACCTTTTTTTACTCAGAAGAAAATGGGACTGCATAGCTTTGTAGATTTTATAACATTTAGCTAGTATCAGGATGTTCTAGCATTAGTTATATGATAGTTGAAGCTCTTTTGTCACTAACACTTTGTAGCAACCTGGCTAGCTAGTGAACTCAGCTTGATATTTGCTTAGCTAGGTACCTAAACGATTAGAGTCCGACATAGACATTTCGTCAATGTGCATATAGTAATCCATTATTAGATAACAAGTAGATGAATATCTAAACAGATAACACAGTTTTAGAGTTAGTTACAGTTTACTTGGTTACTTGTTTGGGTGTCGGTAACTGCGTGACAGACTTATGGTCAACTGCTAGTCTAGCTAGCAAGCTAATGGTAACTACTGCGAAAGAATTTCACCAACTTTCTGAAGGGTCGTTGCAAAATATTATATAATCATCTTATTGTATGCTATAATCCACTAAGTTTACACATGCATTCGTAAAATGAGATGGCAATTTTATGAATGTGCAATTACACTGCTTTATGAAAACTTACCTCTGATCTCAGGCATGTTTATGTTCGTTTCAACCCGGACGTAGTTCCACGACGAACACAGTGCGGCCAAAAGCTCTCGCTTGGTTCAATAGGACGTCATTGGGAGCTGAGACACTCCGCCCTATTCCGAACCCCTTATCGCCGAGGAGCGCATTTATCGACCTTATTTGACACTGCAGAGCGTAGTAGAGTGAATGCTCTGGTGCGGAATTTGTATGGCAGCTATTTTGCTGATTTAGAGGCTGAGTAGTATCAGCGATTTTAGACCGTCTTTGGTACAGTGCACTTACGCAAATTGCGTTGCAGACTTCTTTCACCAAACCGAGATCAGTAATAGGCTATGATGTCGCATCGGTGCGTAGGCATACGACCGCCATATTAGAGAGACACACTTCTCAATGAAAACTTTATTAGTCTGAGAGTGTGGAGTTATTTCAGGGTTACACACACGTTCGTAATTATTTTATCCCCCTGGTTTAGCTAAGGTGGCGTTCGTGAAATGCAAATATGTATTAGAGGATGATAAGGGAAAAAAAAACGAAAATTATACTTTTGGATTTTTTCCCAGATGTTTCTGATTGGCTCAGAGGGTGCACAACAGCTGTTAGTAAAAAGTTTATTTCAATTTTGAGGGAAACGTTATGTAGATCTTGAAAAAATGATCTAAAAATATTTCAATAGAAATGATAAATAAGGTATGGTAGCGTGTTTAGCGAACATATTTTTATACTGATATTATTATTATTAGTAGTAGTAGTAGTAGCAGTAATAATAAGAGACACTTGCTCCAGCTGTTTCCATTGATAAACGCCTTAGACCTGGAGTAGCTGGCTTCAAACTGTCATGCTGCCACGATTCGTCGCAGATTCACAGATCTCTGTCAGAGATTTTCTACGTTAAGGAGAGCGTTCACTGTGCGTTTACTTCCGTCACGCGTGACACAAATATAGTTTATGAGTATGACGGACGAGCGTCACAAGGATCAATGGAAATGTACCAGTTCGGTGCGTGTTATTGACAATATTAATTGTTGATGCTACAAGTGTTCTGATTTGCTCTGAACATTCTGTAAGGGGCGTGGTCCAGAACAGGCATAGACAACAAAAGAGCCCCTCATCTCAAAAAGAGCTGTACTAGTGGGATATATTTTGTAGAAACAAACGTGGCGAGTAGTGTGTGATTTGCCATTTTCCCATTCACCAGAAGGAGATGCCAGTACATGTAAGTTAGTATATTAATCCCAGTTTCATGAATATAAGAATTTGAGAAAATTGTGTATTTTGTCTTGACCCGACTCCATAAGGAGGCTTGGACAAGTTATTTCACCTTTCCTTATCTCAAACACTGGACTCTTATTGGTTTAATTTTAGTCTCTGAATGGTGAAAATGCTTTTCATGATGAAGTGCCTACAAGGAGTAGCTAGGATACTGTGAAGTAGTATGAGCCTCCAATATGAGAGGATTTGAGTGTTACGCTTATCATGTTGTACCAAGTGGTCTTTACTACAACTTACAGTTAAAGTGTATATTGATATAATATTAAAAATATACACACAATTGCTGTGACAACATGATAATCACAACCACACTACAGCTACAAGCAGAAAATGCACATCATAAAAAACTGAATAAAACACAATTCATTGCATAAGAATCACTGAGAAACTTTTTTAAATTCATTCAACACATCTATACATTGATTTTTCATGAAATTGTTCTATTTACAGTCTTTCAAGAAGTTGTTGATAAACTGGTTTTGAACTTTTATATAAAAATTTTCTGAAGAAATATCCAGCAGTATTTCTCTGATTTGCACCCTTAAATGTGCCTTGTAATTTCTAGTTAATCTTGTTTTTCATCTTATGATGCAAGGGTGACATTTCATTCACAAAACTGCACCAACATTGCACTGCTTGCTCACAAAACATTCTTAAAATGAGCAGACTATATAACATGCCTTCTTAAAATGAAAGTGAAAAGAAAACAAGGCATATTATTTTCTGCTGCCAAAGCACTCTTTAAAGTGACTGGAGTATCTAATGATGCTTACAGGCATACACACCTGACCCTCTTTGAAACCCATTGACACTGTATAGCATCTTAGTTTGCCTATTGTCAGTATTTTACTCCAAGGCTAATTCCATCATAACCTGTCCATATTAGCTTTTTGGCTAGATTAGCTATTTGGCTAGATGATTTCAATATCTGTTTTCTGTGTAATTGCAAACTAACTAGCTGGTTTAAAGACAAGATGAAATGTTACAAAACACATAGTTTGAATCAAGAATGGAGGTTGATACCCTTTATTTGAAATAACATGTTTTTTGGCTATTCAGCATTGACCCATCACATTTGGAGGTCCCAACCAATCAGGGTCTCATGCTTAAGGTGACAAAGTTGTCCACATTTGTTGTCCAAACAGCTAGTTTTGTGTAAAATCAGTTTCTGCGTTCTGCTCCATGGAAAATTGACAGGTCGCAGCACAGTCAGTATCATTTTGGTTTCTGCAACTCTGGCAGTGGAACCGTTGGCTTCCAGTTCCATTCCACTTCTACTCAGTTCAGTCACAGGTACGCAGTCACCACCAGAACTTCATCTGACGTTCTGGAACCTCCAAGATGTAGGACAGAAGTAAACTGGAGCTGAATATCTGGTAATAATAAAACTACAAATTTTTAATGAATGGACAAAATAGTGTGTTCTGGACTGAAAATCCCGTTACAAGGTTTCTGATTTGCTGGCTGTTATGAACATTCTTGAAGGCTCATGATGTAAACCAGATCAGTCATGGTCAGCATGCAGACAGCACCAGAGCCTGTTGTTACTGACCGACCGAAACACTCTAGACAAAGGACAGAAGAAATGCAGGAGCTGAATCTGGTCATAACAGAATGTCTGTGATAGAACATCTGTGCCTATGTCCTTGATGTGTGTGAATTTGGCAGTCCCAAGAACTGAGCCATTCAAGGGAATGTTGCTTGGCAACAGAAAAATTTTCAGTTATTTTTTAATATATTCTGTTTTTGAGAGCAGTTTGATAGTTTCTGTGGAATGAGGAACTCACAAAGTAGTTAAAACTCACAAAGCAGTTCAATGAATGGCTGTAGCTTGCTAGCTGTAGTATTACTCAGTTGTCTTAATCTATGACTTGTTTTGAACAATTATGTGTTTGTACATTTGTGAAAGATTCCTTGTATCTCGGTTCCTGACAGAAATTGCCTTTGAAGAGATGCCATTTTCAAGTATTGCCTCTAAATAAACCATATGTGTATGTATGCTTGTTGATTGGCTAATGTAATGGGCACACTGAATAAGGTGAGCCCAGTGTCATCTATATTTACTAAGGTGGCAGGCACTAGTTCAGTTCTGTTCAATGACTGATGCCATACCAATGTGGTATCTTGGACCGAAAAAGAGGTTTGGTCCATAAAAGTATCATAGGAAAGCTGCAAGAATTATGATAAAAGTAAGAGTTTAATAATAATGCTGTTGATGGCCTGTCAAAGTTGATGAGAACAGGAACTTGTGTGTTTTTAGGTTGTTTTTTAGAATACAATAATAATATTAAGGATGTTTGTTTTAAACAATGATGGGTCAGGCACTGGTGTCATTCCATAAACAAGATCAATGGATCTATGTAGAGTTTAAAAAAAAGAATAAAAAACTGCAAATACTTTGGAATAATTTGGAAAAATATAAGTAGGGCCATGGGTATTTTTAAAAAATATTGAAAATAATATTTTAAATAACAGTGGTAAAAGGGAAACATGAAAGATGTCTGCAGCCGTATTACTTTTCTAGATGTCTGTACCTTTCTTCTGTGTGAAATTGTAAGTGGCATACCTGTCCTTAAAACAGTTAGTGAATAGAGACGTAGACAGAATTTTCATTGCAAATTATATAGAGAGTCATTTACCCTATCAGATTACTGTACCCCTGTTGGAGAATTCTCTATTGTCACTGCCTGTCTCTGTGTATTTTTTCATTGTTGTTTTCACAATAAGTTGTAGATCTTTAACTTTCACCACTTCAGACACAAACAATATACAAAC
Source organism: Megalops atlanticus (assembly GCA_019176425.1). Classification (NCBI taxonomy): domain Eukaryota; kingdom Metazoa; phylum Chordata; class Actinopteri; order Elopiformes; family Megalopidae; genus Megalops; species Megalops atlanticus. The sequence continues at coordinate 49,300,394 of CM032877.1, forward strand.
ATTAGATTTTTTTATACTGTTCAAACAAAACAAAAACATCAGTTGTTCATTGTTTTTTTAATGTTCATTGAGGTATGCACATTCCCTAATGAATTTAATGTGGAAAAAATGTGATGTATTCTCCCTCAAAACCACAGTTCTTCAACATCAATACCAATTCAACATAAACCTGCTTCTTTTAATTAAAATGTATTATAGCGGATTGTTTTTTTACTGAATAAAAATGTGCACTGTACTAAAAATATTTGTACTATAATATATTTAAATATTCAGATGTCAACAGTGTTCAGTAAACATTAATATTTGTATCTGTTTCAACATTTTCCATTATGTAATTGAAGAAAAAATGTGTAGTGCACTGTGGAAAGAGATGTCAAATGAGGGCATGCAGTTTGTATTTTGTTATATGTCTGTGTCAAGTACAGTCCTTTCACCTGAATTACAAATCATCCTGTATAATGTGCACAAAAAATGATTGAATCATTATAATGCATTTAGTAATATGCACCCTCAGGGGTAATTTATAATTGTAACTTTTTCCAGAATGTATGGAAAAGATTTTATTCACACAAAATATAATGCAATTTCAAAGATGTATGATGCAAACCAATGAACTTAATTTGCACTTTGAAGAGAAGGTATGTTTGGGACTCATAATTGTGAGTCATAATGATATGAAGCAGTGAATATGATTTTGATGTTTTAAGAGAAGATAAGCTTGGAACTGTTATAATTATAAAAATATATTTCATTTGTAAAGTTCTTTTCTGAAATACAATGTGGCTCCACATACAATCAAAAGAAAAAATGCAAGTAAACAAATACATGGGCAAGTTCAAAATGTATTAAAAAGATAAAATATCAAGAAAACTGGTTTGTGTGTTTAAATTGTCCTTATGTTGTTTCTAAGGGATACAGCAGAATGTACCCTATCAAATCAGTCATGTGTACACTCCAAAACTAGGCTAAAGTAATAATTTATGTAACATAGAAATATACAAGTCAATCTTTTTGTGAAGTGTGAAAGAAAAACTGGGTTTCAAACTGAAGAACTAAGTGATAAACGAAAAGATCTCAACATAAGAAGGACCAAAAACAAGGATTTGGTGCTTTAATCCACCTCTTTAATGGTTTTGGCTACACACAATTCTTTTGGGTAGTTGACAGTAAGTCTGTTAAACAGGAAAAAAGACCCATGCTCATGTAGCTGATGATGTCATTACAGACCCAGTAATCAGATGTAGCTGTAAATGATTATCACACAGACCCTACCCTGAGTACTGGGTAAGCAATGGACATCACAAGAAGTCCACACAGGTCTGCTATCACCATTGAAATCCACCTGAAAATGAAGTCTTTATGTGTTATTTCTATAAAGAGCTATGCTTTAAGCATTGGTTTCAAGATTTCACTTATTCATCTCTTCTGAAATTGCCATCCATCTCCTTATGCATACTTTCCTGAAAAATATATTTAGAGTTCACATTGTGATAAAGTTGGAGGGAGAATGAAATTTAGCGTCACTCTAACAAAGGAGATCACTTTACCGCTTTGATGATGTGACTGCCGTTAACACGTGCCATTCTTTGTCGTTCTGTGCCTTGAGCTGTTCTCTTTTAATGTCCCATTTGGAAAGACACTCCCGTTGTGGTAGGAATGAAACTGTTTGTGTTTCTGTATTAGTAGGAGGGGAATGCCGTAAGCTTATCATCATTTATGTAGTACAAAGTGTTATTTCCCTAAATGTTCACATGGTCATGGACCAAAGCCAATGTACTGTACATTCATAATTCTGTCTCACTGGTTCTTTTTTCAGCTTTCAGTTTAAAAAGAGAGAAGCTGGTTTATGTAAATTACACACCACATGCCCCCCCTGCTCCCCCCCCCATGAATTTCTTTGACAGTTAACTGTTCAACCCCTACTTCCCTCTGGACTGAGAACAGCCCTCCTTCTTCCTGTTTCACTTTTTTAAAATTCTTCATATAGAAAAGTGGTCTCTTCACTCTAAAGGTCAGCGGACTTGTTCTTTCGTTTATTTGCTTGCTTACGCATAACAGTTTTCACAGAAAACTTCACAAACAGGTGAAACATTCATGTAAAAGATATTTTGGCATCTGTGGCCATTTTTTCTTACTCAACTGGTAACATTTTTTTTTATCCTGATGAAGAAAACATGAAGTAGCAAAAGTTTTTTTTTTGACAATAACTATTGCAAGCTCAATATCACCAACAGTTTTAAAACATACATGGCATAAGAAACCCACTGTTTCATCCCCAAACATGCATACCATTTATGGACCATACAGTTACCATAAAAGTTAGCATCAGGGGAGGAATGCAATTCCTCAACATCAGAAATTATTTTAAAACCTTTTCTCTGCCTACTTAGCACTTTTGTCATGTAATTTTTTCCACTGGCAATAGATGTTTTTGGTCCCTTTCTGGAAAATCTGTGGATACACCATTTGTAAAATCATTTTGAACAAGTTTTTTGGGGAACATACCTGCTGGGGTGATACAGTACCTGGTTGCACCGAGTTGCTCGTGCTCTGTCTATGAGCACTGCTGCTGACTCCACATCCTTCCTGCTTCAGCGACCCCGAATTCTTAGAATCCGTAAAAGCGACTTCCTTAGCTGCAGACATTGCTGCGGGTGGAGGATCTGTAACGGAGCTGTCTCCAGGAGAGACAAACTCGTACCGGTCTCTTCTGAAAATGACTGAGAGGGAGACGGCGGTTCTGGTTTAGTACTGTCACCCTCTGAATTTCCCCTGGGTCTCTCCCTACACCTGGATGGGAATTATGAATGTTAGTCACCTTACAGGGACTGTCCCCAAGGCTAAACTTCATGGCAGAAACTCTATGGCTCAACATATTCACACAATGTGTGTTCTCATTAAGCAAGTGATCTCATTTTACTCTTCCACAGCAAATCATAAATTTTGAGAGGCTGTGAGACAGTCATGCACCATGTATTCGCAGAATCCTAGCACAAATTGAATGTCGGCAGAGGGCGAATATGAAACTGAAACAAATTGTTCATCTCCCGTATTTCATTTGGGAAATTTTTCATGCACTTTTTATGTGAAAGTGGTCATGTTGTTTGTTTTTTCCCCTCAGTGAAACATGTACTTTCTTTGGTTGTTGAATGACATAACAGCGCATTCAGCGTTTGGTTTCTTTGCAAAATCCTGTATATAATTTTTTTTTTTATTTTGTGGAGGGGGGTGGGGTTGAGCAGTTTGGATACAGAAGAAAAAAAATTTTGGACAAGTTAAAATTTTCCATAGTTGAACTATTTGTTTGATATGTATTACTATATGTAACACATTCTACATTATATACCTATATTCTACCTACAAAGTGTTTAAAAATATTTAAACATATTTGTCAATGAAAATTCCTTGAGATTCCAGAATTCTACTTTTTATGCTATGAGTTCAATCAAGTCTTTCAAACATATATCCCAGAAGTCAGAAAGGGGAGGAGGATAATTGTCCGAAACCTGGAACTTGTATTCATCATTTGTTGTGTATTATGGGGAAAAATTGCACATCCGCTGTGAATCAATGACTATTCAAATTAATATTGTCATATTTCATTGTTATTGTTGAAAATTGTGAAGGAGACATGTAAAACCCAAACATCCAGCTACGTTTTTCATTTTTAAGAGTAATTAAAATGACTGCCTTTTATGTTATCTAGATTATGGTATCTAGATTTTCATTTATTCAATGTTCGCACTATGGACTATTAATTTCATTTGGAAACATGAAAAGATATTCAAAAATAAAAAGTAGCATTCAAACATCTTTATCATTAATCATCGTACTAGCTGATTTCCTTGTATTCTTAACATTGGGATTAAAGGTATGAACACTGTGAAGAAAATAACAAATGTAGAGAACATGCATTGTGCAACTGAAGATCTTAAAAGAGTATTTAAGTGTCTCTGACATACGCGCTCCCTTGCCTGATTTTGTGTGTGTGTGTAGGTGCCTAAGTATTACCTCATCCAATCGTTATCAGACACTGTGGTAGTTGACCTTCTGCAGGGTCTGAGGTGATCTCATCATTGTTGAAATCAGCAGAGTTGACTTCATTCGATCCCTGCGAGCCATTCATTTGCATAAACATTTTGGTGAATCATACAGACGCTTGACACCCAAAGAGGGGAAAGTTTATGAAGCCGGTATACAGGAAGTCAGCAGTCTGTTCGTTACCACCGGCGGTGGGCGGGGCTTTTTTCTGCTTACTGGTGCACTCCTTTTGATGTTCACAGGGAGCGAGAAGCTGGTGCGACCTGAGATCAAACACAGCACACGCCACCCTCAGCATCTGGCATGAGAAAATCACCGTTTCATCCCCAAACTGCACGTGTGCACAACAAATTTAACTGGTCCGTTTGGAAAATAGAGAGTCATACAGGATGTCTGGCGGGAACAGGGAGCAATTGATAGATGGGGAAAAGTTCTGACTCAACCACATTCAACGGATCTCTTTGGATCTGAAAGTTACAAACAATAAAACCCCACCCTCGTTAACGTATTCTACACAGGCACTTCCTGTATTCTCCCCACCCATGGTATGCTCCTGCCAGTAAATTCTAAGATACCACCCAACCACCTACCACGCTCACTCACATTTGTGGTCATTATGTCATTCCCTCTGAAAGCCAGTGTCTATGCTCAGTGGCTCCTCAAAGGGGATCCTAGGGTAGAACAACGGCTCAGTCAAACCGCTTTAGTATATTAGCAACGGTTTGTTTCAAAACGTGAATAGACATTGATATGCCCATTCTAATAGCATATTATTTACCCAAAAAGATGCCCATTCGACAAACGAGTACATTTGAACTGATTGTATGTGTACATCAGAAATGTGCCAGAGATCCATGGCCTGCAAAGATTTATTCTTGGGCCCTTATCTAGAGTTTTCCTTGGGTGTCTTTTAAGTCATTGTGAAATGGCGTTTGGTGTGATTTTTGGTCTCAACAAGCCTTACTTGAGAAAAATATTTATCTTTAAATTTGTTTGTTGATGAGATACTATCTGTACCTTTTCAATGCTATTAACTTTATCACAAAATTCAGTTGTACAAATGAATGTATTAACCCATCCACAGCTTGTTCGCTAAAAGAACCCTGCTGCATGTGTAATTTGACTGAACTACTTTTTCCCTTTGTCCAGTTTAGAGCACTCCCTGCTTTTTCCAGTTCACAATTTTTAAATCTCATCATCCAGTCTCAAGCATTTTATATGTGAAGTTACATTAGGCACCCTTGAAGAAAGCATTGTTTTGTCATTACAGTAATTCAGCATATTATCTTGAAACAAAAAAGGAACCTTGGCACAAAGATGCCAATTACAGACAATCAGAGTAGGAACAAAAAGCACACTGCCACTCTCTTGCATCCTGCTGTGCCATCTTAGAATTTCACAGACTCCCCGTGGTCATAGCAAGGACTGAATCCAATGTGAGCTACACAGGGACCAAAGCTGTTACATTCCAGTTAATTGGAAGTCATTCATTACCAGGCGATTACAACCATCAGAGTTTGTTGTTTTGAATGCAGCCGTGGCCTTGACTCTGACCACAGTTTGACAGAGCAGACAACGGCATTTATGCACACTGACAGCGAGGCCGGGCAGTAGGATGAGACAGAATTCTCACCGCCGTGGGCTCCCGGTTCTGTGTCCCACCCCATGATAATGAGTCCATTTCTGCAGAACACCAGCTTGGGCGGGGGTGGGCGTGTAAGAGGCCTACCCCCAGGCTAAACCTGACCTACAGTCAAAGTATGCTCTTAATTATTATACTTTTAGCACATTACATTACATAGCACATTTACATTACATTATTGGCATTTAGCAGCCGCTCTTATCCAGGGTGACTTACATCGATTACAGCATTTTACAATGCTGTACATTTACATTTTACAGCTGGATATTTGCTGAGGCAATTCTGGGTTAAGAACCTTGCCCAAGGGTACAGCAGCAGTGGCCCAGCGGGGAATCAAACCGGCAACCTTTTGGTTACAAGACCTGCTCCTTAACCACTATGCTACACTGCTGCCCCCGCTTCCCCTGCCCCTTTAGCAACATGTATAAAATGTACAGAAGCTCTTTGAGCCCTTCACAAAGTAATATTCTCGTGATTTTTTTTATGTAGTGGTCACAAGATGATAATGTCAGGATTTTGGTATCATCTCGAGATTTCGTAGTGGATAAATTGATACTACCAAAATACTTGTGTTGAGATCAAGAAATTCATGATTCAGAACATTACCCATTTAAATATCAAATGTCAGAATAGGATAATGATGTGATCTCAAGATACACCAAAAATTATTTGATCATGACTTCAACCAATCACATAAAATAAGACAAACAGAGGTGTGGAGTAGTTTTCAAGGCACTAAAATGGAGGCTAGGTTGATGAGTTTGAACTTCTAGGTGTGTCACTGCTAATGCGTAGCTTTTGAGGAGATAGTTGGCCACACATTACATTTCCTCAGCAGACACTCTCATCCAGAGTGACTTACATAGCTTAGCATTTTTTCCATATTATTTTTCCATTTATACAGATGGATATTTACTGAGACAATTCAGGTAAGGTACCATATCCAACAGTAGTGGCCCGTGTGAGAATTGAACTGGTAGCCTATGGGTTATCATGCTGCCAACACTTGACACATAAGCGTTCCATGATCAGAATAAACTGTCAATGCATTAACATCAGAAGCAATTATGACACGTCAATCCATTTTGAATTAGAATGCATCGGAAGTTAGAATGATGATGTCATAAAACAACTGAATTGTGAGAAAATAGAACATATTTCTATGTTACTGCATTCATTGACTTTCCCCACCATGCCCTGCCTGTACTGAGGGACATGGGTGGTGTGTGCAGGTGCTTGTGGCCAGCTGTCTTTTTCACACTCCTTGTTGTTGATGTAGGCAGTAGGCCAATAGCTAAGAATGAAGGTGATTCTCTCTCACCTCGCCTCATCACAAGGCTGTTGGCATTGAGGACATCTGCTCCATTGGGGACCAACCTGACTGCGACAAGTGATGAAATCTCACACCAGGTTGTGGACAGCTGGAATACAGGTATGCACCATTTCAAAGTTTTGCTGTTTTTTAAATCTTGCCAATGACTTCAATCGGTTTTGCTTATATTAACAATGAAACCCTATGGACCACCAAGCAGTGTCAAGGAACAAATGTGCAAATGAAAACTGAATTTGTTCATATTGTTCATGTTCATGTTCATGGGCAGTAGTGTAGCATAGTGGTAAGGAGCAGGACTCATATCTGAAAGGTTGCTGGTTCAATTCCCCGCTGGGGCACTGCTGTTGTACCTTTGGGAAAGGTACTTAACCCAGAACTGCCTCAGTAAATATCCAGCTGTATAAGTGGGTAACCTGTGAAAAAATAAATACATACATAAAATTGTAACCAATGCAGGCCGCTCTGGATACCGGCGTCTGCTAAATGCCAATAATGTAATAATGTTGGACCTTGGCTAATGATAATCAATTAAAATGCAGGGGCTACTCTTGAGCAAGACAAAAAAGGATTGATGGAGTTCATAGCAGAGGTGGTGGAGTACTTCCATCTCCACGTTCCTCAAGCCGCCATCATCGTCGTGCCCGTCAGCATCGTGGCCATGGCCATGCTGTGTTGCCTAACGTGAGTACTAGTACACACTCATACCCACTAGAACCTACTCATACTCATACTACACACTCTATCACTGCTGTCCTCTACCACTCATTCACGCTGTTTCTTTATTATTGGTTTGCGTGCGAAATGTTTGTCAGGGCTGGTTTCCCATCAATAAATTAAACCTGATCTCCTTCTACTGCTCTGACGTTACATTCATACAACAGCACACCTTCAAAACCTCACCCAGCACAGAGTATTTATTTTTTGAATACGCTTTTTTTTGTTTTTGATTTACAGATTTAACAACGCGATTTACCCCCAGTTAATAACATTAGTCGAATTCTCAAAATAACATATTGTTTATAGGTGATTGCCTAGACAGCCACACAGAGCTTCATACATTTTCAAATGATTACATCATGTATCTCTTTCTGCCTTTGTGTTAGTACTTACAGTGGTATACAATATTTAACACAGAAAACAGTTAAAACTATATTGTTGAAACTCTTTGGAAAACATGATTGCTTGTGCAAACTATCTACACTTGAGATTGTCAGTTATGAATAAGTTAGCTAACTAGCTACTTTAGCTGTGGTTTAGTCACAGCAAAACAGCTAGCTATGTTAAGAACAATACAGGAGATAATATATAATGTTGCTTTACACTACTTTCCAGAGAGCCTTGATTGCCACTGTTAAATCATTAATATACATGTGACGTATTTTTCAGGTAAAAACTATATATGCCATGAGTAAATTTTGAAACTAAATTTTGTATTAATGTAATATACATTGTATATGTTGTATTTTCCCATTCTAGTCAGTACGTATTTTCATTTTGAATCATGTCTCATAACATCATTCAGCAGTCTTCAATTCATACTTCATATAAATATTCTGTCATTCACATCATATGGTATGCTTAGTTTGTTCTTTATGTGATATTTACAGGTGTTTAATACTGTAATACTGAATATTAACATGTAATAAACATTATTTACTTATTTTGCAAGTGGCTACAGGAATAATGCTTGAAAACAGTTTTACACCATTGTTTAGTTGTAGAATGCAATTACAGTTGTAATTACAATTACCTTTACAAAAATACTGTTATTAACCCATTTGCAATGCTCTTACAGAGTTGATTCATTTACCTGTGTATAAAAGAGATGGGGATAGCCAGTTAGGCTGTTTTCATGTGTGATTTTACACACTTACATTGTTCTAAAGAGGTGTGAAGTTCATTGATTCCCTTTTCAGTACGGTCTTAAGTTTGCAATTGTGTACAATTCTTTGTATACATCAGACCAGTATACTGCATGTGTGCGTGCGTATGTATGTATGTGTGTGTGTGTGTGTGTGTGTGTGTGTGTGTGTGTGTGTGTGTGTGTGTGCAAAAAAGAGAGCGAGAGACATCACAAAAAGAATACCTCCCCTACCCTGGAATGACCCATTTCACACCAATGTTCACTCCGACAGCAGTGTAAGACCTGAATCCATCAAGTCCCTGCAGCCGTCTGCTTGTATAAACAGCTTTGCACTGTGATAATATCTGTTTAGACTGCTCTCGGTTTTCCTGTCACATCACTGCCAGAATGTTAGTCCCAGAGCAGTCCTGGGTCCTCACTTGTCCTTCACAGACTGAAGAGGCTGACCTGGAATCAGATGATTGGAGGCATGTTACCAGCCTGGATGTGTCTGCCGAAAAAGCAGGGTTACACTGAGTTTTTAAAAGTAGTTTTTGGATTGATCCTAAAGACATGAGAATAACACCCCTGCTGTTCATAACATGATTGTCCCGAGGCTTGTTTAATGTCATGACTGACTCTGATGTCTGTCTTTCAGGTTTGCACTTGATCGACCCCTGCAGTAAGACAACACTGGGACTGCTTTGGCAATGTGCACAAACATCCAAGCAACCGATTCACGTTTTTACTATTCGTTTTTAATATTCTATAATGTATATATAATATTTTGTTAATGGGGAAAGAAATCTTAAGACAACATGAGGTCAGACAATATATTAATACCAGTATCAACAACTACTTCTCAGATTGAACTATAGGCATGGTATGTATATATGGTCCATGTGCATGAACATGGCTACCTCCTCAACCATCTATCAGAGCAATGTGCAATGTTTGTATGTAGTCAACTATGTCCTGTCATGTGTATATTAAGAGGTTTTTTGAAGGGAAATTAAATTCTTCAACTGAGGTTGATAATGTTTTGCGTCACTTGAACATTACCTTCAAACATTACCAAACATTACCAGGGAACATATGTTTCACATGACTCATTTCACATTTCAGTGGGCATGCTACAAATCAGAAAATCAGATGAGATGTTAATTAATCATTTTGATGACGACACTATTTAACAGAAATATATTTTCCTGTTTCTATTCAGCGGAATAATCATTAAAATCATAATCATCTTTGAGGCGATATGTTATTCAAGATGCAACAGTTCCTTGTAAATGACAGTAGTAATTTTTCCAGAGCGAACAGTGAAACACAGAGCCACGTGTACCTGATTTCCACATTAATAAATATAACTGATTTCTTTCAGAGCTGGTTTGTTTAAGTTATTCAAACTACTGTCTCTTCCTGAAATGTAAGTAAGGTGTGTGCACTGGCCTGGATTCAGACTTACCTTAGTGTCGCTGGAGATTTTGTCACATTCACACCACACTGCCTCCAGATAGACCTCATCCTGGGTCAGAGCTCGACTCTCTCAGCCCCGTTTGCAGTTTGACGCTTGACATGGCAGGTGAAGCTGAAATGGGCATGTTGACTGTGAGGCCGTGGAATCCACAGAGCACCCACACAAGACACCCACAAATAAACACAGCAAACACATCTTACCTTTTTGATTTACTGTGTTACTACTAAACAACGTAAAGTTATTAAGTGTGGTGGTGGTGATGGTGGTGTGTGTGTGTGTGTGTGTGTGTGTGTGTGTGTGTGTGCATGTGTGTGCATGCACGTGTGTATGTATTGGAGTAATATCAATATTAAGGTAATGCTACTTTTTTTGTCTTACTGCCATTTCAGCTTTGTCCTCTAGTTGTCACTCTTGCAAACTGTGGGTAGAATACAGTTGGACAATCAATGATAAGAGTACACTAAACAAAAATCCTGTAGAAAATGATGATCAGACAGTATTTTGCTGCATTGCAACATTCAGAAAATCCTGGCTGGCTGGTTGTCATTTTAGTGCCACCCACGAAGAAGGAATACTTTCTCAGTATCCACTTCTCTCCTGCTGGGTAGCTAGCTGGCATTCTCACCTGTCATTCTTATTATTAACATGGCCCACTTGCCCTGGAATATCAGTGTCAAAGATTGTTGAAAACTATATCTAAATATTCTGCATGAAAGTGAAGGAAAATTTTCTTGTTTTCAGATGCAATTTTGCACTGGAACACAAGCAAAAATCCACCCAAGATTCATAATAGTTATCTGCTAAAGATACCAAAAAAAAGTCAGAGACCCATGCTGAGGGAGACAACATTCACAGATGCAATGCAATGAAAAAAGGGCAACAAGCATAGAAAATGTAAGATGCAACAGCTATACATTAAAAATACTGAGTGATATTTCTGTTTATTGTGTCTCACACAGAGATGTCTCCTGTTGAGGCTGACTAGCACGTGTCCTCTGCTCACATCCAAGGTAGCTCTCTTAGCAAATGATGATGACGTTAGCAGATGACCGCAGCTTCGCAGTTGATTACCTTACGATTACGGTGGCTGTAGCCTAATGGTCAATTTTGACCAGAAGATTTGTTAACTGTAAATGCAGAATTTCTAATAATAATAATAATAATAATAAATGCCACCAAAATTATCATTTTACATGACAGAAATCACACACAACACAATTAAGAAAATCATGTTGAGACTGATCAAAACAATCAATATTGACAACTCAATTCCATATGCTTTCTATTAAATATTAGCAGCTGCCATTCGGAGGGGAAGTGAAGAGCAGTTGACCCCTGATGTAGACGGTTTTGTTTCAGATATATCTGCTTAATGAAAACGCAACCTACCTCTATGAACTGCTCCAAGTCAAAGGGTCTATCTACATGGTCCACCTAGACCAGCAAAAATAGGGAATTTACTCTAGAACAGCTACACCTGCGTGTATAAAGAAATTTGAAAATCACATTTTTTGCACCTCCCATATTGATTATCAGAAGAACTAGCTAATGGTTTACAATGTCACTAGTATAACCTCTTTATTATTTGCAACAAATCTCACTCCATTCTGTAAAATTTCCATTTTTAGGATGTTTTTGAAATGCCTATAAAGATCTCGATGCAATTGGTCAATATTTTCCTCTGTTTTGTGTTTCAATTCAATTTCAGCAAAGATATAAACAAAGCGGGAAAATCGCATGGAATGGAATGGAGTATAACAAAACAAATCATCAACGCCCGAAACATGAATACACTACTACCACTAGAGGGCACTCCTACCTAAGCAAATAGTATGATGTTGTTTTAAAAGGCGTTTTAAAAGGCGTCTGCAAACCTGCTTGGGAAAATGTACTAGACATAAAAATGCCTTTCCTGCGCAACATTTTACAGTGCACCTGCGAGCTGTGCATTAACACATTAGCATTAATTAGCAATAAGCACATTAGCAATTAGTTTTAGACAGAGGCCATTAATAGGTATAAAATAATTTGATATCTGAAAATCAGGATACTCATTGAATTAAATACAGAAAAGCCAAATGCTTTTCCACTGGAAGCTAAAGGGTAATTTTTATGAAATACGAGGTCTTCCCTCGTAAAATTCGGATGGGATGTGGTAGTTATGGGTCCATTTGAACTGAAACCCATAAAACAAGGGAAAAAGAAAAGAAAAGAAAAAGCACTTCTGAGATTACTGTTAGTGACTTCATGATCACATATATTTCGCAACTAGCTAAAACGCTAGTTCGCCGAGGTATGCATGCTGACATACTGTCTTTAATGCATAAAACGAGCTGCAAATGGATGTCAGTCCTCTTACATAAGAATGTGGCAGAACAACGTCTGGGCAACAGAAATATCACCTTTGTGCGCAGGCAATAGAAAAATAGCTGATGTCGCACTTCGTATTTCTCCGTGTTGCGTTGCACTGTGCAGGCACCTCTTTGTTCAGCTGCAGATTAATCGGCTTAATTGATTTAATTCTGTTGAAATCACGTTTCGTAACGTTTAAGGTTTTTTTCTGCACGGTTGGTGTGGATGGGGTTAACGAAACGTCTCTCACTCATGAGTGTAAAGAGGCGGGCTTAGCGCTCGTTCCCATCCAATCCCGTTGGCTAGAATAGTCAGTTACAAGAGGATGGAAATGGATACGAATACAGGGGAACTGACTAAATAGCCAATTTATTCTGTTCCGGTAAACCCACTTGGACAGCCGGGAGAGGCCCTCTCCATAAATCCGTTATAGCTGTTTGTGATTGAGATTGTTTCAGCGGACCACATGGACATGCCCGATTATCAGACGGTATTTTGCCAGCCACTGTAGCCAGCCAGACACCAAGGATCGCTCGTTTTCCCTCGCTGCCCTGATAGCTAGCTCTATACTACCTGGGTGTAATTAGGAGAGCATGTTGGATTTTGTCCATCCTCGCATGCGACGCTGTCGATTAGCTAACCATGCATCTCATCCGTATGGCCCATTCCCAGCGTTTTTTTGGGGGTGAAAAAATTGCAGCCGTAGAAGGTTGAGCGAGTCTTCTTTTATATAACATCTACAGCTAGCTGTAAGGTTAGCAGTTCGTTTTTTCCCCACAGGTTGGAATGATATTGCTTCTTCAGCCTGGAAATTTCCTACAGTAGTGGTGAATTGCTTTCTGATAACACTGGGTGCAGCTATCCCTTGGATGTCTACGGTTCACCCATTTTAGTAGCTTGCTGTGCATCACCAGCTACAGTGATAGATACAGTACTTTATGTGAACGTCATGATCTTTGGAATGTGATTTTTTAGTTTGCTAGCTAGCGAGCAATTTTCAATTTACTCTCGGTTGTTTTAGATGAATCCCTCAGGTAGCTGGTAATTTGACAGCTTTTGCGTTTATTGGCACCTGCCAAGTCACGCTTCCATCGCGTGGTTCCAAAATTCTGCCTCAGTATCTTAGGTAGCTGTTACTGCTAATTGTGATTTTTAAGACATTCTTGGCTGGGTCCAAAAATTTTTTTGCCGTTCATGTTTCGTCAGGAAATTAGTGTGTTATCTTTCATTCCGTCTTGTTCTTACCTTTTCCAATACGAGAAGAGGAACATGTCTCGGTATAACATTTACAGTCTTTTAGACTGGGTCTACGGCGGGGTGGACCCGAAGTTTGAAGGCAACGGGGGTCCGGAGTGCGCCGCTTTCCTGTCTCCGCAGCAGCGCATGAACGAAAGCCTGGTCATGATTCTCATATCCATCGTAGAAGTCGTGCTGGCGCTCAGAAAGATCAACATTTCGAAAGAACTTAAAGAACTCGCGAAGGATGGAGGACAGACCAAAGAAGACAGCTTGGGGAAGAACTTGTTGCTAGTGGCGCTGTGCATGACGTTCGGGGTGGAGGTCGGGTTCAAGTTTGCCACCAGGACGGTGATATATCTGCTTAATCCCTGTCACGTTGTCACCATGGTACAGGTATGATAAAAAAACAGCATTACTGCTTTCCCTTTAGTCTTTCTTTGGCTGTTATGGGTGTGCAGTTCTGTATATATAGCTTGTTATTTGTTTTTGATTTTATTTATTCATTTATTTGGCTGTCAGTCTTTTCAGTTAGTCTTCACCTGCAAGGATGTTTATTTAGTATCTATATGATTACTCTCAGTGTGTGTTGTGTGTGTATGTGTATGTGTATATAGTGTATAAATATACATCACACTCACTCTCACCCCCTCCCCCCCCACACACACACACACACACACACACACACACACACACACACACACACACACACACACACACACAATATACCGATCTCAGAAGGTATGTATATATTCGAGGATATTGAAGTAGTGGCTTTGAAACTCTGCCAGCCAATGTCTGTCTGACAGTCCGTCTGTTCAAAGAAGCATTTTTGGGTGAAAAAAAAATGAAATCACTTTTGGTTGACAGACGTAGACTGGTTACTTGGTTACAATATAATGAATAATGAAGGCTTTCTTGATGGGTTCCCGTTTCAGTCAAGACCGATCTTACTGAAGACTGCCTCCCTAACACATTATTAATAAATGATACTCCCAGACAAGCATGAATCAATAATGATTATTAAAATCGTAATTATATAAATGAAATTACAGCTTAGCATATCACTAATCCAAAACATTTTTAGAATAAAAATATAACATTATTTGTTGTTTGTATAGATGTCTTCATTGTTCATTGCTGTCACTTGTGATTTTTTCCTGCAGGTTATTATTATTGTTATTATTATTACTATTATTATTATTACTATTAGACCTCTCTTACATAGTCGACATATTCACATGATATACCTGTGATTAAAACCTCCAGTCGTCTAGTCCTGTTTCCTCAGCACTGCTGTATTTCACTGCCTCTGTCAAAAAAGGTTCTCCTGCACTGCCTAGATCTGACGTGTCCCACTTATTTTCTCAGCCAACTGAAGTATCATTCAGATGAGTAATGTCCTCTGAATTTAGAGGCTGAGAGAAGAAATTAATGAGAGAGCAGTATCTTCGGCCATTACCCAGGGTGAAGGTGTGTCCCTGGCCGCACGGAAGTTGTCAGTGCGGTTTCAGCACAACGGTGTGGTGCTTGAGTTGTGTTATCATGGCAGGGCATGTTGCTGATATATCTGTTAAGGCCAGCAGTTATCTTAGATTTGTTGCTCTTGTTTTCTGAGGATGCTTATGGAGAAAACCTATCATGTATTAAAAATTGCATACTGAAGTATTTCTATTTCTAACAGGAACTACAAACTTGTATTTGCAGCTCATGCATTGTAGCCGTATCTATTGTTCTTGCTGGTCAGGTGCTGAAAGAGCATGCTGATGATTAAGTTGACATTTTGGAGAAAGAGACTTTGGACTGAAATAATCATTGGTTAGATTCAGCAACTTGGTCTCTGGGATTTATAAAAAGATGCACTCTTGATAAAGAGCGTCCAATTTATGGGTATATACCAAAATGTTTCATTGTAAAAAAGACCAATGAGAAGAAAACAGAAAGACGAAAATGCACAGGTTTCACTGGAGAGCATGTCCTTGAAACAAGCTCATATCTGATCCAGAAAGTCTCATCTTCCAGTACATTGTAGTCTGGGTTTGGAGGAAGGATAGTTTGCTGAAAGACTACATGATGCATGTTTGTTTCGCGCAAACATTACCCAAGATTTACCGTATTAACTAGACTCAGGAAAATGCGAAAGGACGCAGCGTCCTGTGCAGCGAAGGTTTTGAAAAAGGCCCCTTTGCCAGTCTGTTCTAATAAATCTCATAGCCACACAGCCACACACCCTGCTTTCCCTGCACCCAGAACAGGGACACAAGCCAGCAAACAGACCACTTCTGTTTACCTTTATTTGCCCACCTGGGTTTGAGAACAGAATCATATATTTGATATACAGGTTAATAGGCCAGACCAGGATATTTTGTACAAATGCATTATCTCACATATGAGTGATGAAACTTTTATCTTGTACACAGGAAATATTAGGAAATATGCAGCTAACAGCCTGAGCCTTAGGGACAGTGTTAAAATATGGAGAAAATGACTTCCTTTTCAATATTTATGCATGTTCCATCCAGTGTAGGCTCTGCTGCAGTCTGGGGATACAAAAATACAGAGCCATGTTTGATCTTGCGTTTTTATTATGTTCTTTGGAACTGTAAAGACAAACCTAGGTAGACTGAACAAGCAAAGCAGGCTCGGAACGCTAAGCCAGAGGGATGAAGGAGGTGTGTTCACCGCGGGCCAAGTGTGTCTTGTTGTGGGGTCTTGGCAGGCCGACCGGCCGCCGCCGCACAATGAGGCGGTTGTTGTCCGCTGGCCCGGGCCGCAAGGTGTGGGCTGTGTGTGTGTACGCTGGGTCCAGCGGCGGTAGTCTGGGAGCATTGAGGCGAGATGGCCATGGGGGGTGGGGGGGGGGGTTAGAGATGTTTGGCTCTCTGCTGCGCCCCCCCCCCCCTGCACATTGGCCTCGGCTCTGTCTGCAACATGTCCATACTCGTCCCCACGGGCTCACCGCTGTCGATCCTTTCCTCTCATTCTGATTGGCTGGGCATGCTGACTATGCCAGGAAGTCATTAAATTCCCAATTCGACAGCGAATATGATAACCGTAGTCCATTAGACTCTGTTATTGGGTATGACACACAATTTAGTTATCGATGGTTCTTTTATCTTTTGTGTTTACATATAGCTGGGTGTTCTCTGCGAGCTTGTTGGCTCGAGGCTAATATTTGTCCGGTAAACACAAAGCTTGGCTTGACTGAAATATGCGGTTATTATTTCACAACTGGGTATGGTAGTATCTTAGATGCATGTTGAAGCCCAAAAAAATTGGAGTGTCCGAGCTGGACGGAGTTTCCGTGCAACTTTTCCAGCAGGACAGGGTGCGGCGTTCTGAGTCCTTATCTCGCTCTTTGGCTCCACCTAGGATCAAATCAGCTCGAGGCACTGCTGTGATTCTGCTGTGCTGCGAGACGGCACTCTAGATCAAATGTCCACTTCGTTTTACGGTTCAGGTGTTCTGACTACAGTTGCGGAACGTCGGCTTCTTTGGCGGTGCAGCGCAAACTCCCAGAATCCTCAACCGACGACCACCACCACCTAATGGAAACACGGTCAGTTAGGTGACCACCTCCGGCCACGCGGGCAAGAAACGGTCATTTGCACGGTGGCCGGCCGCCAGTGAATAGTTGGCACGGCCTCTCCGCTCAGTATGGGCACAGTGAGGAACACGGGCAGGACTTTAATGTCCCGGGCTAAGAAGAACAAAGCATTCTTTCCCAACTGCGACCGCTCGCTCTCCTCATTAATGAACCGTACCCCCCACCCCGTTATTGAAAGGGTTCTCTTATCTGGAGGCGCTGACATCACGCTCTGATAGCATCACTCGGACTTCACTTAGTGGGGGACGGCATGAATTTCTATGATAGGGGTGTTGAGAAGCCAGGACATTTAATTTACAGATAAGTGGGACATTGTTTGTCAGTTAGTCAGACAGCAGGATTTAAATGCTCTCTATTCAGCCATGCGTATGAGAGCTGGTGAAAACCTTCTTTAGCCTTCTTTGTTCTGAAGGCCCGGTTTGATGCAGAACCTCTCGATCTCAGGTGAAATTTTGACAAAAAATAGAAACAATCATGAATAAATAAGGATGTTGCACTGAGATAATCGCAGTTTCAGAAGACTTTGCTGCTCTTTGGCTGAGAAGTGCCAGAACAATAGTCTCCAGCTTGGCCCAATGAAACAGAAGCATAGCTGAGCACTTCACACAGGGCTAGTTTGCTGATTGGTGTTTCACCTGATCTCCTGATCTAGGTAACCTTCTACACCTGGATGCACTCTTTGTTCATATGTGCATTCCTTTGTCGAGTGGACATGGGTTTCAAAACACTGCTCTCTTTACATAACACTCCAGCGATTTACAGTCTTAGACTCTGAGTAGCAAGTTAATGTTCAGACACACAAGCGGACATTGATAAATATGAAACATCCAATGTAGTTGCTAAAATGCATAGTGTCATCGTACTCTTTAATCTGAGAGAAGCTCCTGTTTGTTTTAAGAAAATAGTTTTATGTTTTCACCTCAAATATTTGTTTTGAGTACTCTTAACAAGAGGGGTGTCTGCTTTTCCTGCGTGTAATTTTAAAGCTGTTTTCCAAATAAACAGCTTTCAAGTGGATGCTACGCAGTGACTCGTTACAAACCGCAGGAAACGGGACAGAAACCCCGGGGGTCTCTGGAGATGCGCCGAGAAAACAGGCGGTAAAAACGGCATGTAAAATGGGCCGGGGGTGTAACGTCAGGAAGCTTTCCTGCCTGGCGAGTTCCCACGGGACCGCACTTACTGAGGTGAGCTAAAGGCAGCAGAAGCCCCAGAGACATTAGGAAAATCAGAGACGTGTGAAAAAGGTTCCGGGCGTTTCAGATCGCTCGAATGTACCTCTGTGCCATACTGGCCCTGTGCTTTTGCTGTGTCGTCATCGAGCAGTAGCTAACAGAACATCGAAGGCGGCATTTTTGTGCAGTATGAGCCCGCCATGTTGTAGAAATAAAGCGGGTATAATGTCAATTTTAGGGTGAGATATTATTCTGCTCTGAAGGCCTGCCAGGTAAGGACATCTCTGCCGCAGCCCTGCGTGGTGCACTCGCACCCTGTCTGCCTGTCGCCATGGTATTCACCTCTTTGTGTTGTGTCCTCATCCTCGCTGTAGATGCTTCGGTTCGCCCTTCGTCGGGAACAGGGGACAGCCACAGCCAGTCTAATGTGGGCTCCACTAGTTATTTCGTTCAGAAACATTGCCGGGGGCTTCACAGGGGCAGAAACACTTTCATATCTACCCATGATGCTCTGCTCAAGGCCGTGGCCTGGAGGTGTGGTGAGGCGGTGGAGAAATTAAAAGGGTGTGCCGCTGTGCAGACCTGCGCAGTGAACCAGCCGGGACAAGCAGATGCACACTATTAACCCCTTAAACAGCCAATGAACAATGGACGACTGAACAACACAAACCCGTTCCAACAAAGCGTGCACACACTCGGAATCTGCAAAATGGAGGCAGATTCTAACTGTGGAGACCGTGGGTTTGTAGTATTTTTGCCTGTGTGGTTTTAACACAGCCATTTGTGGGCAATGGGAAATCTCAGATTGTGTGACTGCTGTTTCGTCGTGAGGGAAGTGCTACTGAAGACACATTTCAGTTTTTGAAATCCACATGCCACAAAGCAGGAAGTGTGAGAAGCGGGACTCTGAACAGAACAAGCCATCACTTCTAGCTTTTCACGTAGTCATATGTGGTAGTTTTATTCATTTTTCAATACTGTTAGTCTTATTCCAACAGTACTTGTGACAGTTAGACTTTAAAAAGCTAATTGACTGCGTTTCCAGCTTGGAACTGTTTTTTCCAGAGTGTGTCCAGAGGGCACACCCTCTACTGGCATTTTATCTCTGTGGGATTTAGATTGATAGGATGAATATTTGCCCACTAAAAGTTTATTTTTCACAAACCTTAAGAAACAATATTAAATCAGAAAAAGAAGGTGACATTGTTAAACAGATACTCTGAATGAAAACATCTGCTTAAGATCACATTTTTGTCACGGTTGGTCTCGGAATTAACCACAGCTTGTGAACAACTACAGAATAGGCTTCATATGTGCTCCAGGTTGTTTTCAGTAAAGTATGGAGTTAAATTAAAAGTCTGGTGCACTCCTAATACTTGTCAGAAATGGTTTTCCTCTGACACAGCAGATTATAGCCTCTTAACTGCATTTCATTGCTGAAATATAAAAATAGTGGAGTCCTGAAGCAGATAAAACTAATTGTTTTAGACCGAAGATAAAGAAGATTCAGAGAAATTGAGTGCATGTGCATGTATTAATACGTGGAGACGATGAGGCGCATTGCTTCTGGACTCATCTGTCAGGTCAGGTTTGTATTCGGAGTTTTTCTGAGGACGGTCCCTGCCTCTCTGTTTCTGGAAGGTTTGAATAGTTTTCCCTCCTCACGAAAAAGAGACAGCCATGGGAGTTCACTGAGGAAATTTGACCTACGCCATGGTCTGGAAAACCAGACTGGTGAAAACTGAAGAGGTCATGACCCTTGGTCAGGATGTTTCTGTTTGTTTTCCTTTGCACTGACCTGGGTGAATCCTGCTTGGAAAAAAGGGGAGAACCTGTTCTGTGAGAATGGCTGTTGTTCAGTAACATGCTGTACACGCCCGAATCTTTGTCTAATCCTAATTTGGATTGCAAAACCAAATTTACATTCTGCATATAAATATCACCACAAGCCTACATGACCGCAGTGTAACAGGAAAGAATAACACATTACTGAACATCATTGTGGTTTGTGCAATGAGAATAGTCAAACTGTTGCAACAACTTCATGGCGCACGTGTGTGCATATGTGTTCTGAACACCTTCGACATTTTCTGAGCGCGCTATCACCACACGGCTGTTTGCTTCCTGTCTTTGCAGATCTCTCGGGGGGGCCCCTTTTTCCCTATTTTTTATCTCCGCCTGTCACGGGCCGTATCTCTCCATCTGACTCCCCTTTTCTTTCATGAGGCTGTTATTAAGAGGAAGGCCCTGTGCCTCCACGTCCCTGAGGAAAGGACAGCTGCGCAAAATTCCACTGGCAGCCATTGAGCTGATGGTGTCCCCGGGTCAGGTCCTCCCTGAAGCCATCGAGAGGAAACTTCTGTGCGCTTTAATCCTGCAGGCTATTGTTTCTTCTGCGGAGTGGGTGAGGCGCAGAACGGCTGGGTGGGGCAAGATGCCACCCGATCTAGCAACTTTTTAGGACAGACTGTGCTAAACTTACTAAAAACTTTTTTTTTTTGGAAAGGTTATCAGCACGCCTGGAATTTTCGACGCTAGTCGAAACAGATACCGCTTGCATTGGAATGCACACAGAAGTATCTAATTATTTAAGGGAGATTTGGGTTGGTGGTGGGGGGGTTGCGTCATTGCTTGGGCTGCAGCCCTGAACTTCTCATTTCCTATACCTTACTCATCTTCCCTGGTCTGTTCCCTCCTGGGGTTATCCCCCTAACCTCGCCCGGTCAGCTACGGCTCCATTAAGTTGGTGTGGAGAAGGACGCTGGTTTCCTCCTGATTATGTAACGACCCAGATGCTGTTGCAGGCTGCGCCGTGTGAGACACCCCCTCTTGCTTAGGGGCCAGGAGAAGCTTCCTCCAGGGCTGCACTCTTCTTCTACACCGCCATGTGCTCACAGACCTCTGGGATAACGTATGGCAGTCTGTGCATTAATTCTACAGCACAGGCTGAAACACATACATTTACATTAACATCTACATTTATTCATTTGGCAGACGCTTTTATCCAAAGTGACTTACAAATGAACACATACAGCCATGACTAGAAGCTTACGCATCTCAGAATCTGACCTAACATTCCTCCACGATTTATTCATCACTGAACTGCTTATTTACGTTCAGACACCACAATGATGTTCAGTTTGAACACCACAATGATGTTGTTTGAACACCACAATGATGTTCAGAATGTAAACCTCTCATTTACATTCTGTATATAAATATCATACTCTCCTGTGAGAATGCAAGCATGATATTTATGATATTTATATGCAGAATGTAAATTAGGTTTTTGCAATCCAAATTAGGAAGAGACAATGATTACGGTGTGTAGGCACGTTACAGAACAACAACCATTCTCGCAGTACAAGCTCTTCTCAGTCAACTTTTCCAAAGCTCAGTCACCCGTTAACTAAAAGTCCAGGTCAATGCAAAAAAGAGAGTGTTGCAGCAGCCAGAATTTTAACAAAAACCAGGAAAAGAGAACATATTACACGTATCACATACATATTACATCAGTTCTAGCCTCATTGCACTGGCTCCCTGTAACATTGAGGATAGATTTTAAAATTCTTTTACTTGTTTATGAGTCCCTTAATGGTTAATTACCTATATACCTCTGTGATTGCTTATCTAAGTATGTTCCAAACCGTTCCCTTAGGTCGTCTAGTGCTCGCTTGCTCAATGTCCCAAAAATGAATTACAAAAAGTATGGTGAAGCAGCTTTCTGTTCTTACGCACCAAAGGTTTGGAACAAAATTACAAATAAGACAAACAACCTCTGTTGATAGTTTTAAGAAACAGCTCAAAAAAAAAAAGCTCATTTTTATGATCTTGCTTTCAATTAATTCCACCGTTATTATTTTACACCATTGTTATTATTTAATATTTCTTTTATATTTCTTATACTTGTTTTATACTTCTTATACCTGTTTTATGTTTTTTTTTATATTTTAGGATTGTTTTTATCAATGTCAATTTATTTTATCACTGTTAATATCTTATTTTTATCTTCTTAGGATTTTATTGTTTCATTGTTTCTCTTGTAAAGCACTCCAGCTGCATTTCATGATATAAAGCTTATTATTATTATCATTATTATTATTATTATTATTATTATTATTATTATTAGTGTGGTGTAGTGTTAGGGAGCGGGACTTGCAACCCAAAGGTTGCCAGTTCAGTTCTCAGGTGGGAAATTGCTCTTGTAACCTTGGGCGAGGTACTTAATCTGAATCCCCTTAGTAAATGCCTAGCTATATAAATGGATAAAAAATTGTAAGATATGTTGCTCTGGGTAAGAATGCCTGTTAATCAAAGGTGACATAAAGGTTGAAATATCTTGAAGAAAAAACCTTAAGCTCCAATAAGCAAAGAGCTGCAGCCTGAACAAGGAAAATTTGTACTCTTATGGTGCTTCCACATGGTCAAAGAGAGCAAAGCACTGATTTGATTTCAAATTCAAATACAGACCACAGTTTATACCTCCTCTGATTGGCTGTCGTGTCTCTCCAATGTGTCCCAGTGGGCTCACAAAGAGTCCCAATGTTCATTTTCCAGCCTGCGAAAGCAAAGCAAGGCCAGGCTTCAATGTGGCAGCCACTTCAAGCTCCAGCACAGAGCACCCTTTGAAAAGTCTGTGTCTTTCGGTGCGAAGCAGCGTTTTCAGAAAAATCCACAGCACGGACACAGCTTTGTAACACAGATGAGTTTAGTTTCACAAGGCTCCCTCAGAACTTTTGGGCTTCACATTCAAGGTCCCTGCAGCTGCAGTTTGGTTTGTTGGCACAAGTTCTGGGGAACAGGGTGCTTCAAATGTTTTGAATAGGATATGCGCTGGGCTGTTGGCGTACGTCACCAACTGTGGAGGGCTGTCTCTCTGGCCAGGTTTCTCGCATGGACACAGCTGATCACAATGAACATCTGCTGATTTTCTCAGACTCAGTCGGTCCCTCTGTCAAAACACCCGGAAAACTTAACTATCACCCTGGAAGCACACTGGTCCAGTCTGTCACTAGGGCATAATGCACGTGGTGAATATTCCTACAAAGATTTTTATACTGGCAAATGCAGCTGTGTAGTGATGATTCATATCGCCTGAGTTACTTGTTCTGTGTTCATAGTTTATGACTAGCTGTCACCTCTACATGGTACTATTATGACTTCCATTGATAAGATGAGACATTGCAAAAGACATTACATACTACTTAACTCACCTGGGACGTTTGAACTCAAAGATATTTTCACAAGATAAGAATTAGATGGGGTTTATTTTTTGTCTTTGCGTCATTGAAGGAAATTATACTACAGTAAGCATATTTCTCTGCAGAATTCACAAGGCAAAATGTGTGTGAAATGTACTTTTCAAAATGTGTATATTTATAATTTAAAGACATTGGCAGATATACAGTAGCAGGTATAACTGTAATACCGCTGAGAAGCGAGCTTGTTTTCATTTGCTGTATTTTTGTGATGGATGCATTAATGTTGCTAACCCTTCCTGAGTAAGCAAGCAGACTCATGGTTCTTGTGTTCCACGCGTGTGTGCAAAGGAACAGATTAACAGGTCTGCTCAGGGAGCTAAGCTTAGCTCACTTTGTGCCTAAACTCGTTTTCTCTTGTCGCCCAACGCAGATCTTCCTGCTGGCCTGTCCACCGTGCAGAACAACCATGGTCATCTTTAGGTGAGTAACAACATTCGTTACATTACATTATTGGCATGTAGCAGACGCTATTACCGAGAGCGACTAACATCAGTTACAATGTTATCCATTTATACAGCTGGATATTTACTGAGGCAATATGGGGTTAAGTACCTTGCCCAAGGGTACAGGGCAGTGCCCCATCGGGGAATCAAACCGGCAACCTTTTGGTCACGAGTCCTGCTCCTTAACCACTATGCTACACTGCCGCCCCACATTCCACGCATTGCTCACGGTCCACAAATCACCCGTGCCTCCACACACGGAGGCCCGCCAGTGCTCCCCCGATGACAGCGGGGACACCGTCAAAACTTCACCCAATGGGAATCCGGTGTGACTGTGGCGTGTCCCCCGTCATATGATGTATTCCGTTCAGACGCTGTCACACACCGCTGCTAAAAATAAGCCTTTATCCTGACAGCACCGCCATGCTCCGCGGCTCTGCGCAGTTTTTTTAGTCTCTGTACAGGGAGATAAATGGGCACGGCGGTCTCATCTTCGGGCTGCATAATTATTTATTATTATGGAGGTTGCTCTGTGCAGCCCCGTAATTATACGTGTTATTAAAGTCATCATAGAAGCTCCACGCGTTAGACAGGAGGTCATGGTTCTGTCTGTTCCTGTGTATTGTCATATAGTAGTTCTGGTTGAGTACCTTGCTGAATGGTACAATGGGAGTTGAACCTGCAACCTCATGATTTGGAATCACTACACCACATTGCTGCCATAAGCGCTGAAGTGTGCTGTATGCAGATGTGTATAATTATGTCAGTCTGTCTATGTAGTGTTTCATACACACATCGTCATCACAGCTAGCAGTGACATAAATAATTAAAATAAAACCTAATTCAGTTAGTATCTGTCCAAAGCTCTCTTGCACACAACAGCTCATTGAACTCAAGGCTGACAGATTTTCCAAGCCAAAAGCTGCATCCATGTCTCAGAAAGAGAGCTGATCAGTGAGATACAAAAATGATAGCATAATTAGATATCATGAAGTGAACCCATGTGGGGCAGAAAGCGTTTGTCAGCGGATCACAGAGCTGGATTCCCGTCACTCCTGTGAGTTAAACGGTCCTCTAACTACACCCTCTGTCACGCTCTCCCTATGAACGGAATAAACAAAACCTCTCTATGTGACCTCTCAGTTTGACCACTGTGACTCATTTCCACAATTTACTGCAGCGCAGGCCAGAGTGACTGTCAACTGTTGTTTGTCTCTCTCGGATTTCCTTTCCATACAGGTTCCGCAGGGGAGGGTCAGTGGTAGAAAGGCAGGGGTGAAAGAATGCGTCTTTGACAGGTCTGAGGTCTGCTAATGGCAGACATCACTTACAGTATACAACAGAAGTGAGTACACCCCTGTGCACTATCACTTAAATGTCAAATGATTCAGAATTGTATCACCTCTCAATAATCGCATTATTTCTAAGTTGACTAGCAGACTGTTCAACTTAGAAGTAATGCAATTACTGTAAGGTGATACAATTTTGAATCATTTGACATTTAAGTGATATTGCACAGGGGTGTACTCACTTCTGTTGTATACTGTATAGGACCATTCATTTTAGGGCGTGTCTGTTTGAGGCTTGTTCCTTAGTACTGCGCAGATGAAGGGAATGTGAAAAAGATCAAGTGAAAGGAGGGCATTAAACAGCAGCGTGGTTGTTTATGCAAATTACAGAACTGATGCAATCCTGTGTCAGAGAAGTCTGCGGGACTGGGAAAGGCTTTGTCTTCAAGGATATACAGTGCCAGTCAAAGATAATGTGATAATGGGAAACATGCATTCAAAGACATTCTGATCTAAAGACATATGCTTAAATGCTTGAAATCTGTTTGTTAGACAAATATAAATAGTGAAGTTGATGTTTATGTATGAATTTCTTTCCAAAAAAAATGTTTTTATAAATATTTTTGGCTACTTTGAAGAATCTAAAGTATAAGACAGTTTTGATTTGTTTAACACTTTTTGGTCACTGCATGATTCCATTCATGTTATTTCATAGTTTTGATGCCTTCACTATTATTTTAAAATGTTGGAAATAGTAAAAATAAAGAAAAAAACCCTTCTATGAGTAGGTGTGTCCAAACTTTTGATTGGCGCTGTACACGGCATTGGAAAATGCCCTCACATCATGGGTATTTCAGGAGCCGTGATGGCATCGCACTAATATCTCGCACGCTCCACCCAGTCACGTCCTCCCGGGAGACACCGCGGTGAGGAATTCCTCAGGGGCGGGGCCCCCTGCGCCGGGGGCCCGGGGGCCCGGGAGCCGCGGAACCAGCGGAGCCCTAATGGAGAACTTCAGTGTTAGATTCTCAGGGACACCAGTCCCCCCCATTCGCCCAGAACTTACTGTGGTCTGCGTGAGCCTGAGGGAATGGCTTCTCTGCACCAGGGTGTCACAGTCCAGGCCTCCTTCCAGAAACAGTCACCCGAGCATGAAATCTTCTCACTGCGTGTGTAACATGTATTAGGTCTGCTTTTAAAAGAGACTCGATTACATCGTGGGCCATAGAAAGCGCGTTGGACTGAAGAAGACGCTGCTGAAAGGATGTTCGCTGCAGAATTTCCAGGGAGAGGGCTAAACTCAAGCTGCCATCCTGGCTCCAGTCTTAATTCATATTGCATCCACAGTGTTCCTGCACTACCGCCCAAGAGCATGGAAAAACACTGCAGAGTACACTGTAATTTCACAACATTGATGATGGATTTTATACTCTTTGTAAATGTAAATTGAGCTAAAAGCTTTGCTCTTAAACGTTTGTCCATGAACAGTACAGTATCCCTTTAAGCAACAACATTTGCATCCCGAGCTCACCCTGTTATTTCACACTATCAACAAAGAGAGACACCTTCTGTACTTGTAAACATGCTTGAAAGGGAAGTGTACTTTCATCTGCTTATCAAGATGAGAGCCAAAACCTCTATATTAAGCAACCAAATTCATATCACAAAATGGAAATTTTCCATGCCATGCCGTGGTTGCAAAACCGGTGATGTGTAATGTGATTAAGACTATCGGATGCGGCTGCTGAAAGTCTCGTTTCAAAACTAATCTGTAAAAAAATACTCTTCAAAATGGGGCTTGAAATTAATCGCAGGTTGTCTGAAAGAACCTTGGGATGCTGGGTGGTTTGTGGCACTGGAGCTGGAAGCCCTAAATGGAGATTTACTCTCGGGGCGGCTGATAGAATGACCAGTCAGGTCACAGGTTCAGTTTTTAAATAATTGACTTTTTTCAGGGGACTTTCCGTGATAAAGGCAAAGTGGAGCGCCTGTCTTTATTTTCCATTAGGAAAAAGAGGTACCCTTTAGTGCCGTTGTGCTGTAGAGCGTGAAGTGGACAGGATTTTAGAGATCCAGGGTCATTGAATGAAGGACTCCACTTGAGCTTGGCTGCCATATCAAGCACCATGACGGCACTCTTCGTCAGCACCCTCCCCGTGCCGGCAGCCAAAAACACACCAACTGCGTCACGGCGCAGTCCCCAGACCAGTCACTGCAGGGTCACTGTGTGACTGCGTGCGGAGGAGGGCGTGGCTTGAAGGTTGAAACCACTGCTGTTGGGAGAAATTCAACTAGCCATCCACCAGAATGAAGTTTTTTTGTATGAGCACCCTGCCAGGTGTTAATGATGTCCTGCTTCTTCTGCCACCGTGTCAAGTGGATGTTTCCTTAGGCGCATCATTCTTTTAAGTGGCTGGTGTTCTTTTTTCTGAGACGCACATTGACTTTCTGAGTTGGTGGGAAGCCACAAAGGAAAGAAAAATGCTGAGTATGAATGTGTACGAAGGTGGTTTCAGGGGGAGGATTTCGGCGTGACAGCTGTGGCTTGGCAGTGGTTTGGTGTCCTGTGTTGCAAAGCGTTGTGGGAAACGGGTGTTATCTTGTGAGATAGAGTGAGCTCGACCTTGCGATGTATACGAGAGGTGCGAGGAGAGGCTTATAATTAACCCTGCAGATAAGCCCAGGCGTTGACCTCCGAGAGAACGGAGCAGCGTTCATTAAGGATTCATTTAACAAGGGGATTCCTTTTGTTAACATCCGAGATCACAGCACAAGGACAAGTGCTTCATTAGCGACAGACCTCAAGCACACCACACACTGAATCAACAGCAGTCAAGCTCCAGAACGGCCTCTGTGTTTCAGGCAGTGGGGTTGAAACAGTGGTGTCAGCAGTGGGATGTATTTGGACAGCAGTGGCTGCAGTGTGATGTTCCCTCTCTGTCTTCTCTCTCCGCAGGCTCCAGGTCCACATGCTGAATGGCGCCTTGCTGGCCCTTCTCTTCCCTGTCGTCAACACCAGACTCGTAAGTGTGCCTTCATTAATCAATAATCAATCAATCAATTAATATACATTTACATTTATTTATTTGGCAGACGCTTTTATCCAAAGCGACGTACAAAAGTGCAAATAGTGAGCAAACAACAGGCACAAGAGCAAGATGTGTAAAGGTCATATAATGCAAATAGTGCTGAAGCTGAGCGCAAAGTCAAAGCCAACTAATCTGAACTAGGATTGCATCTCAAATACAATTACAGAAAGAAAAATGGAGTACCGCTATACTACCTAGACAAGTGAGCAACAAGTACAAAGGAGTCAGATTCACAACATCAAAGTTACAAGGTCGAAGAGGGAGGTATCAGTCCAGGTAGAGTCTGAAGAGGTGTGTCTTCAACGTCTGAAGGGTTGGAATGGAGTTGTTCTTAGGGGGTGGGGAGTTCATTCCACCACTGGGGGCGATGATGGAGACAAGCGTGGGCCTTTCGTACTATTGGTGGGTGGAGCGAGGCGTCCGGATGTAGCAAGATGCGTAGGGCAGGATGAGGTCCTGGAGGTAGGTCGGGGCAGTCTTTCTTGCAGCGGAAAAGGTGAGAGTCAGGGTCTTGAAGCGGATCCTGGCTGCGATTGGGAGCCAGTGGAGGATCTCAGTAGGGGGTACGGGAGAACTTGGGGAGATTGTAGATCAGCCTAGCAGCTGCGTTTTGGATGAGCTGTAGCGGCTGAATGGTGCAGGCTGGGAGGCCTGCGAGGAGGGCGTTACAGTAGTCAGCGGGAGAGCACAGTGGCCTGGACGAGCAGCTGGGTGGAGTAGGTGGTCAGAAAAGGGCGAATCCTCCTGATGTTGTAGAGGAGGAATCGACAGGAGCGTGCCGTCTGGGAGATGTAGTCGGTGAAGTCCAGCCTGTTGTCGAGGGTGGCGCCCAGGCTCTTCACCGAAGTGGAGGAAGTTTGGTGCCGTCAACAGTAACTGAGAGCTCTTGAAGAGAGAGGTCCTGGCCGGGATAAGCAGCAGATCGGTCTTGTCCAGGTTGAGCTTGAGGTGGTTGGAGGCCATCCATCTGGAGATGTCAGCCAGGCACGCGGAGATCTTTTCGTTGACCTGGGGGGTGGAGGGGGGGAAAGAAAAAATTAGTTGAGTGTCATCAGCGTAGCAGTGGTAGGAGAAACCATGCGAGGCAATGACTGAACCAAGAGAGTTAGTGTAATATACATTAATGCCCTTCACAGTAGTATTTTCACAGAAAGATTTATGGAGCAGCACACAGAAAAAGACGAGAAAAAAAAAAAAAAAAGAACAAAGAAATATATAAGAAAAGCAAAATGTGACTAGACAATGCCAAAGATGCAAGTAAATGATGGGAGGAAGTTATAACAACACAAAGAACACATACTGAATAATCAATTCACTGGCTCACATCAGATAAACTTTTCACGTAATAGCTGCCTCAGGGCTACACGGGATGGGTTTTTTGAGTGGTGTTCACAGAGACTTCACAGAGGCTTGTTATTTCAAAAGTGTCCAATGAGTTTTGTTTTCCTCCAGCATGATTCAGCTGAATCTCTGTTCCAAACAAAGCCCCCCCCACACCCCCCCCAAGATGAAATGAAAAATGCAGGGCTTTGATCAAAGACCCAACCGCTGCTGTATGCGCACTTCTTCCCTCAACTTGATGTTTCATCTACAGATTAATAGTCTACCCTCAAACAAATTTCAATGTCTGCTGCTACTGTAGGAACAATTTGCACTGTGTTTCTGTGCTGCCTCCAATGCAGCATATTGATGAGTACCACCTAGAAACTCAATGCAGTGCGATTCTCTTACGTAATCCTTTGTAAAGCAGAAGTACCGATGCTCCAACGGCAGTGGCATAAGGAGGAAGTGGAGTAAGTGATGTGCTTGTCCCTCCGGCAGCATGCAGATGGAATGAAATTATGTGCAAATTTTCCACTCAGTTTCATAGCTTGTTTTCTGTGGACTTCGCAGTGGACATGCAATGTTGGGAGATCTGCAATCCACTCCATCAATATCAAAGCAGCAATAAGCGAAATGGCTAGGATCGCTGTTTGCAGACCACATGCACGCATAGTTAACAGATGACACACGCGGTCGGTACACTCCTCATTTACAAACATAAACCAAATGCCTCATAGAGCCTGCCCTGGTGCAGTGTGAATGCCATGTTTAGTAATGCCTCAGACTATTGCTGTAACCATGGTCACCAAGCCTCAGCCTCTTGGCAGGACGGATCATTTGTTTGCTTGACTGCAATCGTTGCAAAGCAGGAATTACAACAATGGTCATATTGAGTTACCAGTGATCGAATTGTTGTGCAACGGGCCCCTCCTTCCTTTGTGTGTGCCTGTATTTCCTCTCAGGGTTTTTTTTCAGTTTGATTTCACAGAGAGAGAGCTTTTCCTTCCCCGCGGGCGTTTTGCAGCAGCTCAGCCACATAGCGGGAGGGGGGTGCACGGGATCAAATCCGCTACGGTGCCGCCGAGCTACCTGAGCCGGCTGAGCGGCGAAGCAAATGGGCGGGCAGGGGCGGGGGGAGGGTTCCTTTTTTGTTTTCCCGCCTCTGTTCCAGTGGGATCGCACACCGATAGCGTGCGCGCCGGTGTGGGATCCCCTCAGCACCTGGCAGCGAACGGGCCCGCTAAAGAGGAAGCAGCCATGTGGAGAAATGGTGTGAGGTAACGGGGGTGTGAAACCGAACACGCGGCGCACGCTAGCGCCCAACCGTGCCAGAGGATCCCCTGCCTTTGCGGGACCGCGCCGGGTCGGGCCGCGCCAGCGCCAGCGCCAGCGCCCTGCGTTTCGGTCACCCGTCCCGTCGAGACAGCCAAAATCAGGACCGACATCCAAGGCTCTGGCCTCGAGCTCTTTCTGTTCAGACAAGCCTTTGCATAATGACCGAGCTCACAAAAAAAAGGGAAAACCGTGGCCGTTTTCCCAGGGACATTCTTGATAAAGGCCTCTGCCTGAGACCTCTGGCAGGCTATGTGATTTGCTGCTGACTCAGTGAGGCTTTGTGATCCCCGATATCGGGTGGAGTTAACCACGTCATGTCAACCACCGACTTGTTTGTCCAAACCAAAAGAGAGCGTGGGCTCACCGCAGCCAAACACTGCATCGTTTGGTTGAAGCCAGTGAGTCAGTGATGTGAGAGCACATGACAGCTCTTCCTGTTTTGGGGTTCATGAAGCCCCGCCGCCAGAGTTCAGGCCCCGGGCGGGTGTGGTCTGGTTTGGCGCACTGTCTGCAGTCGTCTGTGCAGAGAGCGGAGAGGGCCACGCCCGCCGGGGGGTGAAGGGGACCCTACAACGTGAGCCGAGCTGTCATGTCACCCCGGCCTCCTCAGCGCACCCTGACTGCGCCGTCCTTGAGAGAGACAGAGTGGCGGACGCGCTGTGTCTGCGCAGCCCCCCCCTCCAAGACCCCCCCGGTGCACGGGGCTGCCGGAGGAACCTGTTATCACCGGAGCTCTCAAAGGTCACCCCACACCATGCAGAATCGTGTCTTCTGCAGGTCTGCCCATCTGCAATGCAGAGTCAGGTTTACAGAAGGTCCCACTCAGAGTCATGCAACATAGTAACTCCATACAGCATATTAGTGCTGTGTCCTGTCGTCATCAGATATCATATCGGCAGTGTACCATAGTGACTAAGGAGTAGGACTTACAACCGAAAGGTTGCTGGTTCGATTCCCCACTGGGGCACTGCTGCTGTACCCTGTAATCCACAACTGCCTTAATAGATATCCAGCTGCATAAAGGGATAACATTGTAAACAAACTGTAACCAATGTAAGTGGCTCTGAATAAGAGCATCTGCCAAAATGCCATATAGTACCCACTACATGTGATGAATGTTATGCCTACATTTTTAAAACGTTTGCAGAAAACAGCAAGGTGTGAGGTATCTTTTGGTATTCACACTGTTGAAATCCCCCCTTCCCCCCAAATGAGCACCTTAGACCAGTGGCTGGGATTTCTGTGGGAAAGATTACGCTATTAATCTGCCGCTAGGGAGAGGTCAGAATGACCGGTTTCCAGGAGACTGTCAGTTGCAGGTGACCAATGCTCGGGGTCTGGGGTGTCGTAAAACCAGCGCTGTCACACTTGCCCCCGGTCTCAATGTATGGAGTTGGTTTATAGCCGCGCTGAGCAAATGACCAAAGCAATTACATTCCTGCTCTTTCTTGGCCATGTTATTATGTATGCATATTTTCTACTTTTAACTGGGAGAAGTTGAATTCAGTCTCTGATCGGTGCTCTTGTGGGTAACCGCTGCCCGGGGGATGAAACAAGCTAACATCAGCGTTCCAACTACACTGTCCGTAGCAGTAATAATAAGGGCCAAATGTTGATTCGGTCACGGTGAAGACAAAGGTTTGCTTGTGTTAGCACTGTAGGGCAGGCTGTACTCTTGTATGGTTTTAGTCCGCTTGAGCCCCTCCAAGCCTTCAGCTCTCAGCAAAAATGCTTGCCAGACAACTGTCACATACCTGGCTCCCGTATCTGCATTGTAAACCATTACAGGCCTCTCTGTGTGTAGTACAATAACACAGCCCCCTAAATGCCAGGCTCAAGGTTATTAGGGGACACTGTTGTTTCATTTAGCTATTGAACTACACGTTTTATCTGTTTTTATATATCTGGGTTTCTTACAGCTCCCATTCGAGAAAGAAGTGTACTACATCCAGCATTCCATGCTCTACCTTGTCCCCATCTACCTCTTCAGGAAAGGAGGTAGGTTTCTGTCATGGTTGTGCCCTTTTTCAGTTGTTCTAGGTGCTGTAGCATTGTGAGACACTGTATCAGGGTACTGTGGTGTTATGATTTTTGTTAGCATTACAGACAAACCTGGTTGATATCCTCAGTCAGTTTCTGGAGTAGTATCAGTGTGCCGTGGAGGTACATGCTGTGAGAGAGTGCCATCTAGTGTTCATTTACAGTCACTACTGGCATATTATTTCTCATAAAAAGAAGGGTGGTGTTCCATGTCTTCTCTGAGTTTCAGGTTTTAAATAATGTATTTACAATCATAGCAGGTGAAAGCGAGAGAGGGCTTGAGTGAGTTATGAGAGGGGAAACGAGGGGAAACCTTTGCATAGGAGGGTCGGGAGGGAAAGTAGTGATTTCTGCTCTACAGAACAGTTGCCTCAGCCAGTTGCCCCAGGTATTTACTGAAGTTCACATACTGTTTCGGCATTCAAGACCATACTGCAGAATGCTTTTCCTTTCCAGACACTCCCTGCACTATAGGTGGAGTGTTTTAGTAGATTATTTAACTGCATTTTGGCTTTCACAGCCCATTACATTATGCCTGTCTGTGGGCGGCAGTGTAGTTTAGTGGTAAGGAGCAGGGCTCATAACTGTAAGGTTGCCGGTTCAATTCCCCACAGGGGCACTGCTGCTGTACTCCTGGGCAAGGTGCTTAACCCACAATTGCTGGATAACATTGGATAACATTGTAAAAACCTAACTAATGTAAGTCGCTCTGGATAAGAGCGTCTGCTAAATGCCAGTAATGTAATGTAATGCCTGTCCTTTGTGGGGTAGACTGCAGTAATGAGGGAGAGTGGGAACTGGGGTTCACCCAGCGGGGTCCCCCATGGCCTCACTCATCAGGCATTCGTGGCCCCGCAGGCTAATGAGGGGACAGGCCAGTGCGCCAAAGCCGCCAAAGCCGCCGGAGCCATGGAGGCTGTTCTGTGCGCCGTGGCGGGGGTGGCGGAGCCTAATGCTCTCAAAGCCGTGTCCCGCCTGTGTCAGGGATCAATAGGCGTTTTGTTCTGAGCCCTTTTCTGAGCGCTCCGAGCTGCGGGGCGCTGATCCAGAGGCTTGATTCAGTGTTCGTGGGCGACCGCTGAGCGCGCGGAGGGGGGGAGTCAGCGAGCTGTCCGTCACTGAGCATGTCACTCAGAGAGAGGGGCGCGCACTCAGGATAAACGCCCCATGCGGGCTCATGTGAAACTGAAATGGCACCGGGTTTGAGAGGGAAAGAGGAACTTCATTTACTCCATTCAGCATCATTAGCATTCTGTGTGATTTTTGTAAATGCTGAAGTTTTTTTGCAAAACATGCTAGCAAAAACTATGACCAGAATTGCATTTACCTTACATTTACATTTATTCATTTGGCAGACGCTTTTATCCAAAGCTTTTATGCATGTGGCACAATGGACTGTTTAGTAGTAGGAATCCAGTTCTTAAACTCAGACCATAAACTTTTTTTTGCTTTTATCTCTGGGTTATTTTTGCTTTATGTCTTGTCATGTTTTGAAAGGGAACTTCTATAGTAACATAGGACAACCAAAATTACAACCAGTTCAGACCTGTAGTAAAATATACTACACATGTAAAAATTTGTTCTCTGTAGTAAAATGAATTCAACTGTCCAATAAGGTAAGTGCTGACAACACACACACCTAGCATCTTGGCGCATATTCCATGTATAAGGTCACACTAATAGTATATAAGAGTAAACGTAAGTAATATAATTTCATTTCATTTCACGGTTGTCCATTGTCACTGTCTCTTCCATGAATCCTGCACCCACACCTTAAAGAAGCCTGTTATGTGTTCAGTATATGAACATGGAATATTGATGGGCTTGGGTGTTTGTGGTGCATTTGTTTCTTGTTCCACAGCAAGATCATTTAGCAGCAGGCATGTCCATGTTCATTTGAAGCTACTTCAGGGGGCTCATTGTTACAATATGTATGTATGGAGTATGGGGGTTGGGAATGTAGTGTAATGTATTCCAGTAGTATGTAATGTATTCCATAGAGGAAGGCTGTGGAGAAATGCACAGTGTGTGTGGGTGGCAGGTGCAGTGTGTGTGTGTGTGTGTGTGGGAGGGAAACAGCAGGGTGGAGTCTGACTGTTCATCTGACAGAAGGTGTGAGAATAAAGCCCAGCTCAGGGAGAGGGATGTGCCGGCCCTGGTTCTCACCATCCAGCGCATCGGTAATGAGTGCATCCCCTACCTTCCACGGGACACAGTGTTCAGATGTGCATTAGAGAAGGGTAGGGCCCGTGCCTTCTAACCTCAAAGGCCGCTCAGTGCTTAATGCTGCTCTCCCCCCCTCCCTGCAGGCATGTATAAGCCGGAGCCCCTGGGTGACATGTGGTGGGCCCTGCTCTCCACCGGCATCCTGTTCCTGTACCATTTCGTGTTCCTGCAGGGCCTGGGACTGGTAAGGCAGCACGCTCGTTACATTAAATCACATTACCGTCACATAGCAGACGCTCTCATCCAGACCGATTTACATAGGTTACAGTTTAATCCATTACATCACAATACATTCATTTAGCAAGGCCGCAGTTACAGTTTTATCCGTTACATTACATTGCATTCATCGGGGAGACGCTCTTATCCAGAGCGACTTATGTAGGCTACAGTTTTTATCCATTACATTAATTTAGCAGACACTCTTATCCGGAGCGACTTACATAGGTTACAGTTTTTATCCGTTACATTACATTCATTCAGCAGACACTCTTTTCCAGAGCGAGTTCCAGCACAAAAGAACAGAAGTGCCACAGTCACTAGGTCACAGAATCCAGAACACATTGCAACACTGAACAGCAAATAATGCAAGTAATACAAGTATCAGGTGTTAGGGGGTGGGGATTGAGGAGGGTCTTCAGTCTGCGTCGGAAGATGGCCAGTGATTCTGCTGTCCTGACCCCCATGGGTAGTTCACTCGACCACAGAGGCACCAGTACAGACAGGGATCGTGTCTGAGAGGAGCGACCCATCAGGATGGGGCAGTCAGTTACCCCTGGCTGCACAGGCAATTGACCCTCCCAACCATCTATCCATCTGTACAGCTGGTTATTTAATGAGGCAAGTACCTGGCCAAGGGATACAGCAGCAGTGGCCCAGTGGAGGTATGGAACCAGCAACCTTTCGGTTATACGCCCTGCTCCTGACCACTACGACACATCTCTCCTCCTCGCAGAGAGGGGCTTGTTTTTCAGTTTACATACATGACCATCTGTGCTGTCCCCTGGAATGCCTCTGCAGCCGCAGTGTCTTTCATCATTGAGCTCTAGGGGGCATTGTTTATAACTATATTTTACTCGTTCAGATTCAAGGCTTCACAGCCCCGGTGAGACAGTGGCATTGCTCGTCTCCCACCTCAGTTTCTCAGCCACAGCCCTCATGACTAAACCAGTCATGACTAAAAGTACCTGAAGTGTTTTGGATTCTGATCGAGTGACTGTGATGTATGGTAATGTGTGTACTTGCCTTCCCTTAATTTCTAGGCTGTTTAGTCAGTTTGCACAAGGTAACTTGTGGTAGGGCTTGAACAGTGTTATGCTCGCACTCACTGGTCTGGTCTGACACCTTTGCTCATTCAGACTGAATGGATACACTTTTGTTCTTTTATGCTGGAGATCTCTCTGGATAAATGTCTGCTAAATGAATGTAATGTAATGTAAACTCCAGGCGTAGAGGCTGGTTGGGATGTATGGTTTATCAGTACATTTAACTCCTGCTCTTCCTGATGGGCTATGTTCCCCAGATACAGAATCTTGCTGTGACTCCAACATTTAGCCCTTAGTCTTACTAGCATCTGGGTTACAGTCAAAAGCGAAGCAGTGTCACAAAACAAAAAGGCCGAAGCCGTCTAATCTCCACGCCCGCGTCTCTGCGTTCTCTCCCCTCCAGGTCACGGAGGTCAACCTCAACAACATGCTGTGCCCGGCGGTCTCGGACCCCTTCTACGGGCCCTGGTACCGGGTGTGGGCGACGGGCCACCAGACCCTGCTAACACTGGTACACGGCAAGGCACTGACGCTGCTGTCCCACGGCTACGGCCCCGCCTGCCGGTACCTGCTGGACCCCGCCCGCCTGCGCGGCAAGAAGGTGGCCTGATCCCGGGGGCCCGGTACCCCGGGGGCCCCCGACACCAGAGCCTGACCCTGGAGCCTTCCCCTCCCAGTGCCTGCTCTTCCTGGGAGTATCCTTCACCCCCTTCTTTTTTTATTTTAAAGAAAACACGCCTTGTATTGCTCTATCAGATTGACTGTTGTTTTATTATTTTTTACTTTTATTGTACTTCAGGATAAGTGAAATATCCAGTGTCAATAATTTGGTGTCAGTACCCAGTGCTGCAGTTGGCTTGCAATACTTGATGCTCATGACGGTATGAGGAGCTAGTGGTTTTGGGGGGCCAGTGTTTCAGTACCTGCCTTATTTCATTTCCAGTTAATTCCTGAATGGACTTTGGAGAACCCCGCGGGACTCCTTACCTTCTGAAGATGCCTTTTTGTTAGTTCCTTTTAACCGGCGGTGACAGAGAGCCAGCCCTAACAGATGTTTGATGTTGTCGTTCGTTTAAAATGTGGATACGCCCCCTGCCCTGAACACGTTGCCATTTTTTTTTAGTTTGTCTTGAAGGAACAAAGTGTCATTTACGTTTGTCACTGTTAAACTGCTGTAAAAAAAAACATGATACTGTAGTGATAATTTAAGCCACGTGGCTGTGGTGGTGCACTCATACTCTACTGCGATGTCCGATTCTTTGATGACGGGATGAGACTCCGAGCTGCTGCTTCTGTCTGCGGTATGTGACAGCAGAGCAGCTCCTGTCTGTTGTAGCAGCCTGTGGGGTGGAGTTCGGAGTTTGCGGACTCTGTGGGGACCCTCCCGAAAGCCCTGCGAGCGGTGGGGTTCTTGTCCAATAGGGACAAAGGTAGTGACAGAGAGCCCCGCCCCCAGGGACTACGTTGCAGATGTTGGGCCCGCCCCATATTGTGACATGTGGGGAAAAGTGAAGTGAAAGGGATTTTTCAGTTGTTGGTATTGTTGTTGCAGAACTGTGTGTGTATATATATATATATATCAAACATTCAACAAGACATGCAGACTTTTTGTACTTTTACCAGGTCAATGTGTACTATGTGGTATTGAAAATTAAAGTGTTGTTTAATGGTTGTCCATTGTCACTGTCTCTTCCATCAATCCTCCACCCACACCTTAAAGAGGCCTGTTATGTTTTCAGTACATGAACATGGTGTTTGTGGTGCATTTGTTTCCTGTTTCCTAGCAAGATCATTTAACAGCAGGCATGTCCAGTGTTTATTTAAAACTACTTCAGGGGGGTCATTGTTACAATAAGTATGTATAGAGTATGGGGGTTGGGAATTAAAGTCAATGTCACCATCCATGTCTAGAAACATATACGCAAAACAGCTGACTACCTTCATCCATGTGAAGTGGATACTGTTCATTTAAATTTCAAGAAGCGGTTGCTCCTACTTGTTTTATCACTTTAGATAAAGGGCTCATGCTGAAAGAAATGTTTGCACTTTATCAGGCCCCGGTATCTTTATGATTTGAATGAACAAAGATTAGACAAAGCTTATCTCCCGCTGAACACATCGCCAAACACATCAGTTTAATACAACAAGGATTGAAACAAAAAACGAGATGACACAAGGGAAGTGATCTTTTCACTGTATTTTTTTATTTTTTTATTGGATAAATGATTTTAAAAGGTAATAACAATAGTGTTTAAAACTACAATATCGCCACAGCCATAGCTCACATATCCATTGATAACCATCTATATAGATTCCCCCCCCCCCACACACTTTTTTTATGTTTTTCATTTTTCTTTTTTTTTTTTTTTTTGGGAGCCATACTATCATATTAAATGCCCATTTCAAGTTTCGTCACACTAACAGCAATTGAATGTGGAAGGAAAGAGGATCTAGTTCTAAAGGGGAGGGTCTTTTTTCCCAGGTCTTGTTATTTTTCCATTGACGTTTTCAAGTTAATAAGCAAAAATAAAAATGAGAAATAAAAAGTTGGGAATGGGCGGGGCCACACCAGGCGGCCCCTTGCCCACCCCGTCACCACTGTGTGACATCAGTCAGCTGGTGACACATTCCAACTCATTGTTTCAAATTTTAGAACATAGAAAACCACTAAAATAATTTAGAAACTAGATCCAAAATATTTTTTTTTTTTTGAAAAGAATCAATTTTGATGTACAAAACAGTCATTTCATTGTCTTTTTTTTTTTTCGTTTTTTTAAGTGTATTTTTCTTACAAAAGTTCCAAACACAAGTTTATTGTAGTTCTTATTCATTTCATTTTATTATTATTATTTTTTTGTATAACTATCAGTGCGATTGTATACCAGTGCAGCTACTGGGTCCAGAGTAAAGAAAAGAGGCTATTTTCTTCTTCTTAAACGATAATAAAAATAAGGATAAACGCTTCTTTTTTTATATAAAGTATCACTGCTGGTCTTTAGGAAAAAACACATTAAGAAACCCATAAATCTAAGAGGCACGCTATGGGGTTTTTCCTTTTAGAAAATTATAATAATAATAACAATGAAAACAAACAACAACGACAACAAAAACAAAAAAAAAAAAAAAAGTGTGCAACCTGTTTATCCTCCATCTGGCACCCAGTGAGGTTACTCAGACAGCAACAATGACAATTCATTGAACAGAGGTTGCTGAACAAAACTGAACAAAAACAAAACAGAGTTAGAAATCGTACAAAAATTGCTTTAAAAAAAAAAAAAAAATGAGAGACAGAAAAGAAAAGGTTCTCTTGCAGGGATGTTTTTGGAAGGGCAGGAAGGCAGGTCTGGAGAGCAGCATTTGGACCTGGCTGGAGGCATCTTTGGTTCGGTCGAACACACAAAGGTAATGTGAGCCTACACACTCCAGACATACTGATCACAAAGGGAGGGCACGAGAACCAAACGCTCAGGACGTCTGGATCAGAACCAAAAAGGGAACCTCTCACACTCTCGAAGAGTAATGGCCTCCTTATCACGTAACCCACATTGCATCAGCGGTAGGAAAAAAAAAAAAAGAACAGATGGTTTGGTTCTTTCGTGGGCTATTACCGGTGTACAATGAAGTTTAAAGGAAGCACAGTCACATCTCCTCTGTTTTATCTTACAGTGTGGAGTAAAGATAAGCACAGTAATGCATCACTCCATCTGGTAACATCATCTCAAGCAGGGACAGCAGAGAATACAATGAGTTTCCCCATTTCGCCGAGACACACGAAAAGATACGACTTGCGATACACAAAACATCTCCCGATACCAGAATGGGTGGGAGACCGATCGGGGGCGCAACAGAATCAGGAAGCTAGAAGCCATGCAAGTGAACCTATGTTCCCAAAGTGCATTCGGAGGTGGATTACTGTGTAGCTTTCCCAGCGCAATCCTTCAAGTATTAAAACACAATCGTGCAGAACCACAGAGTGGAGTTTGCTCTGCTGTAGGAACCAGCAAACCAAACCCACAGGCCCCCCTCCGCCACCTGGCACGTGTGGGTCCGACAGTACGTTTATCTGAAGCAGCATGCCGTTCTTTCATATGGCATCTCACACAGAGAAAGAAGTTTTGTATATATTATATATATATATATTTTTTTTTTTTTTTGGTTTGTCGATTCCTACATAAATACTGCTTAGGGTCCTTCGGTGGACTTCGCCATATTTGTTTTTGCATGGCATCTAGCTCACAAAGAACTTTCCGCTGTCGCCGATACAGAGGAGCATTACAGAAAAAAAAACATTACTCAAAACGGGATTGACAATGCTTTGAGGAGACATCAGAGCCAGCTCTGGGGAGCCGGGGCGATGCAGCCTACCTTTGCAGTACGGACACGGGTATTCAACCTTAGGGTTCATTGAGCAGGAAATGGACAACAATGTACAATGGAACAAGTGCGGAGATAAAACAAAGCAGTGTGTGTGTGTGTGTGTGTGTGTGTGTGTGTGTGTGCTTGGGGTCCCGGCTAGCACGCAACATTCCCCGCGCAGCAGCTGCGATGAAACGGTAATGCTTCGACAACGTCAGCCATGTCGCGGGTATGTTGCGTTTTAGCCGGGGTGAAAGCACATTCAGTCCTGAAGAGAGACAGAGGAGAGGAGAAGGATTGGAGAGGAGGTGAACGGGGGCTGATCTTTGCCATTGTTGTCTCACCTTAACCATCCAAATGAAGCCAGAGCGGTCACAAAACGGGCGCATGCTGAAAGTATTTGTAAAAATAACCCCCTTTTTTTTTTATAAAATGGCAAATTCCTTCAGCTCACATTTTTTCTTGAGAAACAGCAGGAGATTGCTTTTACTCTGGAGACAGCAGGAATGAGGGGGTGGTCCATGAGGGGACATTTGTCTAAAGCCCCGTGAAGCTAGAAGGCCAGAACGACCCCTCCAACTTCAGTCACTCAGGGACCTTCGGAGAAAAAGAGGGGGAAACTTCCTACCTAAGAGCTCTCTTCCAGCGGTGAAATTAGTATTCCAAGAGAATTAAAAAAAAAAAAAAAAACAGTACAGACAGGACCTTTATAAGCTGGGGCATAAGGGATGTATCTGAGAATAAAGGGGAGACAGTGAAAGATCTGGTAATCCCCTCAAGAGAGCACTGTGGGATTAATGTGGGTCGTAGAAGAGGTGTGGGGTTGGGGGACATCAATTCTCTTATCTGCTGATCAATTGTAGAGGTCTCTGTGCAAATCCAGCCACCCACTCTAACTCTCTAATGTTACCTGCACAGCCTGGCTATGTAATCTTCTCTATATGCACTGTAACCATTATCATTTCTGCTGATACTGGGAGAAGGGAAAAAAAGTATGAAGTAGAGTCAAAGGGGCTGCATTCTGAATTTGCTGAAAAACCAAAAATGATTAAAAAAAAAACAAAAAAACAAAAAGGTGAAGCCCTTGGAAACAGTAATATGCCAGGACCCCATTATGAATGCAGGAAACGTTTCATTCTTCCCCTGTCTGAATCCAGGTTCCACGCCATTCACAAAAGCAGACCCATCTGGAGAGAAACGCATGCCCATACCTTTTTTTGACATGCCCCGCCCACAGAGAGCGAAGGGGACACCTGATCTGGTGAGACTCTCATTGTTGAGCGTGTGACGACCAGCCCCCACGTTCCCCCCCTTTGCACAGGAGGGAGTACCTTTGTTCCAGACCGGAGGATGAATAGAGATGACCGGTACCTCTGCTGGTTATTACACCCAGTCCAGGAATGAATGCGCTCGTTTGATGCCACGGTCTACTACGCAACAGACGGGCTGAAAGCTATGCCCATTTCCCCCCAGGCCGCGAGGAGAGGGAAGATTTGCTGTCCTTGTCCTTGCAAACCGGCAGGATTTGAATTCACCATTACACTGGTTAAGAAACACCTGTAAAACAGATCTGCATATATCAAGGATAATAATTTTTTTTTTTGTTGATATGATTAATGAGTCCGCATGACCAGTCTTATGACTATGACCGCCCCAACACGAGGTCCAATAGCACCATTTTCTCTTTTTTCAATAGTTCAATAATCTCTAGCATTTAGAGGGAGCATGCTGAGGACAAACGATAGGTCTACTCACATACATACATGCAATAAATGTATTGCATATATGTATTAAACTTATATGTGTGCAAAAAGACTTGGTATACTTGGTTTTGCAGCAGAAAATACTCAGTTTGTGCTGTATATTATAAAGGACCAGGAAATTAGCACCCAGCTCCTCTGCAGAGCACAACTCAGGTGCAGGTGTGTTCGCATGTAAATTCCAGCTAATGGTGTTAAACCTATTGCAATACAGAAAGCTTAATTTTCTGATAAAGAAACAGACTTGTTCCAGTGGCATAACCCTAATGAATAAACAGTCGAATGACAGCTGGATTGTGAGTTATCCTAACTAGGCACTGAAGACATGACAATCCCATTCAACTGCAAAAGGGTCTGTATTAATCACTGTTGTTATTACTCTCTCAAATATGTCTAACTGCAGTTGCTCTTTTTTTTTTATTTAAATATTAAACTCGGG
Source organism: Megalops atlanticus (assembly GCA_019176425.1). NCBI lineage: Eukaryota > Metazoa > Chordata > Actinopteri > Elopiformes > Megalopidae > Megalops > Megalops atlanticus. The sequence continues at coordinate 49,343,926 of CM032877.1, forward strand.
GAAAGTGTCTGGCTGGACCTCCTAAGAACACACCCAGTGTAGTAGATGACCCTTGGGGGCTTGGTTGGTACGGCCAGCCAAACTACCCCAAGGATTTTCTTTTCCCTTCCCAAAGCAGGAGCTTTAGGTGCCCCTGTGGGTGTATGTGATAAGCGCTACTGGCCCCATGAGAGTGCCATCTGCCCCACCATGTGACAGAGGGTATTTCTGTGCTGACCTAATTAAGGCTTCCTGCCCTGCTGGCATGATGACCTCCACCTCACCGCGGTGACTCAAACAGAAGAGAGCCCGTGGCGCTAATGTACTGGTCCTTGTTTATTAAATCACTCATTAAGGCAACACAACTGAAATGGGTCGATTTGTTTTAGATTCTAGGAGCTGTAGGGTTGCTGTGGATGGAATCCCGAAAGCCCTTATTTTTTTTATAGAAAGAAACAAACTACTCTGTGGATCAGGTTGTGTAAAGCCATCTTAAAGATTTCTCAAGGACTTGCAACTTCAACTGAAGACCACAAAAAGAAAGGATCCAAGATGTACAGGCATTTAAATAATATCTCAGACTTACTGCAGAAATTAGGTCTGATTTACAATACATGAATTTAGCAAAAGATGGGTCCTAGTATTTTAAGCCAATAAAATGACTCAAGATTTGAAACCAGTGTACCTGTTTAAATGAAGAATTGTGAAGAAGCAAAGCATCTATTTTTTGCCCTTGGATATTAAAGTTTGATCTTTTTAAGATGGCTTATCCAACCCACCCATGCTACCACTGAGTCTACTCCTGCCTGCTTCTCTGTAACTGTAACTGAAACCATCTTGTCTGATCACACATACTGAAGAAACAACTGTTTCTCCAGTTTTCTGTAGCATATAATGAATTAAAAAAAAAAAAACTCAAAAGGCAGACCACAATTAGACGTCAACACGGCCACAACACAACTGATGTACTTTGGAACAAAAAATAAAATGTATGGTCACACTCTAAACACGTAACCTGCATAACATCAATATCACAACTCCAAATTTATCATGACATTAGCTTCCATAAATGTTCTTAATGATTATGGCAACGACCATGCAGTTTGCACGTTTTCATAAGTCAGTAGGAACATTTCGCTGTTACTATATATAATGCGAGCTTTACAGCATTACCTCCGGCTACAGTGGTACCAGACGGATACACTACATACAGCCAGGACTGTGAGACCTTCAGCACTCCGAAGCCTTGAGGTATTTCAAATGTGACCCATGCTGACAGCAGACAGCGGCAGCAAGCTGACACAGACGGGCCGGGAAAGGTCGTTACACACCCAGAATCCTCAGCAGAGGACACGCCCACAACACGACGCCCATAGAGGAACCCCCAGACCACAAAAGCCAGCGGTTCCCTGAGAAACGGTCTCCTCGGAAACGGAAACGGCCAATCGCGCGGCGCCGCCTTAACAACCGACCGCTGTCACGACGGAAAGTGTGCATTAGAAGAGAAATATGGCTTTTAGTTAAGTTTAAGCTCGTCCCTGTTCGAACACCCAAGTCTCGCACGTTTGTTTTCCTCTCTCGGTGACTAGGCAGGGAATTGGGATGGAGGTCTTATCAGAGAGCACAGTGATTGCGCCGTCTTTGTGAGGAATTACCAGTCGGCTGCCAAGCTCCCCACCCCCACCGCCCTGACTAGTTTCAACCTGTTACACAAGGCTTGCTTTTTGGAGACTGTGACAAGTCATACACTGCAGAATGAAAAAAATTTCAGATACAGACTGGCAAAGAACGGAGAACCTCCACTGTAAAAAGTTGAAGTAGAATGGCTTGCTCCATTACTTTTCTCAGGTAAAAATAGTAAAAAGCTAAAATAAAATTACATTTGACTGTTACACCAAGCCAACTTGATTCAATTCCATTTTGTAGATGTTATCACAAAAACACCATGAATGCCCAAGGGTGGTTTCTCTCAGGTTTGTGGCATCATGAGTAATATTTTGGCATTGCCTAATTTCTAATTTACCTAGCGGTTTCAAACTCTGTCCGGTTTGTCTACAATTACAAGTTGGCTTCTAATTACACACGTGAAAAAGCTAACACGATTGTTGGCTACCAATTAACTGGGCTAACTGCGACCTGCTCTTTAGCTCTACAATCCTACAATCCTGGTTATACAAGAACCTACATCAAGCTTCACCTAGCTCACTTACAAGTTTCCAAAAAGCGCACCACCCTTCACGACAATCACAAATTCTAGAGAGAAACACACAGAGAAATTAAATCAAACCTCAAGACCTGCAGTTGCCAACATGTTACACGAAACAATGTAAATCTGGCTGATGAGAAATTATAAAATCGGAAAAAAAGAAATAAAACTACCTTTCCTATATGAATGCACTACTAAGCTTAGCATACACAAACTAAAAGCAATACCTTTCTGCAAGACTAACCCATCATATATTTCACTTCCTTCCATCCACAGACACAATAAACCTGATTAGGATTGTTGGAAAAAAATTGACTATTTATTAATTACTTTTAAAAATAAGGAGGAAACGGGATTATTAATGCTGCAAAAACTAACTTAATAAGGAGGATAAAAGGATTTTTTTTTTCTCGTCATAATCAAATGATGCTGTGGCCGCCCGCTGCCATGCCGGCTGTCCTCAAAACAGTCAGCATGGCAACGGAAACTATCATCATAAAATGGTACAGTAGTAGAGATAGCTAGACCAGGAAGGGGCGGGCTCTCCTGGGAAGAGGTCCGCGGAGAGGTCCAGTGACTGGTCATGCGGCTCGGTGTCAGGAATAATGGTTGTAGGGTGGGAGAGGGTGCCCGATGCCGTTCTGGTAGTGATGGTGCTGGCGGTGGCCGATGTACTCCGCGTAGCTCATTGTCATCTTTTCGCTACGATACCTGCGCAGGAGAGGGAGGGAGGAAGTCGAGAGTGAGCAGGCCGAAGCCTTGTGTCCACACACACCCACCCCCCACCCCCACCGGACACGCAAAAACAGCACGGCTCCATTCACAAAGCTTGTCACTAAGAGAATGTGAAGATGTTCACCTTTTCACACTCACCTGAGCCCCTTTTCTGCTAAGGACAAAAATATTTCAAACCCTGTCTGCAGGAAAAATGATCAGTTCCCATGTTCTCTGGTAATAAGGTCCTTATTAATTTTTGCCAAAAGTAAATGTGAAAATCAGATAGGGATTCATAGACTGCATTCATGTGTTTGGTTTTGACCTAGGCAAAAGGCGTTGTGACCATACTTTTAAAAAAAGTTAAACCTTGGCCAAGTTGGCAAGGCACTTGTCTCAAGTGCAAGCTCAGCCCTATGATGTTCACTTCTCTCAGGTACCCCTCTTCAAATGTCTGTGGAGCACCACCTATCCTCCAACTGACACTCACTGCACTGTGGTGCACTGTGTGACTTGTAGCCATTGGTTATGAGTGTGTATATGGGAGGACCCCATTAGTCATCAGTGCGCCTGCACCACTGCAGGGTTTGTCAGAGAGTAACAAGCCCAATATATAATTGCCAATACTAAACAGGGTTGCATAAAGGAGAAAAAAAAATCAAAAATAAACCTGGAGAGCTACACAGGGGGGAAAAAGCAGCACAGCTCTGGCATAGACTCACTGTACTGCTATGGTAATCAGTTCTTTTTGTTGTTCTCAAGAGGGTGTCCTTGTTGCTTCAAGCATTCTCACCTAAATACAACAATCTGTTGATTCCATGGACAATGGTTAGCTCAGTGCTTGTGCTGTGATTGTGTGCCAGGAATGACCACATTCATCAGCCTCGTTATGCTGTTTGCCTGAAGAAGTCATAAAACACAGTCTTCCCAGGGTAAGGAGGGTGTGGATGAGAGCAGAAAGATTAGGAAGAGAAAACTCCCAGATCTACTGGCACTCTGCTGTCAAAAGGGATTATGATGAACAGAGAAACAAAGGAGACAAGCATCTGACTCTGTGAAAATAAGTTCAGAAAGAACTCATACTCTAATCATACTTTGTGTGTTTGGTAAAAAGGAAGTTTTTTTTCCCTTCAAATTACTATCTGGCCATTTGGAACATTAGTTTGAGCAGGCACTATGCAGAATTCTAAGGATATGATAGACCCCTTACTTGCGAAAATTCTTTCAATCTATTTTATCTGCAGTGACTGTGAAATGTAGTCAGTGCACAGAAGAGGCTGCCCGCAAAAAGCAAAGAATTATGTTACCTGCCCTCAGTGGTATGATCTACCCCTGTAGAAGCTGAACAGCCACTGAGAGCTCTATCTGCATCAAAAGCATGGAGAGATATTGTTTGATGGAACAATCAGCACCAGCCCCCAGCTGTCAGATTCAAGCAAAAAAAATCCAGTCTCGGGCTTGGTTTACATCACTATTGTCTGTTGCTGTGTGTGAAACGTATGCAGAATGCACCACTGATGATCATGTACCTGCAGATTTATGCACAAGGTATCAATGCGTCTGAAAAGCTGTGTCAACAACCCGGTGTGCGTGGCTCCATTGTGATGGGATTAGGGTCTGGGGGACTCTCTCCATGGAGTGAATGTGCGTCGCGGGGCCTGGAATCTCAGCGGTGGAATGCTATTGTACAGGGATAAGCACCTGCAATCAGCGCAACTGCAAAAATCAGTGCGCCTGAATAAGGGTGTCAGCACCTCATTCTGCGCGCGGCTATTGTAACGGGTTTGAAAGGAGAACCGCGCTGTGGCGTGAGTCCGCGTCATTGTGCCTGGTATCCAAGCTGGGAAGTTGCATTATCGGTATTTAAGCACAGGTATAAGTGACTCAGGTTGCTTCTATTCACATCTGAAAACTTGACCAGCTGGAACAAATGCAAATTATGAACATCCTGTTCTTTTATAGACCCAGAATTAGCAATTAGCCAGACAGCCAGAACAAAAACATAAGACAAATCTACACCTTTCAAAGCCCTACGCACATCTGACTATGTAATTTTACACACAGCCCCTTTTGAAATGACAGTAACTAAAGCTAAAAAAAGGCCCTTCAACAGATTAGAGACTTGTGTACATGTAACGAGCAAACTATACCAAATAGAGAAGCTGAAAACTTAATTTGCTCATGTAAAAATACATTATTAACTGTACACACACTCACAGATGTTCTTTGTAGCAGAGAGGGCTAAATGTAGTCAATGCACTTTGGGAAAAACCAGTGACATTTTTAGATGAACAAGGGAAATAACCTAACTGTACACATAGCTGCTCAGTCTGATATCTATAGCCACCTAATGAGCCAGTAAATGGCTAACTTGATTTGACTATAGTACTGTCTATCAAATGTTTTTACAACAGTTTTAAACAGTTTATAAATTTCAATCAGCTCAGGGCCATTTGGAACATTTGTTTGAGTGGGTACTATGCAGAATTCTGTTACTGTAACATGCTGGGGTGGACCTCTTCTTTATTAAAAAGAAATACTGCACACAGTAACTTTGTGATACTCCAGTGTTCAAAAACAAAAGCAAAATTAAGACTGTGATGACCAGTCTTCAGATTGACAAATGGCCTCACAGCGATCTATAACCAGAAGACAAAGAGAGGCAAATCAGACAAAGATATATCCTTTGGGTTTGCAGACACAACAGTCTCCTGGAATGTGCTTATGTCTCAAACTCAAGAGCCCATGGACTAACGCAAACATGGGGTGTGGGGCTCTGCATTCCAGGGGAGTATCATCTTTGTTCAGCTGTGAATCTTTTCGACCTTCGTTGCTCGCGGGCCATGTTACAGCTGTGGAGCCAGTGGGTCAAGACGTGATGGGTCTAAACCATATGAACAAAGCAGATGGTTTAGTGCTGGGCCAGCCATCTGCTGAGAAGGGCCTGGCATTAGGGCACAAGGAGCGCACCCAAACCACCACCCAGAGGGGGCGCTACACCACAAAAGCAGGGGGCAGGCAGTAAAGCCCAGTGGAGAATTTCCCCACTGCTGTCTTCCTCTTATGATCATATTGGTCATATAGACTGATGTCATTTTTCACTCCTGGAAACCAAGGCTTGAAATCAAGTCTCTGACTGAATTATCACTCAAAGGCAATGTTGAAGTGATAACCTTGTACAAGGCTGAAGTGTCACATGGACAACAGTGCAAACTGAAAGGCAGATAGCGTATACCCTTTACGGCATACTGTTCGGTGACCCTTCTGCCTTTCCAAAAACCCTTGTACTTGCTGCGTTTAATCAATGGTCATGATTTCTCTCTCAGGATGTCCTGGACTACCCCCAACAAGCCTGGCTTCAACACTGACCACTCAACTAAACAGCTCTTTTATCCATCTCAGATGCACCACATTCTGCAAAGGAGCCTCCCCATTCCTCTGTCTTGGTTCTTCAAAACCTTTCTGTTGTCTTTGAAACACTGAACCATCATGTCTTTCTGTTTACCAAGACAGTGATGGGCATCTAATGGGCAATGTTCTTAACAGGGTCTCCTCCTACCTCTCCGGGAACTCCAACCAGGTGGCCTGGGAAGAGGCTGTATCAACAACTCTCAGGGTTTTAAACTAGAGTTGCCCTGGGCTCTGTACTTGGACCCCTTCTGCTCTCTCTGTATACAAGGTTCTGGTATTTCTTCACCTGGTTTCTCATACCACTGTTACGCCGACGACGCTCAATGGTTCTCCCTTTTCCCCATGATACACACGTTTTATTAAACATCTTGGCTTGCCTGGGTAACATCTCATCATGGAGGTATAATCACCACCTGAGTCTCAATTTGGTTAGCTTTTCCACATCTCTGCTAAATCTTCTGTTTGCAAAGAGGCAGGAGTGGGTCCCTCTCCATTATCTATTCTCCTATATATTGTAACGGAGACTCCACTGACACAAACGGGACAGGGAGGCAGCCCCAGGACATAAAGTCCCTCTCATTTCTGAAGAGGTTGCGGCGCTGGCCCAAACCTTATCCCAGGCCGGGGACGGCACTGTCATTACGAGGCACTGATGAAGTAAAGCTACCCGGGATGGCCTCTGCCTGACGGGGAGAACGGGCGAGTGGGCAGTAGAAAGAGGGAAGCACGTTATCGATCAGCCGAATTGACAGAGCTGCCAGCCGGCAATCTGAATCAGCCAGCCGGCAAAATGAATCAGCCAGCCAGCACCCTGAATCAGCCAACCGGCAGCCGGGATCTGCCAGCCTGTCTGAGCGGGCCAATAAAACAGCACCAATCAACCACCACACCACTAATTATCCCCTGCAGATGTCCCTCTCTCTCCCCATACATCAGAACCTGCATACAACGATAAAGAGTTGCTGGGTAACTTCACCTCGGACCACAGAATACTAGTGGAACAAACGATGCATCTGCGTTGGTATTTAATTTGCATGCTAATTCTGTAACAGTCACATTCTGCAACAAATTTAAAGTGATGAATGTGAAAAAGATTAATTCAGTGGAAGGAAAAAAAACACACACAGACACACAGACACACAGACACACACACACACACAGACAAAAGCTTATGGTTTTGAGAACATATGCGAGTTAGGTTTGAGCAGCAGCTGTGTAATTAAGAGCCTGGAGAGTAAAGTTTAGAGGCAACTCAAACACTCATAATGAAGCCCTGTGGGCCACTCATCTGATACTGACATCACACTTCAGAGGAGTCGCTGCATAAGAACAGAGCCATTAAGACTGTTCACCTGCTCCCAGAGCAAAGTAAGGAGTGTGGCATGTGAACAGATGAGAGCATGAGAATCAATATTTAATTCTCTTACCTGGTCAATTTAATGGTCTTCCTGAAGTCATTTGTGATGGGAGCTTTGTAACCTCCCTTTCGTAGTAAGGAATCTATGGTCTGAATGTGGTCCCATCCTGCAGAAGAGACAGGTTCAGGGAGAGGAGAATGAGAACAGCGCAGGGCTGCTGCACCCTCTGTGCACCCCAAAAGGGCCTCGCCGCATTATCCTTCAGACAAGCAACATCCTGCAATGGGATCTGAACCGACAGCAAGCTAGCTCAACACTTCCAGTGGCCCACCCTGTCTGTCTAATCCCTGCACATCGTCCCCGCAGCACGGCCAGCTTAAGTCTGCTCACAGATGGCTGGTTACTCTCAGGCTCTAGGGAAGGACCGGCTCTCACAGACAGCTCTTTAGGGGGAAGCAGGCCTGGAGCCTGCTGGTGACTGATGCTTTGGCATTTACAAGCCAGCGCTTGTGGTCACAGCTACTGTGACGCACAAGACGACAAGGGCATTAATGCGAACAAATGCTGTGCAGGAGCTGTGACCATTCTGCTGGTCATTTTGGTCTTTTCTGATTTGCCATCTAGTGGCAAAAAAGGGTACTGCTATTACTCTGGGGGAGATGCCCACTCAGTGACTCAGCAGCACAACTGTTTCTAGAACCATTACAGCAGAGGCCAAGAAATGGAAATATGTGCGAGCACAGTGATCGAGTATGATTACTATCAATCCACGGATATCCCCACTCACCTTGCTCCTTCGCGACCTCTGGCAGGTAGGTGGCGGTGCGCTTTGATCCTTTTTCATTGAAAAATTCTATCCTAATGCCGTGTACACCCACCTGCAAGAGGAAGAGTGACATGCGAGTCGACATTAAAAGGCTTTAAAAAAAAAAAACATCTTTGAGCTACAGCTTCCCCATTTTTCAAATTCCCAACAATGAAACTGCATTTACTTTACGGCTGAGTTAAACAGTACGCCAAATTCAAATTTCCTTTCCATGTGAGAACTTGCGCACTTGATTGAACTTATTGCTTGCAAAATGCAAACCAATTCAATACAGTCCCAATTCTGTCACATAAAAAGGGAATATTTTTGGGGGGGTAGACCTCTGAGGCCAGGATTTGGCATCCCAGCTGTAGGGGGACTATGTAGACATGTGTGTCTATTTGCAATCGGTAAATAGGGTGACCGGTCGTCTTCACAGGAGAGTCATATCCTCTCAGGCTTGTCTAGCCACCAAGCTTAAGTGTGAATTATTAATACATCAATAATGCTAACCTACTTTTCTCAACAGCTATGTGGACGCGTGTCTGCACAACTCTCCGCCGAGATCAAATTACTCTCAATACCTTCTGTCACAATGCGCCAAAGGTTTATTCTCCATTTAGGGTGAAGTCCATTTCAGTACCCATGTTTAGGGCTGCTCCCATATCTTCCTCACAAATCTGCCTGGAGCTTTTCCCAAGGCTGACAGTTCCCAGACTATCATCTTCCCATTAATCAATACAACACTTACTTTGGTCCTTTCTATTACCAGAACTGGCTTTATCAGAGCACAGTAATGCCCATTTTTTATTTCCCTTCCGCATTAGCAGACAAGAAAGTTGTAAGACTTCCTAGTATTTTCAACATGGAAGACAATGGAGAATGCAGTCTAAACAATGTGCTACAAAGGGTACATGCAAACAGAAAACAATGCTAGATTATCTGTCACGGTATGAAGACCCTTTCACAGCAAGTGGGCCATAGACTCAGGAGACAACAGAAGAAAGCCTGCAGGTACACACAGACATCAGACACATAGTAAGGGCTGGTTGGGCGGGTCATACACTGCTATATCCACCGTTAGAAAGTATACATCCAAAACCTAGGAACTATAAAGCAGCCAAAAGGCTATTCGCATTGCTAATCATGCAGACATTTTATATGCACCTTGTGATGTCCACTGTTCCAAAACAGTCTCTTTGCCACTGAACTGTCACGACATCTAAATTGTAAATGATAGCAACTTTTATTTGAAATATTAACATTAAATAGTGAATCCTTGCTTCTGTAGGCTGTAGAATTAAAACCCTACGGGCCAATGCTTCCTGGAGTCGTTCCACACTGTTCATCTATGGAACACTGCATTTGATCATGGGAACGTCTCAAGGTGCAACGCTGCTCTGACCCACTTATTCTTAAATAACAAGATACTGAACTTTATATACCGCAAACTGAAAATTGTCGCAGCCACTGAGGACTCCATCAAAGTCAAAAGCGACCGGAGCTCCCAGCTAAACCAGAAAGGTCTGCAGAGTTCATAAAGTCTCTTTTTAGCCATCAAACTACTGGTACACAAGCCCTGAGCAGACAATGCAGCAACTCTGTTCTGCAGTGCAGAGCAGACCACTCTCCCTGTTCCGTCAGCCCAAAAATGACCAAGAGCGCCCCGCTATCACTGACTCTCGCAGCAACGATAATTAAGCTTCCACAGAGCAGTGTTTCTTTGAGCAAATGGAGATTACATTTCCTTTTTAATTCCATTACTGTAGTTTAAACCCACAGGACATCACCCTCCCAGTCACGGTCCCAAACAATTTGGACTGGAACACTTCGGAGGCAATGAAGCTTTGCCGAAGATTACGGAATTAGAAGGCCACTTCCTTGTCCGGCGTTATTATTGAATTCTGCAAAACTCGAGCTCCCTTTAGGCCGGCTCCCGCTCGCCTGAGAACGGAGACCCGCTGGTCTGCTGTGTCAGAATAAAAGCCATGAGAGTCTCTGCCGGGATTAGCGCCAGCATATAACGTAATGAACAATGAAAAGAACAGAGGGGTGGAAGTGAAGCCGGCGTGCGTTTAGAGGAACAATGGCAGCTGGGGGCAGGGGATGCTCTCAGTCCGCACGCGCGTCACCCTGTCAGTCTGGGGACGCTCGCCGCCTGTGTGTCCGATTACGTAGACTGCGTACACACCGTGGAGGGGGCTGGGACCGTGTGTTTGAGTCATCGTTGCTTAGGGTCTAATGCCAGCTTAGTCTGTGGGGCTGATTGCATGTCGAAGCTGGGACAAAAGCTGCTATTGGCACAAAGCCCCCTGCTCTGAGGAGGCAGACCTCGTCTTTTCCAACCAGGGCTCTCAGACATGCAACCGGGGGCAGTGAACTTGTGCGAGATGTGAAAAGCTAAACCAGTATGCTCCCCTACAGCTAATTATGTCTGGTAACAGAGCCAGAATGCTCCTTTACCAGAGTGGACAACTGGATGTTTGAACAACTTGGAAGGATATCCGTACAAGATGAGCAAATGAGCTAAAGCCATTTCTGACGTTTCCTTCGTGTGACATATATAGATCAAGTAAATTCAGGAAAAAAGATCTGAGTTGCTTCTTCCTCTGAAATGTTAACTTCAGGCCTTCAAGTTCTACAGAAATATTAGTACATGGATGAAAAAAAAATAAACCAAACAACCTTACTCTGAAAACAGACTTGAATCTAAAGCTCTCAGATGAATCCCTAAGTGGTAAGGGGGGGGAAAGCTACAGTGAGATGGCTAAAGTGGGCCCTTCCTCATTCCCTTAGGTTTCACTCGCCAGATGTCTTGCCGTTGGAAAACAGGAAATTACAGAATTAAGTATGGTAACAGAGTAACTAAAGTAACAAAGTGATTTATAATGCTAAAACATTGTACGATTGAGATATCTCCGTTTATAAACGTTCTGATGTTTTTGAAGTACAAAAACATGACATTCCAATTTCAGAATAAGGATTTTTAAAGGTGACAGTGCTGCATCAACCTAAAACGTTCCATAAAGGTGAAGAAATAGCAAACTATACACTTTTGAAGACAGCTCTCATTTACTAAATCCCAGAATGCCCTGTGATTGTGACCTCACTCATAGGGCATACCTGTAATTGTGGTATGCTGTGTGAAGGCTCATTATCTAATCCGTAGCAATTACATTGTTTAAGGACAGCTGTTAAAACATTTTGAAATGTTTACACACTAAAAAAATCTTGGGAATATGTTCCCCCCCATGGGTTGTGTATCTTGCCATTGACTGTTCACTTATCAAGCTAGCTACACATATACATTTAAAGTTTAAGTTAATTTTGTCCTACACCATGCTTTCCAACACAAACTTCCAACAAAATTCAGTAAACTGACGTATTATGAGTATTATGCTGCCAAACTACATTAACTCTTACCAATTTAGATTCATATTCTGTTTCAAGGCAACACTGACTGTGCCTAAAATGCTAAATCGCACATGGCCTGTGTGGAAAAACACAGGCCATGCTCCACAGGTCTCACTGTGGCATTAGAAACCTTAGCACACAGGGGAGAGTAAGTGCGGCTACACATGTCATTTCAGCACTTCCAATGATATCTGCGCACTCATACAATGTATCCCCCAGAGCCTGCGGCTCCCCTGTGCTCGGGCCAAAATATGTTCCATATGTAAGGAAAAATAAATAAAACTCGCATTTAATCAAATGCAGAAGAGGAGGCATCACAGAGGAGTGATTTTACTGATAACTCAGTCTTACGTACAGAAAAATTGAGCTGTAAAATATTACTGTGATTCGAGGGGGGTAACATATTCCAGATGTAAAGATCATACAGTTGTTCCTAAATGTGGGGTGAAAGGTTTCTGAACAAATGAGACGATGCCATGTGGAATAAATTACTCAGCGTGCTCCAGGTTGATATTTCATGACCAGACATTTAAAAAGCTAGGGTTAGTTGTGCTTATGTTGTTTCAGTTAGCAAGATGTGCACTTCAAGCTTCAGGAGTGCAGTTTATCATAACTACGTATGATTACATTAATGTTTAGCAGACACTAACAGGTATAGTAGCTGTAATCCTTTTTTCCTTAAAACAAGCATGTGACATTTCCTTGGACTGGTGACATGTCTTAAGAGCTAATTTCAGACCACGCTGTGTTTTTCACTTCTTTCTGTCTTCTTTATTAACCCAGATAATATAGAGTATGCCCGGTGTTTAGCAGGTTGCTTTAGCCTACTTTGTGTTTTTGGTTTAATTTGCTTCCTCATCAAATATAGTATGTAGTCAGGCAGAAGCGTGGTGTAGTACTAAGGCACAGGGCTCATAACCTAAATGTTGCTGGTTTGATTCCCACATAGGCCATTGCTGCTGTACCCTTGGACAAGGTATTTATCCTCCTGTACATGTCCAGCTATACAGATGGATAAAGCTTAACTGTAAGCTATGTTACACGCTCTAGAAAAGAGTCTGTTAAGCTAATGTGATGTGAAGTACTCCTATGTTCCTCACAGTCTTTTTCTATATAGTGCACGCCAGAAGAAATGGGAGCAATCTACTGTAAAGCTTGACGCTACTGGAGCTGAGCTCTCCGTTGGTGTCGCCACGGCGCTGGCATCTGTGTGGAGGGACGCGGGGCGGACTCCTATTGGGAAAATCCCTGGAGAGACAGAGGATCACAGCCTCACAAAACCTGAAGTGACTGGAGCCCTTCCCCCCTCTGTCAGACCAGAGGGCTTATGGACGAGCTGATCAGGGGATGACTGTCAGTCGCATTTTAGGCAGCGTTCGGGATGGGCACGCCCTCAGAGCGGCGACACGCGATTGGATTAACCAACCGGGCTGACAGAACGCGCCACGGCAACCCGAACAGCACCCCAGATTCAATATGGAGTCCTGGTCACAGGATTTGGAAATTCTCAACCTGGTCCTGCGGTGGATCCGGTTCAGTTATACTGTTTGGAGACACTGAAGCTGTGTGCAGGGGAGGCGGGGGGGCTGGCTTCATTGTCTCTCCTGATTCGCACTTCACACAACTAAAACAGATTCTGAAAGGGAAAAACGTTCCTTTTGGCCACATCCACCCTTAACATCAAAGAGTAACACCGTGTCCACGTATGTCCTTAAAGGTACTTCCACAGTGAGAAGGGTTCTTAGGACACACAGCTCAGGGGCTGTTTTTAGCTGTGTTCAGGAGGGGGAAGAAAAAAACAGACTCAAATGGATGAGGAAACAAGTCACAGTTAAAGGCAGCTGACAAACTTCCTGAACTGGCTTTGCAGTTGGCAGTTTTATTAGAATGGAAGTTTGTGGCTTTGCAGTTGGCAGTTTGTTTGGAATGGAGGCTTGTGGCTTTGCTCGTGGTTCCTCCCAGCGGCCTCTTACCTCCCAGTCAAGGTAATCACCAACGTCCTCGAAGTTGGTGAGCAGAGACACTGAGCAGAAGAGGCGCGGCAGCTCGTCCCTCGTCATGGGGGGGAAGCGACTGTCTTTAAGGGCACTGTGGACACAGGGAGACAAAACAGCCAACTTTTAGACCCACAGACCACCCGGCACGAGAACCTGCAGGACAACCGCGGGGCCACCGGACAGCAAACCATGGAGTCAGAAACATGGACACTTTCGTGTATTAACTCCGGAGTGAGTGAAACTGCTGCACAGCGAGCTTTGCTGCCTGAAGAGTCCCAGTCACAAAGCAGGCCGGCCAACCTGTACAGCTCCACAAGGACAAGTCCAACCTCCAGTGTAATGCACAGGTGCTAACGCTAGTCCTGAGAGCAGTCAGAAACCATGTCAGCCCTTGACTGGCACAGTGTATTACTTTAGTTTTTCCTCTGGAGGCTGCAAGCAGCACTACGGCCACCTCACAGCTTTCAGTGAAAGCGCTCCTGTAATTGGTCATTCCACTGTCACCAGCCCACAGATCTTTTATGAACAGTCTCAGTGGGGTGTCTGTGTATGGGGGACAACGTCCTCACGACACACGTTGGCAAAACTGCGACACTTAAAATGGAACTCTTATTGACAGACAGAAGGAAAACAGGGGTGCCTTAATCCAGGATGTCACTCTTTACTGAGGCAAGAATTCTGCAGACCTTTCAGAAAGCTACTCACAAAGGCATCTCCCTGCCCACCAAGCTTCCATTCTAAGTGAAAAGAGAGCAACTGCTCGAATCAGGCTACAGCTTCCGAGCAGCATTCCCCATACTGCATCAGCCTTTCCAGTGCTGTCGAGCAACGCCACAGGGCTCCCTCACAATCTGACTGAACCACGCAGTTCCGTACTCCGCTTTGATCTCGCTTCTGTAACAAAACGAAATCAGGATACAATAAGCTAAAAAAGTGAAAGTACATCATTTGACAAGGCCTGCATCCATAGCACAGATGCCACGGTTCTACAGCAGATTTGCTCCAGAATGTCCTCATTTCGGGCTCTCCTAGTGTCACCCTGCTTCACGAATCTGACAGTCACCACCCCCACTCCTGCTGTCGGTACTCTATTCCTCCGTATCACCGTAGCGCTGAAAGCAGGCACCCGCAGCCTATTTTTACACCTATGCATTTTCACGTCCCCCAACCCCCAACCTGGCATATCCACCATAATCCCCACCTCTGAGAGGTAGCGTAGATGGGGGGGAGGAAAAGCGATTTAGGGACATCCTTTTCTAAAATGCTGTAAGAGAGGTGTTTTATAAAAGGAGCGGCTGTCGGCTCCTGTGGCGCCGCGCTCCAGTGAGCACGGTCTTAGAGGAATGTGCACGTTTCAGCACGCAGGCCTAATGCACAGTGGCATTTAGATGGCTGCTCTCTGTCCTCTGGAGTCCGGAGGCAGGACCCCGAACCCATCACACGCACACATGCATGCACGCACACAAACACGCACGCTTGCGGACATCTCCACAGCTGAGGACCACCGCAACACAGTAGGAAGCGATCACAAACTTTGAGGGGCGTTCCATCCGTAAGCTTAACAGCGGATCCTGGAGAGGATGTGTTTGTTAGCCTTTGTTACATGCATGCACGTCAACCACTTGAATCAACTATTATATGTGGTTCACTCAAGTACGTTCACTTCCCCGTTCAGAGGAGTTTACAAGGTTTAACACTGGGTGAAACTGGATGGTGGCCTTAGAAGGCTGTAAGTGACTATCCCTGGTTTAGCGGTGGGTTCTAATCCTAAATCCTGGCACAGGACAGACAATAGTGAGGAGTGCTTAAAGCACCGGGTTACTAACTAGGTGGTTGCAGGTTTGAAACAGTGTATTGGGACAAGTCACAACATATATGTAACTGATAATGCAGCATATCTTAGGCACATACTATATTAAAACCATACTATACACTACATATCTCTGAAACATTTTCCCATTTGAGACAGACATGATCACAACACTGATTTATAGAATACAATTTAAAGACAAATGCAATGTATGGATCTCAACTAAGTTATTACAAACATGGTGTACAGTTAAAAGTGATAGTATTTATAAGTGAGCATACTTTACTCAGTTTGCAGAGTACACTCTTTCTTGTGGTTCCCATTATAAGTTCTGAAACACCAAAGAGAGCAGTTTTAAAAATCACAAATTTATGAATGACCTTACACCCACTGCATTTTACATTTCCCAACTTTGCGCAATACCAAATTCGGTAGTGCTAGAACCATGAATCATACAGACAAGGAACAACAGGGGAATACAGTTTCAAAATCCCAATCAAATATGGTATTATTAGTTCAAAAGGTTTGAAATTGAATTCTTTTTTTAAGGTCACGGGGCTGCAGTGCTCTGAGAGTGTGCATCCTAGACTTCTCTGCAGAACAGTAATGCCTGCATATCCTTTGCCTCAGCGCAGAACTGCTGTTTTACCCTTGACCAGTGTACTTAATGTGAATTGCTTCAGTAAACAAACAGTCGTGTAAATGAATAAAATTTTAATAACGTACACTGTGTTAAACTTCCTTGGATAAGGCACAGGCATACAAATGAGAAATCACGTCGAAACCACAAACACTTGGGCTGAAACTGAGGCTCAGCTGAGTTCATATTAGTCATTTTATTTCTCTTGCCTAAAATGCCCAGGAGACTCCAACATGCGAGTGCAGCTGAGATTGAGCATGTGGTATTTATGTCCTTAGCTCCTGTTCTCTGGAGCCTGCAGGTCACTTCAATTGTGCTGACCTTTCCTCAGCACACACACCGTGTTATCTTATGATGAGAGACCGTCTCTAAACGAACTCGGCAGCACACACACAAACACACCTGTTCCCTCTCCACCTATGAGCGCGCGCGCGCACACACACACACACACACACACACACACACACACACACACACACACACACACACACACACACACACACACACTTCACCTCAATACGTATGCACAAACACCTACCCTGCCCAGCCCACCCTGCTACAAACACACATACAAGCAGGCTTCTCCAAAAATACCCAAATATAACCTTCTTTTAATAACATCTGAAGTGTCTTAACGAGCCAAAATGTGTTGCCTCTGCACCAGAAATTCCTACTGTACCATCACCTCACTCAGTGCGTAACACAAACTGAATTATACCAGCACAGCACTGGGAGAGCCAGTGAGCCTTTTAAAATAGGTTGCATGCCACTTTAGCAGATGGAAAATCCATGCGTTCAAACACCTTCGGTTTCTGCTGCGGAATTAGAAGTGACAAATGATGCCTAGATGATCAGAGTACATTTAAACCTCTTTCCAGAGCAGGGAGGGGAAAAAAAAAAAAAAAAAAAACACAAAGTAACAAAGTGTTGAGAGCATTAAAAGGCCAGCGCTTTGTGACAGACTGTGATTTATTCCTCACTGTAACTGACTTCAGCATCCGCGGCTACGCCATCGGCATGATAAAGGTAACCTTGACGAGGCAGCCCGTTTCCCGGCAGCGGGTGCAGAGTTAGGGCCAGAGCCTCACTTCCGCACACAGGTACGGCGCTGAAACGATCACCGCAACGATGTGTACCGCACGGTACCTCAAATCTGTACCGCATCCTCTCTTCGTTAGAGTTCATTCATAACACCTACAAAAAGTCACAAGGTGCACAAATCCAGATAAGGAGAGTCTTTTGAATATGGGGGTGGCAGCGTAGAATAGTGGTAAGGAGCAGGGATGGTAACTGAAAGGTTGCTGGTTCAATTCCCCGCTGGGGCACTGCTGCTGTACCGTTGAGCAAGGTACTTATCCCAGAATTGCCTCAGTAAATATCCAGATGTATAAATGGATAACACATATTAAATATGACCTATGTAAGTTGCGCTGCATAAGAGTGCCTGCTAAAATGACAATAACGTAATGTAATGTAACATTTACTACTGCAGTGCCTTGCAGAGAAATCTTCCACAGGATAATGTCAGCAGAAACGTGAAGGACAACCACCCATTTGGTGACACGGTTACACAGTAGCCCCTTCTGTTCAGACGTCAATGTGTCAGGAAACAGTGGAAAAACAGAACAAAAAAAAACCCCTCCACGCTCAGAGCCTGTGTGTTGTTAATTATGTGCGTTAATGATTCACCCTGCACTGTGGGGATTAGATCTCATTAAAGATCGCTGCTCCCAAGTCACAAATAAATGGCGTGCAATGACAGGCCAGGAAATGACAATTAACATGACCGCGGCCTTCTCCATCTGTACATCCAACTTTGGCCCGCAATAATCAACCTGCCTTTCAGATTGAGTAAGAAACATGACGCCGACTCCGCCGGCAAGTCGGAGCGAGCACTCCAACGACTCCGCCGTAATTGCGGCACTGCCAAACGTGTCATTCTAAGCAATCATTTCCCGGGCTTCGTAAACCGCAATCCCAGGGTGCTGCAGGCCGGTCAAGAGACAGGCAAAACGAGCCAGGCGGCTCTACTGCTTTTCCTGCCCGTGCCCTGCCTACTCGATGACATCAGAGGTGGAAATGACTCTCCCCCGCTTTGACACAAAGAAGACGGCCACGCCCGGTCCCGTGTGACCCAAATGTGAAGTCATCTCCTTGGGCTCCCTCGACCCACACAGAGGTCAGGCGTGCTTCAACACTTTGCCCTTTCAGAGACGAGGTGGGGGTGTGGAGACAGCTAACAGCAGTGCGGAGGCACTGGAACACTTGACAATTCCATATGCTAGATTTATGGCACGTGAGGAATTGTCACGAGACCTCCACTTCTGACGAGCTGCCTCAGGAGAGTTCAACCGGGCCATTCAGCAGAACGAAGGGTGGGGGTTTTTCTTTCTGCATCTCAGCGAAGGCATTGACAGCTTTTTTTTTTTTCCTGAGGTCTTTATTTTTACAGTTGGTTCTGAAAAACCCGCCATATGCCCGGAGCAATCTGTTCTCCCACAAAAGCCCTGACAGGAACATAAACAAGTGTGACATCTACCAGCGCTCAGAACCGAGCGGTAGAAGGTACGGCGAGCCATGAAAAAGCCGGCGTGTCCGCAGAAAATGGACGCCTCAAACCATTCTGATCATTACAGCAAACATCACTCGGCGCTTGCTGAGGTGTGACATTCCTGCACATTAGCACAAACAACGCTTTGAGAATGGAGAAATACAGAGGCCGAGGCGGCAGACAGCCTCTCTGTTTTTCCTCTCAAAAAAAACAGTCACACAGGAAATGTGTGACATGGCAGGCATTGTGAACCAGGTCGACAGAAAGCGACACCCCACACCGAAACTACAAAACGGGGGGGGGGGGTGTACGCCACCGCGAAAGCTCATTATTTCCAGCGCATGCAGCATGGATGACTTCAACATTCCGTAGGGACTGTCAGCGAGGCGCAACTCAGCTAGCATGAGTGTCAAAGGTTACCGTGATGGCTGAGGAATCAAGTGACAAAGCGTATGACTTCAGTTATCCCCTCCAGAGTTATGGCACAGGCGCGTAGGAATCCCTGACCCTGACAGTGTGTCTGTGTGTGTGTGTGTGTGTGTGTGTGTGTGTGTGTGTGTGTGTGTGTGTGTGTGTGTGTGTGTGTGTGTGTGTGTGTGTGTGTGTGTGTGTGTGTGTCTGTTAAACTTCCCGTTTTGCATTTGTGTGCAAATGTCACTGCCTGGACCCTGGCTGACAATCTGATAATGACTAATTCAGAAGAGGTTACCAATTCAGTGCTGTGTATAAGGAAGAAGTGCCAAGGCAGAGCAGACACCAATATAGCTATAACAATTACAAAAACACACACACACACACACACACACACACATATAGGTCACATGACCCATGACAAACACAGTTGCTCCTGGCTACACTTCGACCCCAACCATTGCAACCTGAGTGACCCAAATTCCAACACCTCCGAGCAGACAACACCGATGTGAACTCTTACTGTGAACGTGGTGAACTCTAAGGAGCAACCATCACAAATACGCAGTGTTATGTATACTGATTGACTGGTTATGGAAATGTACTTTTCAATGCAGCAAATACCATGGGTTAAAAGCCTTTGCTAAACCTGTATGTGCTGAAGAAAACTGATTAACACACTCTTCACTTGACAAAGATCACATAGTGAGAGAACGGAAAAACCTGCAGAGATCCCTTTTTAAAAATGTGACTGTACCAAGTTCAGTCTTAACTGTACTCAATAACACATAAAATCCACTTTTCTGAATTTCCTGGCTTCTGGCGTGCCACTCATAATTGTATCTTTCAGCATGCAATTATGTGTCATTTGCTCAATAATGCATGCGGTGAAACATTACATTTAGTAACAGTTCACACATTAAGTCCATCTCTGCATGGTGCTCATTTATTCAAAGTTGAAAGCACACATCTGAATTCCAAGCGCAGAAAGAAGCGAAGTGCTGAAGTGTATTACTTCTCAATGACAGAGCTAAGTGATTTATCATGCCCCGCGCAATATTAGATACTCATTCTGCCAGTCACATCTGGTTATGGAACCGACAGACCTGACAGGTCTGACAAATGCCCAGAACTCGGGTCATGAGAGTGAAAGACAATGAGGAGAAAAGACAAAAGCTCTGACATGAGAGATGACACCTCTAATCGTGCCCAAAAACTTTAGACAACTCGATCTCTTCCGATTGGCTCACTGTTGAAGGGTTGGAGGCGGAGCTGCTGCGCTTGCATAGCACTGGAGGGGAACACTAATGATGTACACTAATGAAGCAGAGGCTGGGGGAGGGGCATTTACCACTCCCATCTCATAACTACAGACAACATTAAATACAATAAGCTGAATCCCCTCAGTGCACACAAAACCTGCGGTGCTACCTAGTAGACACAGTGGCATTTTTCATTTTTATTAAGAGAAGCCACTAGGGCTATTTTTTCAAAACGTCCATGTCATCAGGGGCGGACCAAATTCAAAAGAGCTGCCAACACAGAGGCCCAAACCTGCTTGCTTATTTTTGCAAACTGCAGTTTCAGGGCACTGACTGCTCTGGTGGTCTCTGTGCTGCCCTGTCTTGTTAATCACATCATCACACCAGCCGCAGAATCCTTTTTCTAACATACAGGTTACTCAGGAGAAGTTAGTTAAGTATGTCCTTTTGTTTGTCTTTTGTTTTAGAATTTCTCCAAATGCATTTGATCAGTTTTTCTAATGTTACATTTTAATTGACTGCTGATGTGCAGTGTATGTGTTGTGATGGCTTTAGTCAACACTGTTAGTGTTCGGTCTGAACCCTGTGCAGCTCCTGAGCTCATCACTATCAGGTGGAGAAGTGAGTGAGACCACTGGATAAGGGACTTGAAAGATCCTGCAGATGAATCTCAGACTGGAACACGCTAAACAAACGATCCAGGCCTCCGATTGGCTACACTGGGGCCTGTGGGGGCGTGGCATGGAGGTGACAGATTGCGAGTGTGTCCCTCAATTCACCTGAGGGGAGGCACGTCCTCAAATGCCTCCTTCGTTCACTCAGTCACCTCCTCATAGAGGATCACCTAAGGCGCGCAAATCTCTTAATTCCTGCAGCTCACAGAGCGACCGGTGCAGCGACAGACACTCCAACAACCAGCTTTCTATTAAAAGCAACTAACAGCAGCACTGGAGAGCGAGCTACTAGATTAACTAGCCAACTATACACTGCTAGGAGTAATTCCAGCACAAGTTTACGAGCCTTAAACCGCTGAAGAGAGCTGCGGCCGGCTCTTTCTCGCCTCTTTTCTGCTGCTCTGACAATTGCGCCTCTCAAATTTCCCCGGCGGAGCAATATTAACAAAGAATTCAGACAGACACACGCACACAGGTTCCCCAGTCACTGGAGGGGTGATAATGCAGACTTTAATTGGATTTTCTGCTCCTCTCGCTTTGCTTGTCTCAAACCCCCCATCTTCTCCCTTTAGAAGCAATTAAGCTGATTAAAGCTTGACTGGATCCCCATCACTCTGTGCACTTAAACACACCGCACCAGGACCACAAAACACTGAAACTAATGTGGAGTGGCTGACACCGTTTGGATGGGGGAAAATGCAGCAGGCGGTAGAGAAGCCCCCGCTGCATGCCCCCCCCCCGGTAAACACTCCAGAGCCCTCCTGGAGGGCCGCCTCTCGCCTAAACAGCACCGCAGTTGTTGGATTAGTTCAGTTTGCCCCCCCCAATCCATGCTTTCAGCGGGAATCAAAGTTATTTTTGGTGTAGCGCCACAATCAGGGGGATGTAAATAGCGCTTAGCTACTAAGTGTTCAATTAACTCGTCTCAGATGCTAATGAGAATTCAATTACTCGTTAAGAATAAAAGTCAAGTTCACTACTTCAAATAAACTTAAAATAATTAAAATAACCATTATTTCAAATACAATGCACCCGTTCTTGTCTTTGCGAATGTAACAAGAGTTTATCAACAACAGGAGACCGAAACTACTGCAACAATTCTGGCTCAACGGATGAATGGAAATGAGAGAACAGAATTTTTTGCTTTAAGTCTTGGAAGCGTTTTTTTCCCCCTCGACAGTGAAATGTTCCTGTCGACATCAGACACGCCGCAGCTCACAACAGAAATGACAAATGAACAATGCGGTTGCCTCGAATGTAACCATTACTTTCTTTGAGCATACTTAGATGTTCAGCCTGTTTGGATCGTCGGCCAAGGACAGAACAGCTCTCAGTACAAACACCGCCACCTCCCTCAACCTGCTGACCCCGAGCGACTCACTAGTGGCACAATCAGTCCTGAAAATCATATCCCGAAAGGTCAGTTGATGCTATTGATCCAAACACAGTCCCATAGCGGACGGGGGGTTGGGGGTGGTTAGGGCAGGGACCACACAGCTACATACTTCGGTACGGCGCTTGCAGAGACTGGAATATATGTCCCGTCATCTACGCTCTTGTGCTACTTGATCTGCAGTGAGCCAGTTATAGATGCGCTGTCTTTGGCCACACCCCCTTTTCATGAATATTCGTAAGTCCTCATAACGCTTTCACCTTCCGAGATGTCAAGCACACCAAGACGAACATCTATTCAGTGAAAAGGGTGAGCGTGATGTTAGCTAGTACCTACACTAGTGTTGTATAGGGTTGGAATTGTACCACATCATCACTTGAATACCTCATTTCTCCTGTCCACAGCGTTTTGTGTCCAGGCACATTTGTCATTTGTTCAGCATTACCAATTAGACCTCCATTAACAAGTAACGTAATATGTTAGCATTTCTAGCTTCAATGTGAAGCTGTTTTTTTTTCCCTGTGAGGCAGAGAAGTAACAATTCTCCATCCACAAAAAAATCACTTTACATCACAAACCATGAACAAGAACCTTAAGCATGTCACAAAGACTACAGTGGTGAAAGAGATGTCAACACTTACATCTCATAACTGAGCTCTGTATCAGTGGGACAATCCGCATTTCACACAGGTTCACTCCAGTGTTTGACAAACCGTGACCTATCTCAAACCATCATTCACAAGCACACCTTTCAAAATAAAGCTCCTCTGGCTTCACTGCCAACATTGAGACAAAAAAAAACTTTAATGTGGATGGGGTTAAAACAAGCACCCTTACCAATTTATTAGAGCATCAGCCCCATATTCCAGTGTCAGTACAATGGCAGCATTGAACTCATTGGCTCCTGTTCCTTATCTACATCAAAGCGCAGAAGTATTTGCTCTGTGAAAACACAGGCAGTTATCCAACAGACGAGCCTTCGGGCTCTGGTGGCAGAGAAATGCCTCCCACAACAATCATCTTTCTGGTTACGACCATAAAAGAGCTTTAAAACTCAAACTGCCTTAAAAACAGCACCCGGCAATTTTTATAGCAAAAGACTGTCCCCCTTCAAAGCTTTAAATAGCCCCATGCAAGCAGTCCAACTGCACTCTAGTGAGACTGCAGAATAGATTAAAAATATGTATTGGGGGGGGGGGTCAGGAATGCCGTGACTTTGTGGAAAATCTGAGTTTCCAGAGGAATGTGAGAGGACCAGAATACCTCCAGCTGATGGGCCAAGACTGCGCTTCTTGCAAGCATGCAAGCGTAATGATGTGATGACAACCGATCTTGCTATTCAAACAGTCTGGGCATATTGTGACAGCCAATCATAAGAGAATAAGATTCTGAAGGAACACTTGCAAGGAAAATAGTTTTTTTCCCTCTGATTGATTTTTACTTCAAACAAGAGAGGACAGATACTTTTCAAACACTTTAGAGAATGAAATGAGTGATTACTGACATAAGGAAGGGCTGAGTCTTTTCAGACCACCCTCTTGGTTTTACTTTTTGAACTGGGCGCAATAAAAAAATGATGAACAGTAGTGAGGTAAATTTACATTTGTGGAACTTTCTCACAGTTGAAATCTGTCTGGTTTTCTCATGAAAAGGCTAGAAATAAGAGCAGAAATTTGTTTATGCTGCCAAAGCTCACACACCACACACGTTTATAATCATGCTTTTGTTTAACTTCAATATTACACTATTTAACAAACTAATGGATTAATTAAATAAAGTGGGTCTTCATAAGTGATGCGTAACAATGTCAAAGTTTACAATGGAATGGAATTCTACATCTGCTGTGTATCACACAAAAACATCGTATTACATTTTTAGTTTTGAGATTGCAATAAATTATATATTTTTATGCTTTTCCTCCACTTCACACTCCTCATTTTGAAGTCTAAATCTGCATATTAAGCCTGTCTGCACTCTCGCTGGAGGTAGTGAATACAGACCTCAGATACACTTGCTTCCTGCAGCTATTTTCCACACTACAAGTCCCACAATGCACCGCAGTGAGTTAACCACCCACTGGAGGATAGACGCTTCTGCGCTGATATCATCTGACCGACTCTTAGGCAACCGACACGCTGCAGAGTTCCTATGAGCGGGGAGGCGAGGAAACCTTGGACACGGGCGAGCCCTTTGCCAGCTGAGCCAACATTCAGCTTTGACAGTGCCCTCACAGTGCCTTTTGCCTTGGCCAAAAACAAGGGCATGAATGCAGCCTACGGAACCCTACATGTTTTCTTTCACGTTTATTTTTGGTCCAACATGTTCGAGCAGCCGTGGCATGGTGGGGGTGTATCAGGGCAACAGGACTCCGCCTATGCTTGGAAATGAATGCCAGCTGACTGAGCCACTCTGTAGCCTCCTGAAAATGATTTATTAACAATAAGTTTGCCTGTATTTGAACTGCATTTGCCTGTATTTGAACCAAGACTTAATGACGCGTGTTTAAACAAAATGTGTGTTTGCAATGGTTTCTGAAATTCTTTGACATGGATTATAAAGTAATGAAATCAACACCCAAATAAAATAAACTTAATGCTAATTTCATTTAAACATCAATTTAAAAAGTATTTACAAGTTATTACATTGTATTCAATAATAAATTCAATTCATTTCAATGGAGTTATCCTAGCAACAGGGGCAGCCAATTGGAGGCTGGCAAAGGGTTTACACTTGGAGCCAGTTTCTGGATGTCTGTGTTGGAGAGCTGCCTCTCCATTAGGTTTCTCTCCCATTAGCAGTATTTTTTCCTGCCCACCTGACTTGTTGCTCACCCCTAAAAGGGCAGCACGGACCATTTCCTTAAATGACCCAACCGAGCTACCCAAAAACCAGGGGAAAGAGAGGAGGGAGGGGGGCTGACTGCAGCCAAATCATTTTATCAGCCGCTCTGGCGAAGGCCTGCAACAACAGACACAAAGATAGTCCCGATAAGCACATCGAGAGAGAACCACATGTCGACATTCCTTGCTTCTAGGCAAAGAATGGAATGTTCAGTGTTTTTTCCCCAGCCCCGGCCACGCTGGGACGGCCATCGCCCCTCCGCTTTCATGTCGGTCATGAGAGTGCGGCGATTATTACACGGCACGCCTGGAAACCCAAAAATCGTCAAGTGACCGAACGGGAGGGACACAGCCTTCTCATTGTCACTGAGGCAGCTCTGTGCTCTTACAGTGTGAGGCGGGATGCGTGTTTTGCGTTGTGCTGCGTTTTCAGAGTCGCCTGAGAGGATTTGAGGCGACAGAGAGGATTCGCAGGGCTTTTCTGCCATGCCCGCTGTCCTGACTCACCGCCAGTCTTATGAAGATTCACACTTCTACACTCTGTCTCTTCCCCTCTCCTCATATGTCAGGAGGGCGAGGTTGTTTCTTTTTTTTTTGCTGACAGGTTGAGTACAACATTCCACAGGGGGGAAAAAAATGACGATTAGGAAAAAGCAGAGACTCCCTTGCCCTGGCACCAGGTTGCAGACAATAAGAGAAGCGTTTTACAAGACATCTGTGACCAAAAGTTGTTCCAATTTCCTGTTTGACGTTACCAAATATCCAGAGACAGGGGCAAGTTTTTTTTTTTGGTATGAATGTCAACATTGTTGGCAGAGAAATCTAATGCAAATAAAATACAGGAAAAACGTGTTTGAAAACCTCAGCTAGAAAATGTAGGAGTGGAATAAATAGAACAATAAACTGCCACTGAACAAATTCATGTACAGATGTATTTTGTTTAGTGTGTAAAATGTACTGAGATGAAAGCATTTCAAGAGACACACGTGGCACAATGAGCGATGGGTAGCGGAAGATTATGTGACAGCCGGGTCAGCATAGCCTGCAGAAACGCTACTGGCTGAAATCTAAACTTTAGAAATGCCTCCTCCAATAGCACGGCGGGGTGGACAAAGCATTCAAACAGCACATAAGATTTCCCAGAGCGTCAATGTCCTTTCATTCTCTCGTACAGCTTTTATCATGGAGGTCAATCTGGGGGGAAAAAAAAACCCTTCACTCGGTGACAGGAGGCTGTATACTGGTGACTTCCACTGGAGCTGAGCATCCTGTCCCCTACGGCCAGGGCAGATGACAGTCACACAAATGCACCATCCCCCCCGCCGCCACCACGCTCTGAGGATAATGCTGCCTCTCTCCATGTATAGCCTCTCAACCCAGTGATGTGCTACGCTGAAATCTTTCACATCAGGATATTTGTTAGACTCTGAGGCCCTTTTATATGAAGTGTGAGACCAAATGTACCACACGCTGTCATTGGCCTCAGCATCTCACTTCGTCTGACATCACAGCAACCCTTTGTTCTCTGACACGCCTTGGTTTTTATCTGCCATAGGAGACAAACGGCTCCCATGACACTACAGCCAGTGGCTACAATGGTCTGGGTTTGGGGTGATCTGTTCAGCACTTAGTGTTCCTGTTACAGTTACGGAAGATAAAATCCAACCATAGCCGCAGAGTCTATGACAGGACATTCTAGCTAGGCTGCAATCACATGCGCCAAGAAAACGTTCCTCTTCTTATCGGCCCATTATTGCAATTTCATGGGTGTTCTCCTGTTTTAATGCCAACCCCAGAGATGTGAGCGAAACCCCTGGCAGGAGAGCAGGAGAGAGGGAGAGCAAGGGAGAGAGAGAGACGGCAGCAGCTGGAGAGGCTTACCTGGTAAGGGTGTACTCCCTGAGTCCTGAGTGCAGGTTCATGGCAGAAAATGTACCTATACAACCCCTCAACCGCTTGTCCCGGCCGATCTTCCACGTGACAAACAGGGGGCTGTGGAGAGGAGCAAAAACAAACAAACAAGCATGAGGACACTGGACGCCTCAGGCTAACCCACCCCATGACAATAAATCCCAGAGCACAAGTGGATGTTATTTGCTACAAATCATCTGCCAATGCCCAATCTAAAAAAAAACACCTACTCTCTATACTATTAAACCATTCCATTCTCTGAGCCTTTTGAAAGGACTACTCCACAACGCTGTGTTGTTTCTTAGACCTAAATGAATGTTTTCTTTCTGTCCCCTTGTGCATTGATCCCCATAACCCCAAACTGAAGGACACGATGAGTGTGGCGTGCAGGATCAGAGGCTGTGTGCTCCTCTACACCGCTGTACTACACAAACCCTGGCCTTCTGCCTCCAATTAAGCGCGTACAGATGTTAACAGCTGCCTGATCCTGCCCTGACTTCTTTGCAGAGCTGCCTCTGTGTCTGTATGAAACTCTTCTTCAGCTTGATTCTCCACCAGCATCCATTTACAACAATGCAATTTAGCATGCAAAAATGTGTGCACTGGAAAAAAAGAAATAGCTTTATAAAGAAATAGCAGTGTGTGGTGGGGTACTACTCTAAACAATACAAAAAACAAGATCATATTTAGTGTTTTTATCTTTATTAACTACATCACCAGTCCTGGTCCATTAACTGTGGAGTTCTGCTGTTGCAGTGAGTCTGTGTTGTACAGACAAACCGCAGTGGCAAAACCTGCACAGCGGGAGCTGTCACAATAAAGCATGTCATGATCTCAGCACGGCTGTATGGGAAGTGCATGTTTAGAGCTCGACCGGGGGGGGTGAGAACAGTGCTAAAAATCATCCGGCCATTTCCCTGCCACTGGCTCCATGGAGACGGGAGACGGAGACAGCTGTGCCACAGGGCGTATCGTTTTTGTCAGGGGAGTATGTCATTTATGTGCCATTTCAACACACAAAATCATTCCGCGGAGGGTGGGGGGGGAGGGCCAGGCTGGCAGGGGGATTACACAGTCCCAGCATAGCGGGGAGAATATTATACACGGCGTTCTCATTACTGTGCATTAAAACGCTCCACGTCCCGAATCCCGCATTTCCGAAAATAAACGCAGAGGTAGGCAGGGTGGAACCACAGCGAGCTCATTTCTGCGGCCGGCTAGCTGACGCGAAGGGTTGGAACGGTCGCGCCTGGACGAGAAAACGCGAGCATGAAATCTAACACCGCCGGTGTTTGACTGGCATCCCCAGAGCAGATAAAGCACAGACGCCTCACGTTACAAACAACGTCTTTGATTTGGCACACCGGCAGTCGGTAAAAAAAATCCAGCCTTTGTGTGAATGGCTGGTGCTTGCATTCTCGCACCACGCAGTGCCGCGGTAAAGCACAGTGCGTGGTCATTATTCATCACGCTGGGGTCACGCAGACTACACTACGCCGGGCTGATGATGACAGAGACCCGGCTTCATCCATATTTCATGAGAATTCGCAGCTCATTTTATGAACCAAAAAGGAGCCAGATTAGTAATAATGGCCTTTTTATCATTTAAATTTAGAGTTCCCAGAAAATAACTTTGAACTGTCAGATGCGGGTGCCCTCTGGGCATTGATGCAATAATAACTGATACCATCATGATCACCAGCTCAAATAAATGTGTGGAAAGTCACAGGGACAGAAAATGGACTGATTATCAGCATGGCCATGATCTGTCTCTGGGGAGTCATACAGGCCTGTCAGACAGAGGGAGCAGGGAAGGGGGAGACAGTGAAGAGCTATATCCTAAGAGCTCCATCCTGACCTCTCCGTCTATTTATAGGGCATCTGTGT
This sequence comes from Megalops atlanticus, assembly GCA_019176425.1. NCBI lineage: Eukaryota > Metazoa > Chordata > Actinopteri > Elopiformes > Megalopidae > Megalops > Megalops atlanticus. The sequence continues at coordinate 49,373,189 of CM032877.1, forward strand.
CATGGTAGCACGTCACATGATGAGCAAACGTGAATCACAACATTTTAATCTGTGCCGGAGAGAAGGAGAGGGGGGAAAAAGAGACTCCATCCTAATCCTGCAGAACTCAAGATTACACGCCCGTGCTCGTACATGCCCACACTGCATAGCACCAGCTGGACAGTCCAGCCACCGGCACACAATGTGCTGCAGTCTGTGCTTTTCGGCGACACACAATCACCTTGGTGACCGCCATGGCTAGTTCATTCCTCCTCAATATGACCGCCCTGTCTGGGGGGGGGGGCACAGTCCAGGATTGTGCTACGTCAGTGAAAAAAAACGCTTTCGCAGGCCGGGGGACCCTGCCGACCTCAACAGAATGAAGCCTTGAACCCTGGGCCCATAGGGTTGAAAGCCACTGGACTGCGGAGCTCCTCCTAAGATTAATAGCTTTTAATCTTGCAGAGGGAACCCTTGGCAGAAAAAAAGCAAGCGTTTCAAATCCATTAGAACCACAGTCGTAAATCTACTGGAGAATGAGGAAAGGCACTAAAGCGTCAAAGAGTTAACAGGCCGGCGTGTAAAAAAAAAAAAAAGCCCAGGACCCTCCGCCACAGACCCCCGTTTGGCTTTCACAAGAGCCTCTGGCCTGAGTGCACAAGCAGCGGCTAATTAGTTCAGCATGCGGAGAACGAACCGCGCGGAGAGACATGTATGAGGTGGGACAAAGAGATCATTCTGACCGGCCGCCAAGGTTACCGGGTTCACCGTCGAGCCACACTTGCCCAGTCAACAGCGCTGATCGCTGGATACAGGGGGACTTCTCTTTTTTTTCCTTAGTTGTGGACGAGCTGACAGAACAGATCACTCACAGGCAAAAGATGAGTAAAAGAACCAGCTCCATCTCAGCCCCCGGTAATAAATAAAAGCTCTGATGTGGACAGAAGCACGGCAGCAGTGACAGAAAGTGTGCCTTTCGCTCTGCGGGGCTCCTCCGCGCTGGGATACACGTTTCGTTTTGAGGCTGCGGACCTCATAAGCACAACAAACAAATTTCCCAATCAGCATTCATGTTCACGTGCCATCCTCTCCTGTCTTAATATGAATTATTCTGTGAAGCGGAGCTCATTTCGAGCCCCCACACGCCCGACACTACCCCCTCCCCGTGCGAGTGTGCCAAGAGCAGACAGCTTCCCAGCAGTTCCTGCCCCGTGGCGATGAATTTCGGAGCCTCCGTGTGTGCTCCCCACCCCCATGCCGGCTGGGGGTGGGGTGGGGGGGTTGCCCCGCCCTCCCGGGGCCACTGCCACTACGATGGCCTGCGCTGTGAGGACGCTCCACCGAGCCACACGTCACTCCCCGTGACCTTCACCTTCCCTGAGGTCACGGCGTTCACCCAGAGCCCCAGTTTTTTTTCTCCTTTTGCCGGACAGATTTTAAAAAACACACAAAAAAGTGGCTCTAATTTGGTTCAGTGGAAAAAAAAAAAACTTATCCAAGTAACTAATTATAACTGAAACTGACAATCCATTCACGGGACATCGATTAACTGTTGCTTCTCTACCCTTCACCAAAAAAGGCATCCAGAAGAATCCAGGCCATTTGGCATGTGCTCCAGAATGACAATTACACACATTGGTATACAATCCAGCATAAAGACGAGATCTTCCCCACTGTGCAGAAATGCATGAGTGACAATCAGCTTACTGACTATGTAAGGAATTTCCCATCTGCTTGAACAGAATGCCACTAATAAAACCATGCAAAGTAACAAAATACAGTGGACCTGGAACTGAGCTTTTTGGCCATGACTGTTCCTGGCAAGACGATGGCCAGGTGACGTTCAGTGGTACAACACAAGTCCACCTTTTTAGCCTGAACCTCAACGCTATGTGCTCCTAGCCTGTTAATGCCATGTGTCAAGGCAGCTCTGTCTGGAAAGGGTCTTACTGATTTATTTAGTCTTTCTTGCGTTCAAGAAATGTGCACAAGGGCAGTTAAAAGCACAAACATGAGTACATTTCTCCCATGTGACTGGCCCACAGTTCCCAAAGGTCATCGTATCACGGGAAAGAAGCCACCCAGAGGTAAACTGTTATGGCATACCATTTCAGTGACTGAGAGCGCAATTCTGCCCTGCCTGTAACCACAACTCTATCACACCAAACTACTTTAAAATGGGTTTTGCTCAAACACTTTGAAAGACTAGAAAAACTGCAGGAATAACAATTTGATAAAAAGTTCGCAAATATTGAATCTAAATATAAATATTAGTTAGGACGTTAAGACAAACATTTGAATTTACATTTTTTAATTTGGCCAGCATTTTCAGACATGTCTATGTGGAATCTGGCTCTGTGCGGCGTGTGTTCTTTGCACTATAATCACAACAAGACATTGAGGGCAGCCAGGGAAAACAAACCCAATGCCAAAAATAATTTTGTTTGATATGGCTGCGCAAATCGCCAGTAATCAACATGGTTTCCATCATTTCAAGCATCCCATTACCTCTGTTTATATGGTGGTAAAATACCGCAGTCGAACGAAAGCAATGTGCGCCTCCAAGGAGACCTTGACCAACGACAGCTTACCAAACCTACAACGCATGCCTGTCTGCTGAGGCTCTCCATGCATGAAATCCTGCAGCACGTCGTTCTTTGTGGAACAAAATCAGATCAAGTGTGATTACAGAACGTGCTTGGGTTTCAGGCCCACACGCGTGACGTGATCAAACATGACAGGTTTTCTGATGTGAAATCGCATCCTCCTGTTTTTAGAATTGATCAGCGGTGCATTCCAGGAAAGGGGGGAAAAATCTCAAAAGCACAACCACCATTAGAGCAGTGGTCACTACCAACGGCCGCGCAACACTACATTAGCGGAACTGTGTTAAATTTAATCTGAGGTGTCCTTGGTGCCCATGCACACTGAATACTAATTATTCACATGTGTGATGGAGGGAATTACGTGATGTGCAAATGGGTAAGGGGACACGCAAAGCCGTGGCTAAGAGCTGAGCCACATGTACATTTGAAGAATGCAGAGATCGCTTACATTAACACCATCGTTAGGCAAGAGGAATAAATCACTTCACACAGGTTTTCATGCCTACTGTCAAAACAACTGTCCTACTTTGTGCACATTCTGGCAAATTTAACAGCTGGATGGAGAAGCACTAATAGCCCTTACACAAACGCTTTTCTGTCTTGTTACTTCACGAGGGCAATTTTCAGCAGACCAGACATTCTCATAATACTTTTGTAACGTTAAGTGGCAGTTAGTCATGTTAGGTTGGCTTTACACTGACACTTGTGGAAATAGTAACAAGAGTATTCCCACATAGTTCAGGCTGAGGATGTTCATGCCTCCGTGCATGAACAAGCCACATGTCTCAACTTAACGTGTCAGAGGTATGACAAAGATACAAGCCAAACATTTTTACGCGAGTCTTCAGACTTCTGTTTCTACATTTTCAACTCAAACATGGGAAACCCCGGAGTCTATGGGGCCATAGCTTTCAAAACATAATGGCAAAAAGTTCAGAGAGGAAAAAATAATCCAAACTGAAAATGTCATTTATTTCCCAAAGTCAGAATTAACAGTGTCAAGGCAGCAAAGAGGGCTTCTTAAACCAAGCAGCTAGATGCTTATGAACATATTACAGACCCCTTTGAGCTCAAAGTACAGTGAATGATATCAAAAGAACACAGTCTCTACTGTGAAATGCTGCCTCGCTTTAAGATGGCACATACCTTCACGCAGAACATCATCTTCTCAGCCATGCTTTCCTGTAGCATTTTCTGAATAGGAAAATGTAAAACAAAAGTAATGGCCTTTTTCACTCAGGACATAGGCTTTTAAATAAAAGGACATCTGCCTGGAGTCATTAACACTAAGAGGTGGCATCAGTTTAATCCCTTTCTCTATTCCAGAAATACAGCTCAGTCAAAACTGACCTGAGCCTACAACCTGTCCCTGCCGTATTAATTACGTATTACTGACCTTAACTTAAATAAAACAAATCCAATTACCCAGTGGCTCGTTTCCGCTGGAAGCCCAGGTGCGCTTAAGGACTGCCATGCTAAAAGGCCGTTTCCACTTGAAAACAGGTGTAGACGTGGCTGAAAGCTGGTCACTTTGGATGCAGTTGGCTACTAAGTACTGGATGTGGCCAGAGCCTGGTTACACAACATTTGGCAGAGGTAGCCATGCTTACGGGACCAATGCAGGAGGGAGAAGCTTGGCTCAATGCCAGGCAAATAGCACAATCTTCCACAAACAGAACCGATCTTTCAAAATAAAGACTGAACATGTCCGGCCAGATGACAACATTGTTTGCTTTGTGATAAGAGGGGGAATTTTCTTTTTGTTTTTGTCACATAGGGTCTTTTATGAACTTAACAAATTTTCTAACATTATAGACAAAACTGTGCAGGAGGACACTAAAACAGATCAGTTGGAACATTTTTTTCCCCCATGTAGCTAGTAAATAACCAGGTGCAACCTTTGTAGCTAGCATCCAAGCTAGCAGTTAGCAAGATCTTTATATACCTCGATCACAGGAAACAAACCCAGTAACCTTGCTATGTGGCAATTATTAATGATGGCCACTGAAATGGTAATACAAAATACTGTTCTTCAGTTAAGTTCACTTGAACATATTTCACTGAATGGCTACCATCTCACTACAAGCCTGCCAAGTCCTGACTCCACTCTGTTCGATTTGGGCAGATTGTATTTGTTCAAATGAGTCACAGACACACTGCAAAATGTACAGAAAAAAAAAAAAACAACTCAGGAATGAATGATTGCACACACTGCCTTGTGTGGGTCAGCGGCAAAGCCGGAGCTGTGTGTGGTGAAGGAGACAACCAGCCTGACGGTCTGAGAGAGAGAGAGAGGGGGAGAGAGAGAGAGAGGGAGAGGGAGAGACGGAGAGACACAGAGAGGAGGGGGGGAGAGAGAGAAAGAAAAAGAAAGAGAGGGGAGAGAGAGAAAGAGGGGGTGAGGGAGAGAGAGAGAGAAAGAAAAAGAGAGATGGGGAGAGGGAGAGGGGAGAGAGAGAGAGAGAGAGAGAGAGAGAGAGAGAGAGAGAGAGAGAGAGAGAGAGAGAGAGACACACACAGAGTGAGCGGAGGTCTGGTTTCTCACCACGCCCCTCCCTTGGCCGGGACCCCACGCAGCAGAACACCACAGCCCGGGGACGAAGCCCTCCCGCTACCTGTGCCAGATCGGCAGTGTGTAGAAGCTGGGATCCTTCAGCCTCCCAGCAGGCTCTCTTTCCTCCAGCCCTCAGAGAAGTTGGCAGTTTGAGCCCCCGGCCTCCTGGACTTTTATCAAAAGCAGCCCGGCTCTCGTAAATTCTCCTGCATGCTAAGTATCACGGACCTAAATCATTCTCCTCCACTTCTGCTGGACCGGGGCTACAGCAGTCCAGGTGGTGATTTCATGGAGAGCTGAAACTAGGCATCGCCACATACATTCCACTGGCAAACTTGCACAGCAGTGATGGACCAAGAGACTACCTCACCGACACTAAACCGACACGGAAGGAATGCAGGCTAATTAGTGACTCCTGCGAAATCAGCACGTTCACAGCTGGCGATTTTTTTTAAACAGACCGTCCTTCCTTAACTAAGTCTTCAAGTGATGTGCGGACATCTGCCTCAAGTTCGCAACGCGCTGAATATTTGTGCGACGGCCACCGTGCTACAGAGCTGCCAGTCATCGCTCCGGGGCTGAAGGCAGTGTTCTCTGTACGTGTTAAGCTGTGGCAGGCCTGGTGTGAACAGAGCGCAGTGAGAGAGCGCTTCTTGGCCCGCGGTGACAAGGCTGGGAGGTGCAGTGTGACGGGCGCGGTGGAAGAGGGACAAGGATTACTCATTCGTTCCTTGGGTGTTGCACGCAGGCGCTTCCTACGGTGAGCACACAGCCCTCGTATAACCATGCAGCTGTGACTTATGTCGCGGGAACCGAGGCGTTTGCTGGGTAGGAGATCTTCTCATCCCTGACCTCCGACACAGCTTCGGTCCCCCGGGATTGCAGCCACAGTCAGTGGGAGTCAAAATTCGGACCTTTACAACCTTTGCAAGGTTGGTGACAAGACTGATATGAAGGACAGAAACTAACCCTCCCAAACACAACAAGCCAGTGGATCTAAAGAGTGAGTCTAAAAACCAGCCGACTCAAAATCTCTAGTGGCGATCTACACCTTTTTTCTCCCCACGTTTTAAACATCAGACCAACACGTGAGCTAAATTGCCTTTTCTCACACAATGTCACCAATAAATTAAAATGCAGTGACAAGTATGGGACAGCCAAAGCCAGCCGGCCTATGAGGGTGTCAGAAAGAGTCCTTTTTTCCGTGGAACGACTCCTCACTGTCAGGCACATAACATGTTTCTCAGGTTTCAGCATGCCAGGAGTCATGGGGGATGGGCAAATGCAAGGGGGGAAAAAAGAGAGGTAACTCAATGAGGGACAGAAGACATGCTCAACAAAGCCTCTGAACTCGTTTAAGAGATCCAGGCCTTATTTCATCTAACTAGTCCAACTGAGAACCTACAGAATCATTTCACAAATGGACAAATGTGCAGTTTAGCTTGTTATCATGAACTGCGTGGAGGAGCAACGTTCCCCTTTCCACATGTCCTCCTGTTACGCAAAGAGGGCTTACTGCCTTAGTGCAACCCAGGAGAGGACTGCGAATCTCCCCCACCCCCCCATCTGCTTGCCTTCGCTTGGATTTTCCCCCCATTTCCCAACATCAGGCGTTTCTCTTGACCTTAAATCCAGGGACAGTGGGCGCATCAAACGGATCAAGGGATTAGACTGAATGGCTGTGGCTCTCAGAACTTCCACCCGAACGCCACGTACACAGCACCACTCTGAGACAGGGCTGGGTCTGGGTCCGGGTCCAGGTTTCGGTTTTGGTAAGGGGGAGAGAATCATAGAGAGGTTCAGCTGTGCACACACCGACCCCCACTCCGTCATGGAAAGGGAAACCTACATACACCCAAAATGGCAGCAAACATGAGCCTGTTAAAATGGCTGCAGTCTCCCCCCCATTCACAGATGTGGCAGCTGTGTCAATCATCTCTGCACATTACCTTATCAGATTTTCGCCGTCTGTGGGAGGAGGGGGAATTTCCATGGATTAAGCAACAGAGACACACACTTGACAGCATGAGCAACCAAACGGAGCCGAAATATTGAATGCTCAATTTAAACAGCGGTGATATCTTTATGGTACCCTGCATTTTCCTCAACATGGAAGGGGGTCTGTTGCACCTACACTGGCCCAACTACACCTTGGCCTGCCCAGGACCAAACTCTGCCAGCTCGCTTTCTGACGCCAATAATCACCACGGCCAAAACAGGACAAGCACAAGAACAGTAGGCGTGTTTTGTAACTTTGCAAGATGAGGAATCAGGATGTTTTTGTTCGCACACGCCCCCCATGAATAAACAGTGCAGAGAAGAAAAGACCTGGCATTTTGCTTCATTACGTTACTGACAGAAACAAAAAAAGTGGGAAATGTACAGAAAACCAATTAGATGACTGCTATTTTTACTGTTCCTTAAAGTAAAATCGTGCTCTAAGGAAATACACTTCCCCCAGTTGAGTGAGAATGCTAAGAGCTGCATAATAACTTGATAATTGCATTCGGTTGCACTGCCAATTAGCGTGAGCTGCTGCGGGGTCTGCAAACACTGAACTGAGCCACAGATACACTGTGTGGTTTGATGCCCTGTCTCAATGTCACCAGTTCCCTTACACTGAACTCAAACAAGCGGGTTTAAACACATTTAAAACACACTAACTGTCCAACTCATGTGATTTAACAGCCTAACTAGGATATTGGAGGCAGTGAGGCAACTACAGGCCTCAAAGACACCCAGGGTCAGGTGTACCTATGGACATTCAATGAAAACACAAACGACCATTTTGAATACCACAGACCTGACACAGTAAAGGCAAGGTACACTTGACTGTGGCCAGCGGGAACACATAAAGTTGGTCGCTGAAAGTGTGATGAGCACGTTTAACCGTGCCAAAGAAAATAACTTAAGGCGTTCCTCTTTTTGCGTAGGCCCAAAGATGGTGGAACACCACAGAGCATCAGGGCGGCTCAAGGATGTGGTCACACACTAGGCTAACTCATGTTACTCTATAAAGCAGGACAACACAAAGAACTGTATCCTAGCTTTACGCGTCTTGAAAAATGGGAGATTATGAGCAAAATACACGATTACACCCACACACCACTGTTTTCACTGCTCTGTGGTCTTCTGGGAAATCCCTGCCTATGTATACTACACACTTTTCCTATACCATGTTCTCTTACTGTCTGCATTCCCTTCATTTCACTGAAACACTCTGTCATGAGTAATGAGACCTTTTTCCTGCAAACTACTCCTGAAAGACAAAAGACATGGTAAGACTATTTTGAGAATACTTTTGTGTGGCTGGGGGAGCATAAAAAAAAATGCTACTGGCCGCCCTAGCAAGGAGCCAACAAGGTTATTCATGGTGCTACATTGTTTAGTAACAACCTATTGTTAAAATAATTAGACCAAGCTATTCATCCTGATATTACTTTACAGCAGTAAGCCATTTTTTCTCCAAAGGGCGGATTCTTCTGACCTTGCCCGTTTGCTAGCTGGATACACGACATTCCCTTCCGCAAGCCCTTTGACACTGCAGTTTGCAGTTACACCACAGGCCAGATGTCCTACAAGCATGCTGCCTTGCTGGGCTTCCTTCATGGTCCTACTGAGAACAGCTTTTGTGAGACTGTTTTGGAAGAAAACAAGTGATCATGAAAATGGTTATCCTGAGACTGTTAGAGGCCGAAGCCTGACAGGCAAGCGGGCTGGGAGAAGAACAGGGGAAACTACATGCTAGCCACTATGAACTCGACTAAATCAACATTTGTCCTTCATTGTATCTAACAAAAGTACAAATGCAAGCATTTTCTACGAAAATCCAATTTACTTCATTCATTTTGGAGATGGCTGAACACACAAAACCGTGCTGAATTCAGGCAGAGTTAGATGCTGGGGCAACACTTGTGTTCAATTAGGTGAGCTGAAGTAAAGGACACATGGTAATTGAATCCCATCCCATCTCAAAGTAAGAAGCAGTGCTTTGGGTCTGCCATCCTTAAACAAACAGTTCAGGGCCCATGTCCATAAAGATTCTGAGTACTCTCAGGAATGGACTTAAATCACAGGAAAATTATTTTCCCAGAAGTTGCACTCAGGAGTGGAATTCATAACAACCCTAAGCATAACATGACTGCTGGGAAAAGCCATGACATGTTCATGAACAGGCAGTGCAGAGGTTTCATTCCAAATATGGGTAGAGGGTGGGCACCAAAAAAGCATCCCACCAATGTGCCATTACGCCATTCATTACTTTACATACTAGAACTATAATTGACAAATTCTTTCTCCACTCTTTTGTACATTTGGACCCACTTGATTAGATTAATCACTACAAGTACAATCTTTAATGCGTATGTATGCATTTAGATCACAATTAATTATTACATGCATCTTTCTCATATAAAGCGAGTAGAAATGACCCATTGGAAATTTTCTGTGTAAATATGAGGATTCATCAGATGATAACTGTCAATACCACAATGGGTGAAAATCTAGCTCGTTACCCAATGCAGTCACTTCAAAGACAAGCAATTCCAAGGCAAGTGAGCATTCAGATTTTTAAATTTATGAGGAATCTCCCCACTACTCCATAGCATACATAAACTTAAATGCTTTTCACAGCGCTAAGAACTTCTGTGAACACTGGTCCAGGTAAATTTAATTTCAAAGGATATGAATTTGAGGAACTCCTTGTGGGAGATTAAAATAAGAGTAGTCAAGCCGAGGTATTGTATTTTCCAGTAATTTACTTTGGTAATCATTTAATCCTAAGAGAGACAATATTAATACCCTTAAATACCGAACGTAGACAGGAGTGTTAGATTACTGAACCAGATGCCTGGTACGAATGGGAAGTGATAGAGGTGTTCTATCTGCGTCACTGCCTGAATATTCTCCAGATTGCTAAACTTGCCCCCCCCCCCTTTATTTACTTTATTTACAAAGGAATTTCCCCATTATTCAAAGGAAAAAATATATAAAAACACCACAGGGCACTAAACACAGCCCTTCCCTGTGCCCCATGTAAGCGCTGACTGCATTCATTGCTGTTTGTGCAGCACTCCCTAGGTATCCAGCAATGGCTTCGAAGCAGTCAGAAACGTAGGGTGTCCGGGAAAACCTCCCTGTGCAAAAACTCCTGCTCTCCTGCCTCCCTCCTCAGCGTAGTAACCTATAAATAGCCTGCTAATTCAAGAAATCCCCATGTGTGTAAGCTGAGACACATGGACCATGTGACCTACTGTCAACCAATAACCTTCCTCTTCCTCTTGCAGATGATGTTGGAATACATAGCACAAACAACCCAAGTGCAAAGGCTGAAACGATTGCATTTGTTGTACCATTTATTCACTCTTGCTCTGTCAATGGAAATTAAAAGGGAGGGGACAGCTTTTGGAGCCAAAACAGGACTTCATTGTTGACCGTTTAAAACACAGGCAGACAGTAAGCCTTTGTGTCCTTCGAGGAGACAGACTACATACACACACCAGGATGACAACATCTGTTTTCTTTAAGCTTGGCTTAAATGTAAAGATATAAATCACAAATGCAAATCAATTGGCAGAACATTGATTTTATTTCCAGACAGGAAAAGTCTGTTCAGAATAACACCATAATGTAAAGCAATATCCACTTTACACTCCCCTGGATATGAGAGCTCCAATAATGGTGTTAAAACCTGTAACCTGAGGCCAAGCACACCTGCTCAAACCAGCTACTCTGACTGCGCTATCAGTTAGAGTGTCCTGTAATGCTATCCCCAATTATGTCTATTTTATTCCACAGAAGGGTTTCTGTTAGGAGTTCAGGTTGCTGACTTCCTTAAGACAATGTAATATGTACTCTTACCCAACTACAAGAAAAAACTGGGGGCAGAGTATCAAAAAAAAAAAAAAATGAACAGGTTGATTTCATATGGTTTGGCTTGTGTAGTTAACAGATCATTTTGTTAGCTGTTCATACTTGCCATATAAAATTTTTAATTGCATTTGATTTGTTTCCTAATTGAATTTTGATGTTTACACTCCCCAAACAAGAGGCAGTGTGTCTGGTGCAGAGCAAAACAGCACCATGAATACGCTCTTAGACAAAACAGACAGCTTCTTCTGCCTTACTTCTACAGATGGGAGTTACAACTCCAGTACAGGACTTATCAAGTCCCTTTTCCGCCTTATCCTCAAGTCTATTTTGCTGAAAACATATCCAAGCATTTGGATTGCTACAAATACTTTACAATCACATTCTTGCTTGCCGATAATGGCATTTTTAAAAAAACAGACACATATAGTTAGCCACAACCATTGCGTGAGCATGATATGACATTTTATAACACTGTCCAAGTGACAGTAATGTAGTAATGCAGATTAATAACTGAACTGAATGCATGTTAGGTAGAATTTAACACATGCTGCCACAAGCTGAGCAGTCTACCTCAGCTGCTGACTAATACAATTCACAAAATCACTAATTATGCTCGCTGTGATCTATTGAGACTGAAAATGTCACTGCTGAAAACTTAAGTAATGAGCTGCCATGATACTATAAAAAGCTGGTCTAAATTATATTACGTATGGTTTCTATAGCAGCAACTGGGTCGTCTAGAATGGCATCAATTAGTGGACATGCTACAAATTTTCCAATACGGTGGAGTGCAGCTATTTAAACATTCCGAAAGCCAGCAAGCAAAGAAAAACAAATGGACTTGGTCTTTTATAGATAAACATACAATACACTACAATACAGAAGGTGCAGCAAGTTTTCTACTTATTGACCACTTTCACTGGGCCACTACCCAGTTCTGGACTGAAATCACATGTTTCATTCCCTCCAAAAACTGGACTGTTACGCTGCTCATTCTTATAATATCGAGTTACAGTAGTGCAAAAGTGGAAGGGGAGAAAAAGGACCTTTATGAACTTCACTTTTAGACAGTATCACTTAACAGATATTTGCTATCCTTTGCAGTATTATTGTGAGAATAGTACCCACTGGGACCACTGCTGCCTTTTTTCTTTTCAAGTACAGAAACTAACACAGTAACCACCTCTTTCGATAAGCACATGGCTGACAAAATGCTGACAAAACAGGGCCCCATGTCCTGCTCCCATGTTTGTGAAGAGCAGCTTGACAAACCTGTTTTCAGTACGGGGAGGACACGCTGGAGTCAGAGATAACAAGCGTTAGCAAGGTCGCCCATGATTGCAAAGTGTGTCAAGTCAACACCACGCCATCCATTCAAAAAATCCATAAGCAAGTCTGCAACCCACTGCAGCTTTCCTGATGTGGAAATTCACTAATGTTCCTCTCATCCTTTCCTGATTTCAGTGGGCAAATTCACAGAGCCGATCCTTTTAAAGCAACTAACAGCTTGCATATAATTGGTTTGGGTCTGGAGCAGGCAAAACTAAATCTTTTTAGGTAGAAGCCATCATGGTTAAGCAGCAGAATAGCTGGTGTGGAAGGGAGAGGTCAGGTTACCAGAATACACGCAGCGGGCACTGTGGACACAGGAGAGCTGTAAGCCTTGCATGGAACCTCACCTGTAAAGCTGTATGAGCATGGGCTACCTGAAAGGAAACTCAGGGGCTGAGTGCTAAATCTGCCATTTTCCAGAGGGACACTCCAACAGCGAGATGACCACTCTCTGCCCATCCGACTGCATTCTCTCCTCTTGTGACCAGAGCAGAGACAAGCATCAAAAAGGAGCTTTAACAGCATGTAGGCGTTTCACGGGCACAGGACAAGAATCCTTTGTGTGGATTGTGCTGCTCAACAGAATGCACAATTTTATCTCTCAGCACAGACGTCCAACTGACAGAGGCTTCACGGCCAAAGACCTCAGAGCAGCCCTCGTGTACAGCTACAAACTTGAGGTGAACAATTATAAGTTTAGTATCTTTAGTATCTTTGGAGGCTAAACCCAAATCTTTGTTCTGGGTTTAACAAACAGGGGTCATATTTTTTTTCCCCCCATATGCCACAGCTCTGACGTTTAACTGGGATATGAAAGCACCAATATGCCTGGAGCTCATTTTACGCTGGAGGGAATTCTGCACGTGCTGCTTTGCCTTGTGTGGAATGCGGCACACCTGCTCTGCCGAGCTGAGTCTTCTGTCACGACCTTTAATTGAAAGCAACAACAAAGGACAAGAGTCTTTGTGACCCTTTTTTTGGAAACCACTGGGTACATTTTAGAACACCAAGGTGCTGACATTATAACCCTGTCGCAAGCTTTCAAAGCTGGGACCATCCACTTGTGCCAGCCTTGGAGTCCTCTCAAAAAGGCACATGGGTGCAGGTGGATTGCAAGTAATCCAGTGCTTGTTATGCTTATTTGCAGCCACTTAAATGCCTTGGAGACTTGCCTTTTTCAACATTTTCTGAGCATCATCTAGACTGCCTGGGAGCAAATCTAATTATCAATCTCCAAAGCTTCTGTATCAGGCAGACCTGTTCATCACTGACCATCACTTTAAGACTCCCTTATTTATTAAGATTAAAATCTGAAAGACAGTTTTCTGTAGCTTTGGAAACAGGGCCTGGGGTCCTCAGAAAGAGAGACTGTAAATGTCTGCCAGCCAAACCGGAGGTGGCTGGGGTTTGCTAGGCACCAACAGTTTTATGTGGTTGAACTAAGGGTAGCTTAGCAAATATGACAATTTGTATATCAATATTTATAAAACTATATTTCTGTTTGTCCAAACATTAACAATCAAATGACAATGGTGTGTTACTACATTTCAGTAGACACTATTACACTTGCATCTTGTCATTTAACACACACCATTATCCAGCGGAACTTGCAAAGGAAGAGAACAAAGAGTATCTAATTAAATGAAAGAACTGCTATCAGTCCACACTAAAGATCAAATATATTTCTACAATATTGCCCACATCTTCATTTACACATTACACAATGCCCAAAGAAAGGAGGACATTGTTCAACTATACGCCACTGCACCTCAATACATTTTGATAGCAAGTCAAACCATGCCTGAATGGCAACATCTGACACATGATAATTTAAATCAAACTATTTCAAAATGTAATCCACAGCATTTGGTTAACTCAGAACAGTTCACATTTATTTGCAGATCATTGTCTACAAACTTCTGCAGACAAGCATTATGACTATAACTGAAATGCAAATGATCACCTGTTGGAAAAATCATTCTTTCAATGGAGACAAATGAACAGTATGATTTTACCTCTACTTTTATCTTAAATGACTGTGTTGAACATTTTTAATTAAGGGGGTTTGTAATGAAGGCCACGTACCATAGCCTTCCTCTGCATAGATGTTCACATCCTATATATATTCTTGTCGTCAACAAGAAAAAGCAGCATCTTTCATGAAACTCAATGCATGTAAATATAGAACACACAAGAAGCTGCACCATTGGGATTTATGGAGCTATCAATAAATTCCTCGGTTGCACTGAAGGAACAGAAAGGCCGTCTCAGTGCAGAGAGGTAAACAGAAGCCATGATCGCCAATTAAGAAAACATTAACCAAAGAGTCGGTCTAACAGGAATGCCCTCTCTCCTTAATTGTGAGTAAAGATAACTGAGCCAGTGTTTATATTTCTTACGTACTGAGTTTGGCGGTGGCCGAGCTGAACAAAAACAGTTTTAAAAAACTGGAAATCTATACCGCTTTGTTTTAATTGAAGGAACAAAGTACCAGCTGTATAAGGAAATAAATATGGCGTACGTCTTCGGAGAAAAAAAACTTTCTTGAGGCTACAGTATGAACTACAACTCCCTATGACAACATTAAACATTGTGAATACATTATGGTTGTTTACGATGCAGCTAGGAGCCTACTTGGAGTAGTAGTTAACGAATTTTAATCAACTTCGGCACAATGAACCTTGCAAGTGAATCTCAAACGCTTTTAGCCACAAATACAACGGTAACTAAGGACAGCCCTGGCCTATATCCGGCAGTAGAAACCAGCGCTTAACGAGGAAGTATAGCAAACAAAGACCCAGTTTAGATTCGTTTTCTCATTTCAAATATCGAGCACTGTCTACACGGTTAGCTTGCTATGTCTTACATTTTCTGTTTGAGAAACCACGCCGTTTAACAATCCAGTCGCCTTGATACTTCAAAATGCACGTTAGACAAAGACGATTTATTAGCAGTCTTAACGTTAGCTGGCTCGCTACACACCCTTGCTAACAGCCACTGTTCTTGCTGGCTACAGTGGCTATCTCGATAACCAGCCATATTTTATTCACACTCACAACAACAAAAGTTGTTAGCTAACTGGTTCACGTTAGCCATAATTAATCAAATAAAAAGGTATTTATCCAATTTAGTCACCCATACATATATGTACTGTAGATAGCTAGCTAGCTAGCACAGTGGGGATTATGAGACAAAACCCATAGCTAACCGAAGTCAAGGAGAAGATGAATTTGTATAAGCTACACATATATTACTTCACAGCTAAACAGCTAGCTACAGCAAGTTTTACGACGTATTGTCTTGAAGAAGGTGTTATGTGGTGTTTCTCTCTGCAATAACAGGTAGCTAGCTAAACATGCTACTCTTGGGCTAATAACAGTGCAAAAATTGTTGGCTGGCTAGCTATGTTGTTGATGTGCTTCAGGAATAATATTTTTAAAAAGTCATGATATTTATTTTTAAAAAAATGAATTTTAGCCATACCCGTTAAACAATCTCGCAAATATATCCGAAACCGTGTTTTAGCTAGCCAGCTAAGCACCCTTCTTTACACATCAACAACGGACAGCTGGTCACCCACAGCTAGCTGACTGTTTTTCTTGAAGAGAAAAATAACAATGAAGGAATGTTTGAGTAAAACGGGAGGAAACAGCTAACGATGCTTACCATTACTTAACTCTAAGTAACCGTCAAGAAAACAATCTAAATCATAACCAACAGAACGTAAGTACGTTATGTGAAGTAAATTTAGCTAGCCACCGCGTTTACCAAGAAGAAAAAAAGTTAGCTAGAGTAGCTAATCTACCTAACCAAAATTAACTTTGCCCAGTGCGATCATTTCAGTGTAATATCTACCACGACGCCATTCACTACAACTACTACCTACAGAAAAAAGCTAGTCTGACTGTTACTACAATGAATTAAAAACAACGTTAGATTGCTAAGCCACATTTGTCAGATAACCTAAAGATAGAGTATTTTGCTAGCAAGCTAATGTGAGCTGACTTTGTCCAGAACTGACAGTCGGTCTTCCGATTTCTTTGTTAGCTAGCTAGTTACTTTCTTCCTCAAAGAAACCGTAGCCAAGCAAAAACTTTGGCTACGGTTTCCCTCTAGATTAATTTGTTAGTTTAACGTTACACTTTAGATAATCCCCCGATTTAACTAGCTAGCGATGGCTAGCGAATTGTATCCCATTGTACGTTGTACAACGCTGTCGTTAGCCTGAGGTTCAGGATGCATTGTTTGGTAGCTAGCTAATGTCACATCTTTCTAACGTAACTTAAGTAAGCAGCCATGTGTTTCACTAAACATACAAATAATTTAATTACCGTTATCTTGTTTGCGCGGTCGGGTTACTAACTAGCAAATTATTGAGATGACAACCAGTAGAGCTAGCTACCTTAACAAGTGAGCTAACTAACTATAAATCGTAGATTGCTAAGTGGCAATGTAGTTTGGTCGCTTGTATGATACTTACTAAGGGTCGTTTGTAAACCTGGGTGTTCGGGGAGCCTGGTAATTGTATAGATGGCAATAAAGCACGTCGAAACAGAAGCAACACATCTCCGCCGAAACAACCATCTTCCTGCCACCGCTGCCCGAACCGGATCCGGGGCTGAGGTTGGGGGAGAGGCCAGTTGAGTTGTAGCCTCCTGGAGTTGGGGACAGCGCGTTGGTGCTGTTGGTGCTACTACTACCCCCAGGACCCCCCAGGCCGTTCACCCGATTCACGCTCCCCGCCGCCACTGTCGAGGAGGAACCAATCCCCAAGTCTGATCCGCAGTGTCCTGTCCCCGCTGACCCGCTCCCCGCCCCGCCGGGGCCCCCCGACCCGGGGGACCCCGACAGCTTCTGCTTCTTCACCCCGCAGCACCCGGCCGCCATCTTGGAACAATCTGCACCGACACACCGCTTCCGACCCATCACCGTCACAGCGGGAGGGGCGGGGGGAAACGCTGACCAGACGTAGAAATCCCACTGCGTCAACACGTACGACGGACAGTGCTCCACCTTCTCTCTCTTGCCAAATGTAATACCCAGCGTAGTTTTACGTTATTTTTTAACCCCAACCACTGGGGGCGGGATGGGAAGGGAAAGACTGCAATGTCACTCGATCCGGCGTCTTAAATAAGACGTATTTTACGTAAATAGCTTACGTTTTTTTCTTAAAGGACTATCCAGCCAGCAGCGGACTAACGTTACAGCAAATCCACACCGTCCGAAGGATCCAAGATATTTGTGGAAAGGTACAGGCCCCCCTCTCCCAAACGCGGTTGCCTCAGGGTCGATTCAGTCGGCTTCCTCTCGAATCATACAAAGGTCCTCTTTATGTGTCACAAGGACAGCTGTAGCTTGGGCTAAGGCAGCTAGTTGCCAGGTGAGGAGCTAGCAGCTAACGCTAGCTGCTGCACTGCACTCTCGGCAGCGCAGAGACGATTCTTTTTTGAGTGGGAGTCGTTAGCTCCAGTACGCAGGACCCATACGGCAAGAAAAGCACGTCATAAGGTTCCGGATTCTGTAGCTCACACCAGTTGTTTACTTGCATCCGAACTTCCAGATGTAAAGGAGTCGAGGTCCAAACGCCAGTCGGAATTGGTGGAGGCAATGCAGTTTATTGTGTTGACAGTTTCTGCAACGTGCAAGTCATTTTAACAACCCGCAGCTGCTCGTTTGTTTTGCACCTTCTTTTTTAAACAGTGCTCAGGTCGTAGTTAGCTAGCGTTTTTATTTAAACCCCACTGTTTACAAAGCAGAGTTGAAAGTTTGCTGTACATTTGTTTTAAGGATGTCATCCGTTTATTTTGAGACATTTTGGCACAACATTGTATACCGCATGTCACAAATCCATCGGGCTTTCCCACCCTTGCTGCTCGCTCGAGTCGCAGTACTCAGCCTTGTTGCAGTAAGAAAAGAGGCTTCTGCGATAATCCAAAGTCAGTCGTACCGTATTCACTTCTTCCATACACAAAATAGAGTTCAGGACGTATTCTGCGATAAATTCTTACGTATAATACGTATATTCTCCTGGGTCGTCAAATCTGAATTCTGAGCGGAGTCTACGTTGAAAAAAGCCGTGTGCTAGGCTACTGTTGCTTGTACGTCTGAATAGTCAGCGCCTCTTCAGTGAAGAATACACCTTTTTTTCTTTTTTAAATCGGAGGCTTCTTTTCCAGTCTTGATTCTAGAAGAGAGAAAACAAGATGTTACTAATCGGAGCCATTGCCTGCCCAACAATAATCGTTCCCACCTTCCTAGCGGGTTAGCAACCTAATGTTAGCTTGCTAGCCAGACAATGTCTGCAGCTACTGTACTGAAGACCGAAATCGCCTCACCGAGCCGAAATACCAATAAAAGAGTTACAGAGGATGTTCTCATGCGTTTTGTCATGCACCGATAGTACAAACAAAGCACAGTGTTAAAGCGACAGTACAGGACAGTGGCATTTTCGGGTTATCCATTATTTCATTTTCATACAAATCGATGAAAACAAGGAATGTAGGGCACTGCACGGCAAAGACTTTTAATGGAACTGGATTAGCGTCAGCGAGTTCGCAATCGCTCCATCAGCGTTCGCCCCGAAAACATGACACCATACATTAAATGCGTTTTCCTGAGTTGCTCTTTTTTCCCCCTCTCAAATAATCAACTCGCCAGCTGTATTTAAAATAGAAGCGGCCATCATGACATGAATAATTTCAAACCTTATTACTTGGATAACCCCGTCCCCCCAATTCATTTGCACGATTCATACACAATAATCTGACCTGCTGTGATCTGTGAATGAATGTCCTCAAACTTTATTCCCCAAGCGCCACAATATCAGGTAATTTTTTTCAGTGTCTCAGTAAATAAAATCAGTTAGTGTTAGTGAACTCCATTTTCAGTTGTCATCTGAACAATGACCCATTGAGGTGAACCTGAGGAATCAAACTGACATGATGCCCACCGTTATATCCAAACATATCTGCAAAGGATCCATAAATTTCAACTGCAGTATACATATAACAAAATATGTATGGGAAGAAAAACATGTTAAGATATCGGCCTAACAACTATATTGTGTACTACACATTGTTATAATTAACTAAGGTGGAACAGTGAGATTTGTACAGAAACATTCTTTACCCAGTTGTAACACATTTTCCTATAGTTTGTATAATAACAGTGGATGTAGCACAACTGGGTACCACATTCATTGTTGTTATACAAGTTGTAAGACAATGTGATTTCATTTATTAAACAGCAATAAATGTGTAATTGTTGCATTTAATTGTAACTACTACCCACTAAAAATAAAGCTTCATCTGCGGCACCTGAGCACTGGAGTCTGGATGAGTTTTTTTAAAGAGATGTATGTTGGGATTACAGCCATCTGGATGTTTAAATTCTCCATTTTGAATGGAGGAAAACGTAAGAGCGGATGCCTTTTCTGTGCCTGTGCCTCTGTGAGGAGTGTGATGTGCTGTCCGTGATGAGGGCACACAGTACATGCTCTTGTATAACAATAACGCTCATCAGTCATGTTTTCAAACTGTGGCATACATTAATTTCTCAGCTCTGTCTACACAAAGATGCAGACAAGTGCAATTCCACCAGTGTTTCTAAAGAAGTAAAATGTGATTCAAGTAATTGGTTCTCTGGTTTACGTTTAAATGTCCCTCCACCCAATCTCAATCTCACTCCACTGAAGTGATGATTTTGAATCATATATTCATCGTATACACCTCTGAATTTCTTAAACTTGCAAAAGAGAACAACTTTGAACACCTGCCACCAAGAAGGTACAAACATTGAATTGATGAGTTTGGGTTTGAAAAGAGGCAATTTGGTACAGACTGGAATGAGAATGGGCAAATTCTGACCAGTATCCCATTTATCGCTGGCAATGCCTGACTGCCATAATTGTGGTGTTACACAGAGTCTAGACATCCCTTTGGGGAGTAATAACCACAGAAGGGGTACATGGAATGAGATCTGAAAATACCACCAACAAAATGTCTGTGATGCATGAGGTATTTGAATATGGTTTTTGATTCAAAAGTCTTTTATCAGATCTTGACCATTTCATTATTTCATTATTACTCTGTAACAGATTGTAGTCCCTAAATTTTTTAGACAGGGTAGAATGCTTAAACAAGCGGCTCTTCAGTTTACAGCAGAATTCCTTAAATTACCTCATGGAAACAAAACTACACTGTTGGCTTTTGTCGCCTTAAACATTTTTATAAAATATGAAATTAGTTTTCTGAACCTGTGTTCTATTTACTCTAATCATGCACCAAATCACTTCAGGTCTTTCTGTGGTTCACTTGGAGATGCATTAAAAAGACAGTCATTTAAAAATATGAGTACTGTATAATTGTGTTTTTTTAAACCTGTATTGACTTAGGCCCCTGGGGTCTTTCCATGCCAGATGACTAGCCCGTTTAGGATCCATTAAAGGCACTTAGTTTGCTTTCCATATAAATTACTCCTCTCTTGACACCTTATCTCACAATATAGCTTTTTATCATGGCATGAATACAAATAGGGTATATACTCATGCAAATTTTGCACATATCTCTGCAATCTGTAGATGTCAGTATACAAGTTCCTGCAATAGCTGTTATTCTCTGCAATGACTGCTGGAAGACATTTCCAAGGTCATACCATGGTGTGACCTCTTTCAATCTCAGACTAAACATGTGGAAAAAGCTTAGGGGAATAAAGAGTGAGTATAAAAAAAAAAACTGAAAAGGGCACTGAAGTGGTCACCTTGGGTGACATCTCCCGGATTTACATTATCATATTTATTCATTTAGCAGACAGGTACAAACGCAAGCACGTTTCAAGGTGCAGGCCCAGTTCCTTAAACAGTACTACCACAGCGGCCAGGTATCACTCAAGACCTTTTGAATTCCCTCAGCTACGCACAGAGGTGCCGCCAAGGTCACAAAGATAGGCTTTCAGCTGTAAAAAAAAAAAAAAAAAAAGTATTAGGTTTCCCTGTTTCGTGGACCGACTGCTGCTGCCTGACTCCGTGCTTTGTGGCGATGGCAGCGGGTTTACCTCAGCAAAGCTGGACTGACTGCGGGGCCCAGGTGCATATGGACGGCGGCCACGACCCGGCCGCCAGGCGGAAAGTCACATCCCTGGCACGTCGCTCCCCAGCACAGGCTCACGCTGACAGATGTGGACTGCACGAAAAGGCAGATGCTTTTTACGAAATGTATCGTTTTACATGTCCTGTTTAAGCCCCGGCTGCCGGTACGAATGTGCTGGAGTTATGGCATTCTGAGGGTCCAGTGGCAGCGCAGTGATAAAAGAGACTGCATCCCTTAAGAGCTGGTCCAGATCAAATTTCAGCGCTTTACACCTTCACAGCGATTCCCCAAATTAGTCACGGGTCAGCCTCCTACCTCGCTAACAGCTGTGCATGTAGCTGTCTGTACAGAGGCCCCATAAAGGGCCCTGTTCCCACAGATCACATGGGGGCACCGATCTTACACATATGTACCACATAGTCTAAGGTACCATAGGATTGAATTGGAATGAGCTAATTCATGAGTTGAGTAATTTTGCCCATACCCCTATAATATATTTCTGACAGAACATCTCAGACATCTGATGTCAGGACTCAGAATGGCATAGCAGGAAATAGACTGTCGGAGTTCTGCTGAGGGAAGGTCAAATGAGCAGCCTGTTCATAATGGCTCCAAGGCAGACTTCTATTCATCAAGCGTAGACTAAACTCAGTATTCTGTGTGTGCAAGGATACTGGGCACCAGACTGAACCCTGTGTGAGGCCACTGCAAAGCATGACAGAGCCTTGCTGACTTTATCTACATTCATATTCTGTTGATTTATTCCATTGCCGCTCTTCCATTATGTGAGGATGCCATTGTTGAAATAGCTTTTCAAGGAAATATGCCTTGTTCTGGGGGAATCTCTATGGTTACCAGCTCCTTTCCCTTATTGTTCTTGTTCAAAGAAGGTGCTCCGTGACATAGAGGTCTGCATCCTGTGGCAGAGGCTCATTTCTCTACAGCGCACATCATTCCCATCAGATTAGTAGGTGTGTGCCAGGAAACAGGAGAAATAAATGCTTTAGTGTTCCCTTGTGAGCACCAAATCACAGATAATAGCTTTGTCCTTGCAGAAGGTACAGAATTAAGTGTAGTCATCGTTCACACATTACGCCATACAGGATAACATCGACAAAATCTAATGACAAGATCAACCACTAACGGAGGTAATAGCAAGCGGTGTCACTTTGCGCCGATACCTCAGTCTGGAAACTAATGCTAACTAGTGCATACTCCTACCTAACAGAGATCTCTTATTACTGAGGCTTGCTCTTGAGAGAAAAGGACATGGGGAGGAAAACTGGATAAATTTGAGATGTTATTTTAAAAATATAATTGTTCCTTTATATAAAATTGAGATTTTCTCCAAAACACAGGAGTACTGATATTTATCTGTTAACAGAGAGAAACACTTATATATTGTATTTAATTAACAGGCTGGAAACTGCTCCTCTGCATGAGAAAACGTGTCAGCACTTAT
Organism: Megalops atlanticus; assembly: GCA_019176425.1. Lineage (NCBI taxonomy): Eukaryota > Metazoa > Chordata > Actinopteri > Elopiformes > Megalopidae > Megalops > Megalops atlanticus. The sequence continues at coordinate 49,396,079 of CM032877.1, forward strand.
TATATTGTCAAGTTAACCCCCATGCGTGGCATTACTAATGTACTTTCGCCAAAATGCCTTAACCCCTGGTAATATAATGTTTTCTTAAGACTGTACAGTTGTTGTGATGTTACAGCAATGCTACAGCAATAGCATTGCAATGTTACTGGAACTCTGTTAGCTGGGGCAATTTTCATGCACAAGGCAAAAACCTATTATAATATACATAAGATACAAAACAAAAAAACATACATATTCACATTTAGTTTTAAAGGATCATAGCCACATGGTTAGGGAACAAACCTAAAGGTTACAAGTTTGAATAATGGTTAAGACAGTGTCTGTGTTTCTTAGCTAGGCAACGCACTCACATTGCTTCACTGCACATTTTTTTATACATATATAAAAAATTCAGGCTATGTATAGCGAGTCATCCTCTGTAAAGGTGTCCGCTGAGAAAATAATGTGCTACAGCGGGGAAGAGCTGAACGATGTGAAAGTGCTAATGGATCCTAAATAACACTGCAGGCGATTCAGAAGAGCCCTGCCTGCTTTGAAATCAGGGGTAACACACAACCAGAAAAGCATTAAACACGCCAAATGACTGTGCCTCAAATGTTTACTCGGCAAACACAAAACACGGGAGAGATTTGCTTCTTAAGGCAGAAAAAAATGTACTACATGTAATGATGGGGCACTTATGGCAAATCCATTTTAAATCACATCTTGAAATCGACGGAGCTTAAGTACCTGGGGGGGTGGAGGTGAGGTCCCTTTTTCCAATTAATGACCTCCATATCTCATAGCGAGAGGGTTTATTTTTCATGGGAATTCACATTCCACTCCTCGGGAAGTTCTGCACACGGCACAGCAGGAGCATGAAACCGTGATCCCAGCAACACACGCAGAGACCCAGAGCATCCCAGAGGAGCACTACTGGACACGTTCCGGGTCACGAAAGCGTGACACGGGCGGACTACATGTAGCTCTGTCTTATCATGCGTAAACGGGAGGCCGTTATTTAGTGCAAAGTAAGGTGCGATGTGTGGGGAAAAGAGTATCGTCTTTACAGTACTGCGCAGTCGAGGAGACATCAATAACCTCTAACTGTGACATCTGCACCGGGCGCAGCACAACATGGATAGTGAACTCTCCACCCCATCATCAAGCTGAAACAGACTCAACAGTGAGTCGTCGCCGAATCTCACACTGCGGCCATTCTTTTTTTTTGGAATGTCTGCGAGTTTAGGCATGACATGCTGCCCCAAGCTGGTCATTTGGCTCCAAGGTGACATGTACAGCAGACTCTGATGGCTTCATCCTGGAGCTGCTGTCTAACCGTATGGGAGCCAGTCCGGTCACAGCTATTCCCAGGTGTTTCTGTGGCACTCTGGGCTGCTGGATGGCATCGCAGATTGATGGAGATCTGCAATCACAATCGGTTTGACCAATCAGGGCTGGTGATGCACAGCTGCTCTGGCAGTTGACGGACAGCAGTTAATCCTGTCTGAGCGCATCATGTCTGTAGACGTGATATTGCAGGCCGTCACACTCCAAAGAGTTCGGCAACCCTGGGCACTGACATACCTGCCCTCAGTATCTAAATCACCTCCTTACATCTACCTTGTACTAGACATGGAGATTTCTCTCCATCATAACAATATCACAAATTTGCCTTGGCGTTTGGTTATGTGACACGTGACAAATAACACAATCACGTCCTCGTATGCACATCTAAAAACCATTCTTGTGCATATGGTGAGCTGCAAACACACAAGTGACCAAGGCAAGTTTTTCAATTAACCGGCAATGAAGTGAATGAAAATATTTTTGAATGAAACATGCAGGGGAAATACTGAAGCCAAAATCATCATGTTTTTAGTACCTCTCCCTATATGTTCCTGTGCCGTAATGATAAACAAACCTGTATTTTTCTTTACTTGAATAAACATCTCAAAGAGAAAAGCTTCTATTACAACCTTCAGTCAGTATATGGGAATGTTATCTTTTTTTTTTTAATTATAGGAGAAATTTGTCATTGTGTCCAGGCTTGGTTTGTTTCAGTTGTGTTTTTCATATTTGGCACTTTCCAACCAGTTATTTCAAGAGTTACAGGCAATGCATTTGAAGCGATATAGAATTCAATTCTGATTTGCTTCCTCAGGACAGTGGCATGGGGTCACACCCTCATTTCAACTTGAGGGTTAAGCACTTAAACCTAGAATGCCAGTTCAAAAACGGTCATTATTAGTCCTCACGTATTTTTTCAAGAGTTAAAGATTTTTACTAATAAATGCCAAACCTGCAGAGTCAGATGCATTTGAAATTGGCTCCTCTCTCCCACTTGTCATACTCCATATTCTCTCCATTTGTGATTTATAGTGTCTGTGTCTGAAAGTGCCCTATGGCTGTCCAGCGCGGTCATGGAAACTGTCAGTCTGAATCCTGCTGCACCAAGGGAGGGCGCTACGGCTTTATCGAGCGTCAAGAGTCAGTCGCTGTGGCCACGATTTATTATTCATTTGATTAGCAGACACCCATATTAAGGACCACTTCCACAGCTTAGATTTGAAATTTGATTAATTTAAACAGCTAACTAGTAAACAGTAAGTATTTCACAGTGAGCACCCTGCTCAAAGGAATACCTGCAGTGGCCCACCTGGGAACCAAACTTGATAGCTACTGGTTACACACCTAGTACCTTAACCACTATGACACACCGGTGGGACCTGCAACCTGGGACTATGTGTGATTTTCTGCTTTACTACAGCCTACTCATGGCCTTGCAGCAGGTTAAGGGCTAAACTGACTGGGGTAGCCGCTAACCCTCCTCCTCTGCTGATTCTTGCAGACGTTGTCCTGGCTGGGTTGGGGGGCTTGAGTCACGTATGCAGGGCATCTGCTCGTGAGAGGTTGAGAGACACTGACCCGAACAGAGGGCCGGCGCTGGGCCCGGTCCAGCCCGCCTCACTGGCCGCGCCGCATGGCTGGCAGGAGCAGCCTGTGGTCCCGGCGCGAGCGTCTACTTTTACTTGACCTCATTGTCACTCATGCACTGCAGCACGGCCCGGGCCCTCCCGGGCACCCAGCGGGCTCGAAAGCAGCGAAATTCTGCCCTTGGACTCGGTGGAGGGAAACCTCATTATATAGCTGGTGTGAAGGCAAGACTCCCGAGTACAGTTCAAACCACTCCCTGAAACACCCATGTGAGAAAGATGTGGAGAGGGAGCAAGGCTCACTGAACATGTCTGGAGATTCTTATATCAGACCCTATTGAGGCTCCGTTACATCAAGCCAACTAGCGTACACTCGGGTTCCTGGCAGTTTGTTGGGGCAAATCAGTATTTTGGTAACATACAAGACATATCACATCTACCTGCACAGTCCCAATGAGTCCTCCCACAGAAAGAACACTCTATAACAGCAGGATTGATTTTTAAATTAGTTCATGGTTGCTCAGTTTGATTTCTGAATAGTAGACAACAGCAAATGCAGTTATCACAAATTTGACATTGTTCAGTATCTCACCAAGCACTGGACTTTGGAATTATGTTCGAATAAGGATTTTTTGCATCATGCTGTTTAACAGTGGGCTTTAATCCATCAGATCCAAAAACTGTTCTGCCTTATGATCCATTTGCCTTTTTATTTTCCTAAACAAACATTTCATATTGCAGAATTTGATTACAAGGGTTCTACTTACTTAGCTTCCTTCAGACATGACATACACAAGGTCTGTCAGATTTCATTCACAATTGTAACTCAAGCTCTCTTTTACACACAAACACACAACAGTCACTCTTCTACTATTCAAAAAATGTATTATTATTGTATTATATTCTATATGTAATGCTATCACATTTTTGGAGATCCATCTTAGGCATCACATATTCTTGAGCTGGCCCTCAGTCACAGATTCCTTTAAAAGTGACACTATGTCCGTTACAATACATCCTTCTCAGCTCCTGGAATAAATCCAGGATTTTTTTATGAATCAGGTCAGCATCCAAACATCCATCACTAACATAAAACATATGCATCTCAAGTGCACAACGTCAACAACATTCTCATGGAGTAGTGTTTGCTTCTGGTCAGAGCATTTACCCAGCTTGCAAGAACCAGAGCTCAACAATTGCCCAGCTCACCACTCTGACTCACCTTGCTGAAGCTACTGAATTTTGTACTCTCCCACTGCTTTGAAAATGTGTCTTATCAGCAGACTTTCCACTCGGCAGCTCCAGTTTACACACGGGCTGCTGCGCTCAAATGTTCAGAGAGGACAAATAAGCCGGAGGTAATTTCCTTTGTATGCCATCATCATGAAGTCAGAAGTCCTGCAGATGGAGCACAGATTCGGGCTTTTGGAAAGACAGAAAATATGACATGGAATCTCCCAGATTTGTTTTTTTTTTTGTGTGTGTGGTCATGAGTTGTTCATCCTTGTAAACTACTGCTCTAGATTCTCTGGCATCTGTCCTGGGCATGTTATTACAGTGGCCGCAAGAAAAAGCAGCACAAAAACTAGTGTCTGGTAAATGGCCGATAAATTCTGTGCCATACCTGTCTGTAATACACAATTACCCATCATTCTCTAAAGTGTCTCATACTATATTAGCCACACCAAATGAAATCTTGTAAACATGACTTAGGATCTTAGGAGTGGAAACCACAAAATGACACAAGGTTTTTTTGCTCAGGAAAAAGGTGAAAGACAGACTCTCAGTTACCACAGGAATCTCTCAATGTATTGTGTTTCAACATTCCGCTAGTTATTTTTAGTCCAGATTAAATCCATTAGGATCTTCAGTTATAACCCAAACCAAAACTAATACCGTGCCACATACTCAGAGAGGTCAAGAACTCTGAGAGGCAGAAACTGGCCAAACAGCAGCAGGACAAATGAGTGTACATTTCCAAACTCTTTATGCTTGCTATCCAATGACATCATCTGGCCTCTCAAAGACCCTGCCAAGCGGTCAGGAACATTAGACACTAAACGCTTGAAATGATTGAGTTGATTTATGGCATCATGTGCCGTAAGCAATAACCACCCACTGGGTGGCGCTGTGATTTGTTGATGTGTTTCTGCTTGAAATGTCATGACTGGAGAGGTGTATTTAAGTGAGCCAATCTCAGGCCCATCCCATAACAGAGTTTTGAGTTTCAGCTCTCCTGTACATCCCTCTATCACAAGACACAGAATGATGACATCAAGTCCACAGAGTGCATCTGGTTCAATATGTCTCATCTCAGTATTAACCTGAACGTGGGACAGCTATCTGACAACAGAGCCATTCGGATAAACAAAGAGAACAAATAAAGAGCATGGCGATGCAAACTTGCATACAGCAACATCAAGGAAAGACTCCGAGATCAAGAAAGGAGTCTTAACACCTACATCAGTAATAATGTCATTTGACAAGTCTCAGGAGACATTCCACATCAAACTGGCTTCTTCCACTAGACAGGCGCCTCCACAAATATGAGTCACTTCTAGTATCGTCAACAACAGAGCAGTCTGGGGCTCACTGACATTACTGAGAACAGGCAGACTGTCGGCTGGGATTTATTATGAAAGAGGAAAATCAGGTCTAAAATAAAAACTGCTCTTTGGACAGAGCAACAGGTGTCCCAGAATTCAGCTGACCAAAAACAGAGGCCCTTCTGCTAACCCTCTTAACAGCTTTCAGATGCAGATTTTACATGGCAGTGGACTCATCAAGCCAAAACAATTTTGCTAATTCATACACAGAATGTGTCAAAGTGTGATTCAGTGTATTATTTGTTTGTGTAAATATCTAGAAGCATAATTAATGAGGAACATTAATATAAAAAGCACTGGGGAGAAGATCAAAGCCTTGCTAACTACTTAAATATTTAGATTGGTATTCGTGCGTGCAATAACTAAATAAAAGTATAGAAAAACATATAAAATTTCTGATTCTAAACAGTACCAACGGACAGTAAGCTGGATGGTCAAACACATAAAGCACAAACAACTGCAAAATAAGTAAGTCATTTTAACTAAAACAGGAACAAGAATAAAATTTAAAAAAAAAAAAAACGATATTCCCCTTCACTAATGTACTGCTCATTACAGAGTGCACTGGCCACGAAACCCAAGTATCTCAGTAAAAGCCACATTACGTGCCAGTGATAAGTATTTTCTCAATGACATCAATAAGCATACTGAGCTTATTGTGTGGAAATAACCACTGCCATAAAACCAATAACACACATGAATAATTAAAATGTTTGAACAACAGGACCTTCTATTCCCTGCTTTCTGACAGCAGCCATATATCATTTAGATTAAAGTCAGACCTTTTTTCACTTCAGTAAAAGAATGACAATATGATTAATAATAATGAATATAAGGAGACTAAATGACAAAGAATTGCCTAATCACCTAATATCTGTGTGATTTTGTTTTGGTGAGACTAAACTTACCACATCAGTCTTAAGCATGTCTTTCCTGTTCCTTTCCCTTTTTTTTTGAAAGAACAAAGCCAAAATGCAATAGAGATGCATTTCCTAATCCTGGTTTCAGAGGTATAGAATGGAATATATGGTGCCATTCCAATTCAATACTTTAATTTACATTTGTATGATGAATCCAGGGTGCCTAAAACCCACAATTCAGACTAAAAAATAAAAATGTCTTTTTTGGTATTAATAAGTTTTTTTTTTCATATTCACTCATGTAATGTCTTGACTCAATTCATAATATAAAGGCATCTAAAACCTGAAATATAAATGCAAACAAAGGCTTGGAGAGGGAGTTCCCATACTGGTGTGTTTGTGTGTGTGTGTGTGTGTGTGTGTGTGTGTGTGTGTGTGTGTGTGTGTGTGTGTGTGTGTGTGATGCCAAATATACTTATATATATATTTGTCCTCATGCACATGTAAGTCTTTTTTAAATAGGTGGCATCATTATCATATCTAACAGTCAGGCTAATTACAACTAAAACTGGAGGTATGTATACTCCAACTTGAAACATCAAGACTGCTTGTATGTTACTGCCTGCAGCCAATACGCAAAGCTTTGACACCAACTCCAAGCTTTTGTCTCTCTTCTGCTAACTAATCTGACATTTGCAATGTTAAAAGCTTCTATACGCTTTAATAGTGGATTGTGCTCTTATTTCAGGCTATAGGTTTGAAGCATGTGCACAAAGCAAAATAACTTCAGTAATTTCAGTAACTACATTCATTTTCTTGGCTGTTGAGTAAATTCAACAAATTAGTTAACCATGCTTAGGAGAAAAAGAAATACTACAATTTCATAATTAGGGCAATCACAAATTGGTAACCCTCCTCCTCCTTGATTTACTTGGTCCCTTGTGGATATAAGGACAGAATATTTTCCATAAGACCTCTAAAATTTGCTTTGTTTGACATTATTGACTGACTGACTGGCTGTGTAACAGAATGCAGCCAACACTTTCAGTGCAACGATAACAAAGAGCTGTTTAATAGATTCAGTGGTCATTTCTGACACATCAGAACATTGACTACCAATTGATTTCATTCAGTGTGCATCAGTCTTAGGTCTTTGTAAACATTAATACATTTCACTAATGTAATGGATGTAATGGGCCTACTGTTGAGTTGTTTCCACACAGTAGTTTTTGGACACATACAATCTGAAATTAAGTATTGTGCGAACCTGTTTTATGCCAGTAATTTCTTTTTTTTTCCATTTTAAATTTTACTTTAGAGCATTAAATCCATGAGGATTGAATGGGAATGTAATCAATGTTAAAGACATATAGAAACATTTCAGAAGCACTAGTAAGAGGTTTGATCAGGAGATACAAGACATTTTGCAGAGGTTCCCCAGGATATTTCCAGTAATTTCAGTTAATTATAATAAATGCAAGTAATTATTATTATTGTTATTGTTGTTGTTGTAAATGGAAGTATACATTGTCTTCCACTGATGCTTTGCTAGTGTGCTATCGAACTTCTCAATCAAATGCAATAAATTGGTGTTTTAATGAATTTTGTGTTTATTTCACTTTATTCTAAATATGCTTAGCAGTAGCGCCCTAGTTACATAAATACATAAATAATTCAATCAATTAAAGTGTAATTTTTCCCTCCATCTAGGGTAATCAAACCATGGGAAATACCTTTTCTTTAATATCCTTTTCCCTTTAATATCCTCAAATTATAGTCCTCAAACTATAGTCTTAAATACGTGCTGGAGGCTTTATTTCCAGGCCCTTGGCAACTAATAAGACAATAAAAATACTGTTTGGTTGCTTTTATCTAAAAAGGGACTGTTAAATATATCATATCGCTGGCTTGCAACATTTGTCGTCATCGGAAAGATAACTGTACTCACGTACATTAATGGCTACTCAAAAGAAGCGGCTGAATGACTTCCAGTGCATCTGGCCGCTGCCTTTTCACGCAATCATAACCTCAGCTGTTGTGATGTGAGAACATGATGCTGAGATGCGTGACATCATGCTCACGTTGTAGGGATCCAAACCCTTGCTGAACTGTACTTTGACAAACTGTACTTTGTCTACAGTTGCAACTCAAAATGCAGTATAGGGATAAACAAGTTTAATTGTGTCTATATAAAATTTTTAAATGACAGGGACAAAGCTGAGACGTTAAGGGAATATTATACGATGAAATTTGTCACCATTAATCAGAATGAAGTTTCTTCTTTTTACAATGCCAAAGTTTGTATTGACTGAGCTATCAGGGCCTCCAGACTTTAACACCAATATTAAGATAATAACAGTAACAGTAATCATAATTAATAGTAATCGACCGATCACAGGCTACTGAAACCAAATTCAAGTCAAAGCGGTCACTAAAGCATACAGAATGGCCTATAGAAATTGCATATGTATGTGTAGCTACATTATTCATGGGAGCTGACTCTGATTTTCACCAGGAGACAAACTGTAAATATAGCAAGTAGGTATCCACAACTTTCATACAGAAACGAATTCGATGACCAAAGACGACTGGGAGCAATTTCAAATCTCTATACACTAATGTTATTAACAAATCTAGGTGTCACTGATGGACCGAAAGCGGATGCCTCGCACGCAATTGCAATTTCTCGCAGTATGCACCCTTAACGTGCAGTTTATCCCAACTCACGCGTTTCAGTTGAATGTATACTGCAAAGATATGACGCTCGAGTCTGGCACGGGTAAACATGTTACCATTACGAGATTAGCACATAACGTTAGGGATCGACAAGCACAGCAAAAGGAAAAAACGTAAAGCTGAGACAGCATATTCTGCCATTAGCAGTTGTGCACGTACAGTAAATATTAACATATTCAGCAAAGCACAGGCGATCCCCTTCCTGCTGAAGCTCCAGTGCCCATGTCCTTACCGTGTTACGGCTAGCAGTCTCCGCATTTGCACACCGTCTTCGGTCCACAGTACAAGTGGGCACAACGGCCTTTTGAAGTACGACCGGGGCTTCGAAAACAAACCGAGAAAGACAAAATACAAGGGGGGGTGGAGGGAGATTTAATCAAGAAAGATGCGGCTTTTCTTTATTTAACATTCCCCCTGCGTACTGGCTCTGCAACAGAGGAGGAATGTTCTCAAAAATAGCCCAGGCTGGCGATGCACCGGCTCGCTGAAACCTGAGAAAGAAACGCCGAATTTAAAGATGTGGGTCGCTGCGGTGCGTAATGAAAAGTGGGGAATAACTGGCGTGAGCCACGGGCTGAGAGAAACCACGTGCCTCAGAGCGGTTCGCAAAGTGCCGTGACCTCTACCGGCCGGGTTTAACTCCTAAATCGCACTCAGAAACAGAGATATATACGCAATTTCCACGGCACTTATGATAATAAAAGAGCCGTATCTGTAGTCGATTCTAAATTCAAAATTTTGCTGGATAATTGACGGGGATTAAGCGCTGACGGTGTAAGTGGAGACGATAACCACCAATTTATGCTCTGGTGATGTGGCCCGTTTCTCATTATGTCTTGTCATAATGTCATGTGTCTTGGTGGAATTGGGCCTTTCTATCATTTGGGTACATTGCACAGCACACTACACCACACCCTCTGGAATATACTCAAATTTAGACAGGATACTTTGCAACAGTTCCACTGCATTCAAATTGTCACTAGGCAGACACACTTACCCTATAAAGCAAGAGTACAAGAGCACATCCAACAAAGTACCAACCCAATTCCTGTAGCCTCCAAACACATTGGCCAGTAATGCAGATGTTACAAGCCATACCCCCTGTGGGACATTTACCATCCATAAAGTGTCACCTACACGTTTGGAGCCAAAAACCAAGAGAAAGTAATTTGTCACTTCAGACTAAGCATTACCATGACAGAAACTGTCACCTAAGGGACCGTGGTGTCAGCATATGAAATAAGATTAACCAATCACCCGGCGACTGCAAGCACAATTCCACTAAGTCTTCGAACGTTTGGTCAGAGCCCACTTAGCATTTTAATTGTGTGGAGAATATTGCTTACAGCATAAAATCACAGAGAGGGGGACTTACTCCGATAAGGGAAGAGGCGCTTGCAACACCTCATCTGAAAATATCTCTACCTGCCAGACACAGCTGCTGCTCAAATTGGGGAGGGGTGCAGGCAAAGGGCCAGAATGGAGGAGCAGGGATTATAAGGCAGGCACTGAGAGAGTGATTGCATAGTCAACTACAATAAATCGTCCCCTGAAAGCAAAGGATGCATAAACTCAGGGTTTCATTAATTCAGATGCCAGACCATGCACGAAGCTGAACAAGGCTGAAAAACACACATCCAGGAGAAAGGAGAGCCATGCAATTATTCCTTCTTTTGTCCTTATTAACAGGCAAAGTTCCTGGAGACAGACTACATTGTGTAGCTCCATTTCTGCTGACTCATCTCCCATTTTCTCCCAGACATAAAGCCGGGTGGTTAATGAAACTGAAAACTGAAATCACAGAAAGGAAATTCGCCTGACTGACAGGAAGTCTTCGCACACAATTTATTGCTTGAATGGTTTAACTTCAACATTATGGCATGATTGGAATAGCAGGTATGTCATCTGCCAAGTTAAGAGTTGGTGGTGCATACCCCATGCCTGGATAGCATAGATACTTAGGCTCAAGGCACTTTCTAATACATCTTAAGGCATAATGTATTCTAATATTCACATTTGAGCATGATTTTTTTGCAAGGATTTTGTCATCCTTATCATCTCAATGAATGAACCTGAAAAGTAATTTTATTTGGTGGCCTTTGTTTTGTCACCATTTAGATGAAGGCAAAAGGTAAATGTAAGGATTACTGCTGTCCTGATTCACTTGAGTGTTGTATTGTATATTTATAAAGAATTGTAGCCTTTCATCATCCAGGCAGAATAGACCGTTCACCTCTTGCGAAAGCGATTTGACTCAGATAGGCTTTTTGAAAAGTCAGCATTTGAATCTTCTTCCCAATACTCCGCTTGTTTTATGTTTGTAATTTAGTTTCCATTACATAGATCACCTTGAGATAATTACTTTGCATATGGTAGGCGTAGCAGGGGCAGCCCAAAAATCGATCTCAGAACTGATGCCTTCCACCCATTCAATGATCCGAATCCAATGACTGGTTAGAGAGCTCATTTTTATTCATTTATGCAGGAGAGAAATGTAATCCCACCTGGACTCAGAAGTGGTTTGCACTTGCAGGCGTGTGCTGCATTCCAAACCTCTCCCTCACCAAGGGCTAAGAAGGGACCCAAACATCAGAGGGACGGTTTCAATCCTGAAGAGCAGGGTTATGGTGATGCCCCTTTTTCAAACAGAGAGATGTACTTGGAATGTATTCCTTTTTTTTTTGTTTTTGGAAATTAAAAAAAATCTGGAAATCAGTGCTTGTCATGAAAAAACAAAAAACAACTATGATCCAGGTGGCTGCTGTAGGTCACACAAAGTTCATCAGCACAGAAAATGTGTACTCCCATACTGAATTTATGAAATTTAAATGCGAACAATTAATTTGGCAGTAGGAAACAGTATTTATCTGTAGATCCTGGAAGAATATCCAAAATGAATAAGTAATATGACTGAGCTGTGCATCCGTGTTCATTCCCCTCCATGTGAAGCACAAAAAGGTCAGCTAGAATTTTCAACTAATTGGACCTGGATTATTCCACACAATGAGGAATTCAATTTTTAAATTGCCTATACTGTATACTTTCCTTGAGCCTTTTTTGTGAGGACATCATACCAATTTTTTTTTGTTCCTGCCAGTCCCCTACTGTATTATCCTACTGCAATATATGCACTTTCCCTGCATTTCTGCATCCATTAGTATAATGATCTACAGTCCCAGACAGTATTCAAATTTCCTGCCATGAATGCTAGAATAAGCCCTGTGCCATGAGAAGTATACTTTAATTTTGTCAATGGATCAGCCTTGGTTGCTGTGTTGGGTTTCACTTAAGTGAGAGAGGAAAAAAAAAACAGCAGCAAGGAGCAGTGGTTTGGGCACTAAGTATCTAGGCCTTTGGATGGAGAGACTGAATTTTCTTGAGACGCGGTTCTACAATTCAGATAGTTTAAACTTCAATCCTCCAGTAATAATACTGCCCAACTGTATAAATGCAGTGCATAATGCATTCATTTGAATAATAGGTAAGTCTAATAATCTAAAAATACATGTTAATGTGTAAGGCAGTGAATTACTGTTTTACTCCTGAATAAAGCCCTCGTCAGATTGATTTAAGTGACAGCATTGCCGTGGACAGGAATGTTTCCCTATTGTCTGCTTGTGTTATGTACAGGACCTGGAAAGAGCTATCTAGGCTCTTATTATACACAATGGTTTGGATCCACAACATAAGTTGGTTGTTTAAGTGAATTGTGAACAGTACAATGCAGAAAAGGGTGTTCTAAAATATTTCAGAGGCAAGCATTGGCTTTTATTGAAACTAGCTTTATTAATTTCATATTTGCACCGATATGAAAGTGTGCTTCATCAATAAAGATGATATAGATTTGATCTTAAATAAAAATCAAGTGACAATGAAAAGTAAGATTAAATGTTAAGGAATAAGATATGTACAGATTGCTGAGTGAACCTAAACTGACTGATGTGTTAGTTTGCAGTAGGCACCATAATCATTCCATTTAATTTAAAACAAAATATTTTAAAAGGCGTCAGAGGTCAAAAATTGTGGTTCACAATACGATGGTGCTCTAGTGTAAAGCTGAATAAAAGAAGTAAAAAGATCTAAGTTCAGAAATTGACAGAGCTATGTTCTATCCACGAGACATGTAGACATTTAAAAAGACAAGATCATGAAAAGACAAAGAAATGACAAAACTAACAGGCCACATTGACTGGACAGTGCGGTGCCAGGGCTTCCCTCAGACCTCCTCTCGTATGGGAGTGCACCCTGAGAAGAAGCTGTTCTGGCTGCTGGTCAGGATGCGCTTCTTCTTCTTCAAGAAGCTGATCCTGCTCACCTCCCCTTCGTCCCCCTCCTCATCGTCCTCCACCGCGCCCGGCTTCCTCTCCAGCTTCAGGTCGGGAGGAAGCTGCGCCGTTTCCCCACTCTCCATCAGCACCTGGGAACGTTTGATTTTACAGTCTGACGTGCAGAAACCACCGTGCGTTCACTCCTGCTAAACGCTGCCCCCTCGTCCTCCCACCCGCTTCACTGAACACCCCCCTCCCCTTCAGACGTACAATACATCCATCAGTGAGCATAAACTCACATGCATATCTCACTATTGATTGGCCCTACACTAAGCGATGCCTCACTTGCCATCTTTCAAATATGCTGAGCCCCCTATAGGCTGTTGACCATAGTCTGTATTGTACTCAATACAGAATAAAATGACAGGTTATAGTGAAAACATGCTGGGGGAAAACTGCTATCTGTCAGCAAGTTGTCACCAGCTTGAGGTCTGCTGGCCACCCACATCCAAATTCAAAAATGCTAGTTAAATCCTCATGCAACTCCCATGGGTGTTTGCTATAATGTGCCTTCACTATGGCTGGCTGTTGCTGTTCCGTCCTTTCCCTCCCTACTGCTGTTCTGACAGATATGCCATTCAGAACTGAAGTGGGCAGCTAGACAAATACACAAAATGTTTTTAACAGTTAAATTGAGTAAGTCAGAAAATGTAATCATTCTAACGACTTGCAATACAACGTACAACAGTTTTGAGTTTTGTGCCAGGCCACAGATCAACCGCATTATTTCTGAATGTCGAGTGATCTCTACAATGTGTACAGCTGTGAGAAGATGTAAGAGAGAGGCCTTGCTGGGGTGTTTTTTCTAATGCAAGACTAACAGAGGCACTGCACGGGCTGGGACCCCATTCTGATTGTATCATTAAATAAAGTGTTATCTATCTTTGACAGAGGGACGGAAGATATTCAAAATTAAGCGTTCTGAAGACATCATCTGCATGTATCCAGGAAGAGATCCATCAGAACACCAACAAAGGGGGGGGGCGGGGTTGGGGGGGGGGATCAAAGCCCTGATGTTTAATATGGAGTGAGTCTGCAGCCTGTTGCGTATAATATTATACCACAGTGATCCTGGATAAAATTGAAAGAACAATATAGTGATAAAGGAAACCGCAAGATGATGAGTTTGTATTTTATGCAAAAGTTGTCTCTAAATACATATCCAGTGAGTACTATGCAGTTTAAGACGCTTTAACATAATTATTATTTGTGACGCGATTCCTGAAATTAGAGTATTGAATTTATAACATTGAAACTGAACAGGGTAAAAGTCTTGGGCATGACTGATGAAGTCACCTGAATACATGTCAGTCGGAGTGTATTCATGAGTCACCTACCTTCATGGTGGGCGTGACACATGGGGGTTTGAAGAAGGTGCAGTCCGTGGGACTCACCGCAGTGGGGTCCTGAGGGGTGAACACCGAATCCTTCGACCTGTCCTCCACCTCACTCGAGTCCTGAATTTGTCAGCAAAGAGGGACACTTCAGGTCATCACATGTTAGTCAATTGTGTCCACAGCGCGTGTAAGACGTTAAAGTGGCCCAGTGGTATAACATGCTGGATTAAAGCTGCAATCTACATGGAGATCAAGGTTCGAGTCCCCCCGTTGCAGCTTTTGATCAGTACAGTTCACTCATGGTTTTGGCAGCTGTGTTACGTCCCTGGACGTATGGTTCGTGCGGCTGCTCCCGCTCTCGCTCTGTTCCGCCCTCTCTTTTTTTTTTTTTTTTTCCAGATTGGTGCCCCGCTGCGATTGGGCGAGGAACGAGCGGGAAGATTTAAAAGGAGGAACCCTCAGAATGGAGCGGCGCTTCCCCTCTTGTTAATGTATGATAGTGGTTAAGGAGCAGGACTTGTAACCAAAAGGTTTCTGGTTCAATTGCCCACTGAGACACTGCTGTTGTACCCTTGGGCAAGGTACTTAACCCACAATTACCTCAGTAAATATTCAGCTGTATAAATGGATAACATTGTTAAAAAAACTGTAACTGATGTAAGTTGCATCTGCTAAATGCCAATAATGTAATGTAATGTGTGTGTAGCCTGGCCTGGCCTCGCTTACCACACTGGACAGCAGGTGCTCCAAGTTGCGGCACTTCTCGTGGTCGCAGTGACAGTTCTCGCCGCAGGCCACCTTCTCCTTGCGGCAGCGGCACATTTTGTTGCCACAGCGCCCCTTGCAGGCACACTGCAGAAGCGGCAAAACACATAGGTTGTGAAAGAGTTAGCTAGCACTGTCAGTACACTCAAGAAATAAGATGTAGTCATAAAGTTCCGTGAGCTTGCTAATAAGCCAGAAATATAACACATACGCTGAGATAAATCAATTGTGACACTGTACTCCATTTCTTGAACAGCACAATTAGAATATAGATAGCTAGGATAAACATTATTGGCTTGCAATTTATGAAGCTAAATTAAGTCAGTTATACATCTGACTTCACACAAATCTCTTTACATGGGGCTAGGTATAAAAGACACTTCTTCTGTGTGGAAGCATAACCTCATGGTGATTTTCTCTGTGTGTCCACTTACCCCCGTTGCTTTGCTTTTCCTGGTGTTTTTGCGCCCTTTGTTCTTCTCAGGGACCCACTCGTCGATCTTGTCCTCATCCTCAGACTCGGAGGGGGACGCCAGCTCATCCACATCAATGGTGGAGGTGAATCTGTTTGCTTTGGCAGTGGTGAATCGGCGACCCTTTGGCTTCGGGGTAACGAGGCGGTGACGGACCGTCATGAGAGCGAAAGAAACCTACAACTTCATCTGCAACATGCGGGACTCACACACTGGGCTTACCTTCGGAGGGATATACTCAAAGGATGTATCAGGGGACTGACTTGATGCTGGTAACAGAACTGACATTTTCTTTGCGCTGGCCACCTGAAGCAATG
Source organism: Megalops atlanticus (assembly GCA_019176425.1). NCBI lineage: Eukaryota > Metazoa > Chordata > Actinopteri > Elopiformes > Megalopidae > Megalops > Megalops atlanticus. The sequence goes on from CM032877.1 coordinate 49,412,416, forward strand.
CAAATTTCTGCGGGCAAACGTGGAAAAAGCATGAGAAGGCCTGCGCAAAAATGCATAAAAATGAACCAGCTTTGTGATCAGTCATTTCAACCCAGTTCGTAGCACACAAGCTGGTGTGGCTTCAAAAAGCCCAGTAAAATATCAAGCAAACTCAAGCAGGATATTAGTAAACCTGTCTTGTCCCCTCACATACTGTTGATAAGCTCCTTGTCCTCTCGCATTTACCTGCTTGTACTGCTCATTCTCCTCCATCAGCCTCTCATTCTGCTCACTCAGCTCCTTCATCTTTTCAATCTCTTCCTCCTGTTGGCAGAATCGCCCAGCACATGTCACGAACACAGCCAGCAAGTTCGTCCGCCTCTACAAAGGTGGTTTAGCCGAAGGCAGCACCACTCAGGTTAAGGATTGCTAACAAAAGGCACACTCAGGTCACAGAGTGCTAATTAAGACACTCCCTGGTGAGCATTTGTCTAGGTTTGTCAACCCGCACATTGGAATGTGTCAAATATCAAACAGTTAGCATTCATATGTCATGTCAAGTAAGACAATCATGGCTAGACAGTATGGTACTTTCCTTTAATTATTTGATTTGTGAATATATTGTTATGTATTGGAACTGGAACAGTTCTGCTGACTGGACAACCCAAGCTCCTTAGGAGGGAGATTACTGCATTGGCATCCTAGTTGAATAATCATTTCATCTTTTTGTAATTGTATATTAACTTTACTTAGCCTGTTATCAGTATAATTTTTCCTGTGCTTTTTTGGGGTTACAGATAGTCTGACTATGGAAACCTCTTGGCTTATGGAGCACTAACAAAGTCACTCCCATGTTATGAAATGGTAAGGGAGACAGCTTCAGGCCATGAGGCGCCAATGGCGTATCTACGGAGTTACGGTGCTTCAGTGAAGCCACTCTTAGGTCACGGTGTGGGAGGGACTGCTGCGGTATCCCAGCCAGGACAGCGGCAGCCAGACAGAGAGCCGTCAGGCCGGACTCGACTCACCTGGAACTTCAGGCGCTGCAGCAGCTCCCTCTCCCGCTTTGACATCTCCCCCTCCTTCTCGCTCTCCTCAGCCTCCGCTGTCACAGGCTTATTTTGTAGCTGGCTCAGGAGGTACAGAACCTGGGGAGACAGTGGCAGGGTTAACGATCACAGTGCCAGACCATAAAGAGGACTTTTCACTAAGCACATGCCACAGGCAGCTTCTCACAAAACACAGTTGCATCTGAAAAGCACAGGGGCTCACTGATACAGCGCGCTTGCTACAGACTGCCACGTCACCCCCCAGTCAGGTTCTAACAGGCAGCCAACTATCCTACACCAACGAGCTGGGTCTTTTGACACAGTAGGCTGTGTGTGCGTTAAGAGAGGTTGTTAGCCGTTTGGTTTACAGAGAGGCTGTTTCGAGTGCCACACACCACCCCAGTCACATGATGAGGGCCTGGGGTCCCGCGGCTCACCTTCTCCTGGTGCCTCTGCTCCAGCTCCACCAGATGGCTCTGGTGCTCCATGTCCATTGTGGACATGAGCTTCCTCTCGTCGCTCAACACCTTCTGCAGGTCGCTGTAGTTCGCCTGCTCCTGCTTCAGGTCGTTCTCCAGCTTGGCTGTCATCACCTTCGCCGACACCAGCTGTAGAGGTGAGAAAAGCCACAGCGAGAGGGTTGGAGTCAAGTGTTATATGTGGAGACTGGAAGAAAAGTACTGATCAACATGCATGCATTACACTCCAATTCAACACCAAAGCATTCCCTGTAATGTAGCAAAATGAGGACTGCTTTAATGTTTCAGAGTTTTGCCCATAGCGGGGCCATGCTCTGTTCCCTCAATCCCATTCTGACCTCCGACATGAGGAACTTGAGGGCGCACTTGGCCTCCACGATGGTGGTGATGTTGTCCCAGCGCTGCTTCATCCGCCCCTCGTTGTCCGCGTCCAGCACCTTCTGCTGCAGGTCGGCGATCTGGGCACTCCTGAATGGTGCATAAAAGACAGCCATGAGCGTAATGGCGTTGTACCACTCAACGCTGGGCCAACCCCCCACCCTTGGAAAGGGTGCCATGCTTTTAAAAGCTCACCTCAATCCCATCTCAGTCTCCAGGTTCTCCACCTGCTTCCCCAAGGATGCCTCCAGCTCCCCCTGGTTCTCCAGCTCTGAGATGGTAAATGTGCGTCGCTGGGGGGAGGGGTGGCAAAACAATAGTTAACACAGCAGACAAGCACACAACCAGAACAACTAGCCTGCAATATTACAACTAAGGGCATTCCCAAATTGTCAGAAAATCAAAAATTTTTTAAAAAGACAAGAAAAAAAACCTAAAGCAAAAAGAAAAGCAAGCATTCCACCACTGGTTAGACGTTCGCTTTTTTTCGCTCAAAGAGCGGCACGCAGCGGGTCTTGGCACACTCACCCGGACTTTGGCAGAGGAGCGCTCGCCCGCCTCGATGCGCTCTTTGAGGTGGGAGATCTCCTCCGCCAGGATCTTCCTGTCCTCCAGCAGGTCCTGCAGGTGGCGCCGCGCCTCCTCCGTGCTCACCAGCACCTCCACCTCGTTCAGCAGCCAGCTCTGTGGACCACCGCGGAGAAAAATCACACCCGCGCGGACGCATTTATTCACTTCAAGAGACACAAGCTGCCCAAACGAGGACAGGCTAGCCCTGCCGTTTCCGGTAAGCACGTATCCAGCCTGGCCGGAGTCTGACTGAGCGTCAGTACCTTCACTCTGCTGGCAGCACCCTCCATCCCCCGGTTCTGAGTCTCCTTCCGCTTTTCGGCCGCCTCGTTCCTCTTCATGAGGGCGTCCTTCAGACGCTTGTTCGCCGCCGCCGCCTGACGTCACAGCAGCGGTTGTTAAACCCGGACTGACATCACACTTCCACAAGCCTCTCCTTGCCTTCTATTCAACCAACCAGTCAGATGTGCTGACTTCCTATAGTCTGATGTCACTGCCAATCCAGTTATCACACTGTAGTAGCCCAGCTCAATACTCCTCTTCCATGTCATTCTATCCAATGCTGCACTCCCACCCTGTCCAATATTCCACTACCACCCTGTCAGATACTGCCATGTCAGCGTGTCCAAAACTACTATCCTGTTTTTTGAATTACTCAGTCTTAAAATAATCTGAAAATAGTTAACAACAGTTAACATTAAATACCAGTAAAATATGTAAGAAAATAATTCAGGCCTTTCTATCTTGAATCAGCCTTGGAGACACTGTACATCTGGGTGGCATGGTAGTAAGGAGTAGGGCTCTTAATGGTTCAATTCCCCGCTGGGGCACTGCTGCTATACCTTTGGCAAGGTGCTTAACCCACAATTGCCTCAGTAAAACAACCATGTAAAAATCATAACCTATGTAAACTGCTCCGGATAAGGGAGTCTGCTGAATGGCAATAATGCAATGTAATGTAACATCAGCGAGAATGACCCTGACACGGAGAGATTAGAGATGAAAGGCGGCCTCACCTCTTCTGTTTTACGCCGTAGGACGTTGGCCTGTTTCTCAAAGTCTCTCTCCAGCTTTATCATCTCATACTGACGCTTGCGGTCCTGTGGTTGTTTGGAAATAGCAACAAAAAAAATGTACTTCACCCACCTTATAATGAAGACTCACTGAGAAAGTATTACTGGACTTAATAAGCCGTTTCCACTGGCTACATTGACCTGTGGGTGGACAGCCCCAGTGGGCATAGTCCTGTCTGAAAAATGAACTGCATTTCCTTAAATTACTATGTGGTGCATTTAGCCGTGTAAGGGAACCCGATGTCTACCACTTTCCCATCCCACCTCTAACACAGGGGTAAACAAGTAGCTATCAGTGCAAGTGCTAGATAGTTAAGCAAGCCGAGCGGAGAAACAGTCCAACCTGACAGATCTCAATATCCCCCTTCATCGTTTAGCCTATACTATTAGATATTCGGCGGGTCTCTTTTTCCCACAATTTGCCATTTTCATTCACTCAGTTAAGAAGAGACACCGAGGGGAATGGCACAATTTCACCCTCAATTCTCTGATGCAGAGAGAGCTGCTTGTGTCTGGCTGGAAATGTTCCATGCCTGCTTTGAAAATCATTTGTGTTTGTGGGAGATCCACAACAGTTTACTTGCCTTTGTGCCAAGCTACTCCATCCTTCATTGGCTCCATAAATACACCTAATTCTGCCAAACGCAGTGAATGTGTTGAACAGAAACTAACTGTTAAAGTTGAGATCTGTCGCAAGTTTAACTGACCTTACAAAAAAAAAAAAAACATCTGCAGCCATGCAATCAAGGCCTGCTGATGACCGATACAGGAAACAGATGTGGTTGTAACAGTTTCAGAACAAGACAAATGACAATCAGAGTCGGCTGATGACAATTATAGGAAACAGGCATGGCTTTAAACATTCAGAGCAAAGACATGACAATCATGGCCTGCTCATGACAAGGAAACAGATGTGGCCTCTAACAGTTACAGAACGAGACACCTTTAGCACACATCTTCACACCTTCTCCTTGAGCTGCAACACCTCCTTGTCCTTTTTCTGTTTCCACTGGCGGAACTTCTCCGAGTCCTCCTTCATCTGCTTCATCAGCTGCACGCGCTGCGATTTCATAGCCTGCCAAACACAAAAGCACACACCCTTTCGACACACTGCAACACACACTCTTATATACCAGCAAAAAGAAGGATATACACCAGGCACTAAACGTCTAAGGCGTTGGCTTAGCACTTACTTTAATTATTGGGCCATGTAGCTGTGATATACAGCGCTATTAATTCTAAATTTGTGGTACAAGCATAATGATCTGTACCCATAGAGCACTTTCACCTTGGCAACATCCCCAACAACATATATAAAAACAGGAATTCGCATTCAGGGCCATAACGGTGGCTGTCTGGCAGAGACAGCTGTGTTTGTGCAGGTGTGCGCACCTGGATCTCCTGGTTGAGCTTGGCCACGTTGCGCACGGACGTCTCCTTGAGTTTCAGCAGCTTGGCCTGATCCTGCAGCTTCTTCTTCAGCTCGGTGATCTGGCCCTCCAGCTCCTGCAGCCTCTTCCTGCGCTGTTCGCTCAGTCTGAGGGGAACGGAGGCATCCGTCAGCACTATACAATCACTGTCTGTTCAATTCCATTTCAGCAAATTAAATTGCATTTCTGTGTGTGAGTTCTGACATCACAAATTAAGAGGCAGCTAAGATCATTACAAAATAGAAGTAAAAACAGAAAAAAACATGAAGAATACATTTAACAGGATCCCCATTCAGTGTTAGAAAGTCAATTGAATACTCGTGGAAGCTTCGTTAAAAAATGCACCCCCATGACCCCACGGTCTGTCCCATCTTATCACAGAGTTCCAGACAGGAATTCAGAAACATCCTCTTTTATCTGTTTTAATAGACAGTCCCATTAATCTTCTGTTCCAGCCCAGCCAATTAGAAACCTACAGTAGAGGCACTGTGCAGCGCTCTGAAACCCACAGGAGACAAGGAGGGGGAAGAGAAAAGGAAATTTTAAATTGTTAGGAGGAAATGGATAACCCCTGCTCCTGATCAAAGAGTGCACTGGGACTGCACTGCCCCTGGATGTGTGGAGCGGGGGTTACCGAAGGGGAGAGGAGCTCTTACTTGGCCTGATTGGTGTCTTTCTTTGCTGAGTGGAGAGCCAGAATGAGGTCCTCCTTTTCCTTCTGGAGAGATGAGACGGCATCCTGCAGGCCCTTAATGTTCTCCTGTGGAAAAAAAGGTTGGGGGGGGTTTGGGTTACACATTAGGCTTCACCCTGTGGCCATACCAAAGAAAAAAGATGGGCGCAAAAATAGCAACACTGAAATTGTAAAGCAATGGAAGCCATCCATTTTCAACAACAGGAAAGAGAAGAGGTCAGGTTTCATGGTGAAGGTCTACTCAGAATAAAAAAAAAAAAAAAAAAGTCACTTAGGTACATTAGCTATGTGACTGAAGCTAGCTTAGCTTCATTTACATGTTGAATAGTGTCCAGTTTCACAGTCCACAGTCAATGCCGTGCTGCCTTTGAAGTGACCCAAGGGATAATATCCAGGATGAAGCAGCGGGCACTGCTCTATTGAGGAGAATTCCAGGAAAACAACACGACTTGCATTCCATGCCCGTTTGGCTCCTTTCAGACACCTTGTGGTCACCTTGGCGACTGGCCATGTCTTACCTGGTGCTCGGTCTGCATGGGCTCCAGATGGCTGTCATTCTGGCACATTTTCTTGACAAAGGCCTCCTTCAGAGCCAGGACTTTGTTGAGCTCGATCAGCTCCTTAGACATCTGCGCCTGCCGCAGGGCATGCTGGGTAGCGAAAGCCTCCGGGGAGCACTTGCCTGCAGCGGCGCCGCTGTCGCCCTGCCGAGAGGGAGAGGGACTGATGTCAGAGCCCGAATTTATGAACCGCGCCGGTACCGAACCAGCCACCGGGAACGCAGAGGAGCTCACCGAATCCTCCGTGGGGGTCCTGTTTCCCGCCTCCCCTAAGGCACCGCGCTCTGCGTGTGACCCTGGAGTGTGGCACTCCTGCGCGGCCATCGCCTCTATAGAGGCCGCTATCCCGGCACTCTCGTCCTGAGGAAACGGGGGACAGACAGTCAGAGGGGCAGCGAGGAGGAGAACTCTCCCTCAAATTCACATTGATACTTAAACATCTCCACTAATTCTCATCTCAGCACCAGTCATTTCAAGAGGTAAAATGAAATCAAGAGCCGCATCTCACTGTCCCACTTCCTGGCCATTTAACATTTGGAATTTTGAGACTGAAGTTACAGACGAATTAATCAGAAATATAACTGGAAATGAATACTATTCTGCCATCCGAACACATAAAGCACGACATTACATTCAGTGCACAGAACAGCAGATGCCACCATGTGACACCTAGCTGCTCCTTCGTTCGCCCCATACCTGCAGGTGCACGATGACTTGCTGCAGATTGCGGATCACCTCCACGTTTTCTTTCAGCTCCTGGTCCTCCAGGGTCTCTACCACCCTCTGCAGGTCAACCTTACAACTGCAGCAAGACCACGCCATTATACGTTCGTTCTTAACTCAGCAGCATGCCGTCTTAAAGTAACTGCAAAGCTGACTGTCTATGCTTACACTGTGATACTGTACTTGCTGTGTACTGCACGATTTCATTATTGAGACAACACATAAAACAGTGTCCCTCCCAGGGAACTTACCGATGACCCATGACCCACAGGAACGTTGTACTAACTACAGCGCAGCCCTGTTGACTCAGGCTGACATTTGAAGGGACGAGGAGAGGGGATTGAAACTAAATGTCAGGATGGCAAACATTCACACTTACGCTGCATGCTGCTTCAGTTCCTCCAGTTTACTTTGAAGTTTCTCGTTGGCTTGTTCGGTCTGTTAAGGCAAAAAAAAAAAAAAAAAAAAAGTCAAGCAAGTTTCTTTGAGAATCCATCTCATCAAAAAGAAATGCGCTGACAATACACAGAACTTGGGGAGGTCCAATGCACTCAACATGCCTCTTTCAAATCAGTCAACCAGCCAGAGGCACATTTAAAAGCAGTTTTTATCCATAGCATTTTCTTACCGCTAAATTACAACACAGTGTGTGCGCTGCGAAAGGGGTCACCTCTATAACAAGGTTATTAGAGTTTATCATTAATATTAAAGGGAGAAGATGTGTCTTCTCTACTGCATTGGAGAGCTAATTCATTTTATCTTCAGACTAGCCTACAAAAGAAAAACTTCAAACAGAGAAGCAAACACTTCTCTGATTTTTGTATAGCCACAACAGTTTATAATCTACATGACTACTATATTAGGTAACTGGCAGAATAATGAGGTAAATGGTAGAATAACAAGGTGGCATGTTTTTCCTCTGTGGTAGCATTGGTTGTGATCAGTGCAGTGGTGCATGGTGAGGTGTAATGCCCAAGTAGCACAGCAGGGGGCGCATGTTCTCACCATGAGCACCCGCTCAAACATCTGGGCAGTCTGGCCAACAGCCTCACTCAGCTCCCGGCTCAGCTTGTTGTTCTCGTCCTGCAGACAGCGGTTCCTCTCCAAGATCTTCGACACATTTTCGGCAGGCTCAGATCTGGAGGACGGGACGATGGGGCGGCAGTGCAGTATAGTGGTCAAGGAGCTGGACTTTAGACCAAAAGGCTGCCAGTTCGATTCCCTGCTGGGGCACTGCTGTTGTACCCTTGGGCAAGGTACTTAACCCACAACTGCCTCAGTAAATATCTAGCTGTATAAATCGATAACATTGTAACTAATGTAAGCCGCTCTGAGTAAGAGCATCTGCTAAATGCCAATAATGTAATGTAATAATGCAACATGTGAGGTCCCATCCCAAAATAATTAAACAGCAAAGGCTTGTCAGAGCGCATCTTGTGTCACATTCGAGCTGAATAGTAACTTATTCAGTATCCCGTAAAACCAAAACAGAGCCCACAGTTACTGAACCTGTGAGGATGGAGGTTCCTCATACAACCTTAAAATGTTTGTGCCACTAACTTAGTAAACTGCTAAATGTCTATAATGTACTCTCAATATACTAGAGTATCACTTAATATTCTTTCTTGAGTATCAGGCAAGTTTTATCTTGAGATGCTTGGTACAATTTTATACATTCATATAAAACCCCTCAAACTAATTACAGTTACATTGAGTAATTCCAAGTAGACGCTACAGGGAAACAACCACAATTGTCCTACAAGCAACTTAGCTTGTCAACTAATCCTGTCTCTACAGAACCGTGGTAATTGCATTTCTGAGATTCTACTCTAATATATGAAACACAGTCAGAAAGATAAACACTCTCCACATAATTCTCAGCATCCTGCGATAAGCATGTCTTCGTTATTGTATTAAAATACAGAGACTGACTCAACCGGATTTCTGTTTTAGGACACCATGGATGTCCGAGCTGTGAGGGCAGACCTGTCCTTACCCAGAGAGCACCGGAGCCACACCTCCCCTTGCATGTAGCAGCATCACCTGCAGCTCCTGGACCTACAAGGCCAAACAGACATCAAATAATGCCATCAATGCTGCTGACTGACATCTCAACACACTGAGCCAGAACACAGTTCAAACAGGAAGGGGTCCTGCCTGCCTTCTGTCCAGTGCCACTGCAGTACCATCACTATCTCCTACATTAGAAGCTGTGGTATTTTAATCACCAACAAGCAAATACTATCCTACAAATACATAAAGTGAATTTTTATAAAATATGATATAAAATGATATATCCATATAGTAGAATTTAAGACACTCAAAGAGGGTTAAGATGTTACAAAGTTCATTAAACTACGAGAATCATTCTTCTTCAGAGGAGGCATAGAGGGGAGCTCTAATGAAGGAAAGCATTCTGGAACACCGCAGCTTTTCCTTCTTGTGATTTTAAATCTTTGGTATTCTGCTGATGGGCTGACGCTGTTACTGGCACTACTTCACAACTTTATCCACATCTAAAAAGACAGCTGTGCTCTTCTTGTAGATATTATGAAGGATTAGGGCCACACCACAGAGTATGTTTTCTCAGATGAAATTATCCCCACCCTCTGAGGAGAATTAACTGCTACATTCATTCATTTTAAATGCCTTTACATAAGTTAAATGCCAGTGTTTTGCCAGGGGGAAACTAACCCCAAGAAAAAATCCACACAAAAGTCACTTCTTGCAAAAAAATCTGTACTGCATTTCAGCTCATTTCTATGTAATATATCCAGCTCAGGCAAGAAAAAGCAGCAAAGTTTTGAAAGAAATATTAATCCAGGATCTCTAATACTATTCAACACTGCTCCCGGAATGCAAGTGTGTGCACATTTTCATCCCACCCAAGCAATTAAACTCTGAATGCAACTAATCGCTCTTCAGGTAATGTTGACTCAGCCAGTTTATCGTCAGCTTGTCTCCCCTGTTCTGAAAGCATTTAGCAGGAGACCTGGAAAGACATGCTGAACCTCAGGCCTCCAGGGCCTGGGTGGAGTAAACCTGCTCACTTGGCACTAGACTCATGACTACCGTGTTACTTCAAGCCAGTGCTGCTTCAATCACTTCCATACCTGCTGTTTCAAGCGCTTCATCTCGGCAGAACGGGGGTCCACGTTGACGATGGGCTTGTTTTTGATTTTGCGGGCCCGGTCTGCATAGCGCAGCGTGTTGATGGTCTCCTCGATGTTGGAGTCCGCAGGGCTGACGCAGGCGATCATTAGGGTGTGGCTGTTTCCTCCCAGAGAATCTGACCATCATTAACAAAGCATGAGAAAACAAGCAAGAACCAAATGCACATTCTCAATGCAGCAGCAAAATGTGTCATTATTTAGCGGACGTTCTTATCCAGATCGAGTTACATCAGTTACAGTTTTTTACAATGTTATCCATTTGTACGGCTGAATATATACAGAGGCAATTGTGGGTTTAGTACCTTGCCCAAGGGTACAGCAGCACAGCCCCAGTGGGGAATCAAACCCGCAACCTTTCAGTTACGAGTCCTGCTCCTTAACCACTATGCTACACTGCCGCCCTCATTTATATGCCACAGAATTTCATAGATATATCAACTTGCTAAACTCAAGGTGACTTTTGACACTTTAAAAATTTGTTCCATTGTGATGGAAGTTTCTCTGGATAAGTGTGTCTGCTAAATGAATGTAATGAAAAAAGCATCAGCCAATCAATGCAGTCACTCACCCTGCAGTAGGCGGGTCAGCTTCGAGTCCCTGTACGGCACAAAGGTCGCCTTCTTGCTTTCGTCACCCAGGGCGCTGATCACGTTTCCCAGTGACAGCAGACCTCGGTTAATACTGATCCCTGAAATGGAGGAGAGATATTGCATCAGAGTCACGGCCGCCGGGTCTAGAGAAACACCACTATTTCAGCTCGGCCATCAGCTCACCTTCCTTAAGCCGCTCTCCCTCCGCCTTCGTTTTCTTCTGTCTCTCAGAGCCAGCCAGGTCCACCAGGTGGAGTTTGGAGACCATGGAGTCACCCCTACGCACCAAAAAGTCAGCACCAAAATGAGAGAGAGGGATGCTTTGGTTACCCTTTTAAAGGGCAAGACCCCACATTTCTCTCAACTGTGCTTTTCCTGTACACAGGAAATCATATCCCAGCTTCATACTCTAAAGCTACTGTGAAAATGCACATCTTGCGTTTCATTAAGGGTCTACTCCTGATTGGCTGACAGGAGTGGCGCAATTTGGAAATAATCAACAAGCAAGATTTGATCATTTCCAAGATGTGCCACTCCTGTCAGCCAATCAGCAGCAGGGGGAGTGGCTCACTTGTCCCCGCCGGCACGCTGCTCCAGGGTGACGGTGAAGATGGCGTGGGAGCGGGACGACGCGGCGTTCATGGCGGTGGAGCCCACCGTGCGGGCAGTGTTCCCCACCTCCAGACACCCCACCATCTCCTGGGCGCTGAACACCTCCTTCTCCATCAGGCCAACAATCTGGAGGGACACGCCAGCCACACATTCAAAAAAACAAACAGGGATCTTTTTCAGGAAGGGGCATGGCTTACCCTCATTGGGTCTTTGTTAAAGGAAGCCACGGCTCTGTCCCTTAAATTTGAGTGATGTGCTCAGGGTTCCCAAACTTATTTCCCTTAATCATTACATTACATTATTGGCATTTAGCAGACGCCCTTATTGCTCTCACCCAGAGCGGCTTATATTGGTCTCGGTTTTTATTTACGATGTTATCCATGTATAAAGCTGGATATTTACTGAGGCAACTGCGGGTTAAGTACCTTGCCCAAGGGTACAGCAGCAGTGCCCCAGCAGGGAATTGAACCGGCAACATTTCACTTACCAATCCTGCTACTTAACCACTAAATACTAAATTTCACTAATGCTAGGTTATACACTCTTTCCCAATGTATTATTACAATTAAATGACCTCCAGTCAGTTTTCTGTGATGAATATTAAGTGACAGTTGGAGACATCCAGAGCACATTTCCCCGGCATAGTTTGGTAACCTCAGAGGTAAGCTGCTCACCTTAATGCCTTCCTTAGGATCCTCTCGAATGCTGATGGCTGGTTTGTCCTTGGAGGCACAGAGCAGGTCCAGGATTTCCTCATTATATATCTGGAGTAAAAAACAACAACATTCAACAACAACTCAACAAGAGAAGCAGTCTGTCTCTAAATGCCAGATTATAATGAGCAGACAAACTGAGCTCAGTGCTAGGGCCTCTCTTGGTACACTGGTTTTCTTTCAACCTGATAATGCAATTCTCCACATTTAATGAGCTGTTCACTCACCTCTACACTGAATTAGCCATTTACAGCAATCTGCTCTCTAATGCCAATATTTATTTCAGGAGCTGATTATCAAATAGGTTTTCACATAACTGATGTGTTTCTTTTCTGTGATGTGCTCTCTGGAGATTAGAAATGGCTTATATTTGCAAAATCAATTCATCCATTCACTGACTAACAGATTCACTGCAGAAATCCCAATGGAGCCCTAAATGCTCAGAGTGTAGAATTCCAGTTACAAAGACTAAACATCTGCCTGTAGAATTCAGAGCTCAGCACCAAAAACAAATGGTAACAAACCTAACCAAGGTTCTTAAAATCAGTTTAAATATCACTGAAGCACCTATTAAGAGACTGTCTTGAACATAACCTGCGTATATATAAAGGCCCCAGGATAGTATAAGGGCAGCCCTGCTTTAGCCCCAATAACAGTGTTTAATTTACACAAGGAACACATTTACTATTTTAATTCCACCAAATCTCTCCCTGAAGCTCCAATCTGGGAAAAAAAGGTAAAATAACCTACTGTTGTGCATGATTAAAAACCCAGGATGTTGCAACAAAGCTGCAACAATTAGTTAAAAAGAATAAGCAGCTGCCAGGTGTCCTTACCTCCAGGTACGACACAGCCAAAGCAAACTGACAGTCTGTTCTCTTGTCTTTCTCCTGGAAGATCCTCTTGATAACTCTAGGAATGACCCCGACGGTAGGGTCGTTCTCCTGGGCAGACGTGTAGGTGCCTCCCATTGAAAAGGTCTTTCCTGAGCCGGTCTGTCCATACGCCAGCACAGTGGCATTGTAACCTTCAGCATGAAGCACAGACAAGCAAGAGAATATCAACCATTAATCAAAGCGTTTCAAAGACAGACTGCAGCAAAGGATGGTGACTACAAACTGGTCTGAAGATCCTAGAAAGCGAGTTTTATTTTTGAGCAGACATGAAGATATAATAGCAACTGAGGCCTTCCTCAGGTCACAGTGACATGCAAACAAGCACTTGTATAAACATGCATAGGTTGACAGTATATGGAGATTTCCAAGTAAAATTGTATCCGGTAGATAACCTGTGAATTGGTCCAATCTTCCATATTGTTGTAATCTTAAGTTTACCCTACAGAAAACGCATGCACAAATATGCATAATTCAAAAGGGCTCAAAAGCTCAAAGTAAATGACCACTGATGATGATGATCACCATCATGAATTGACACATTCTACGTTAATCAGGTTTGGTGGTACTGCCTGCAAGGCTATACCTCCCCTGGCATGTTTCTGCACAGGATCTATGAGGGAAGTATCAGGATGCAGCGTAAGCAGTAAAACACGTCTGCCTACCTTTCAACAGCCCAGACAATAACGGTGAAACAGCCGTGTTGAAGACCTCTTCTTGTTCAGTCATTGGGTCGAAAACATAATCGTATGTGAATGCCTTATCATTGCCAACAACGACCTGCAAGAAAAAGAGACGTCAGAGAGAGAAGAAAGCAGACCAATAAGCAGATCTCCAATACGCCGAAAGAAACTGTGTTTACAAACTGCGAGGGCTTCAGAATTTGTCGCATCTTCTCACAACCCGAAAACCTGTCATAAATGACGGCGACTGTGGCCCACCTGGGGCTCTCCCGGGACGAACGTGAGACAACTCTGGCAGCCTTCATTGATTTCCTTGGGCACCAGGGGTCGGCACCGCAGAGCAACGCGTACGGGAATGACCTTCTCATCTTCCTTTGACATGCTGGTGCTTCTGCCGGTCAAGAACACGGGACTGATTCAAGCCACGGAACAACACTTTCTAACTACAAAAACTGATCAGCGGGCCAGGCAGACCGCAAACAATGGTTTTAACCGGCTCGCTTAGTAACGTTAGTTATAGAGTCAGCTAAAGTTGCAGTTAAAATTCCTGACATCCACCATCTTAACATGCAAAGTTCAAAACTTTAGATTAAAAATTGCTTCAGGGTAGCTGGAAGGTAAACCATGCGACAAAGAAATAGTCTTGGTAAGTCGGATGTCTCATTTAGCCAGCTTGCGTAGCCACAACAATTTAAAATGCTGGCTAACGGGATGAACAGCTAACAATACTAGAAAGTTTACGCTAACTATCGAGCTAGTCATCTTAAAAGCTAGTCAGCTATTCCCGCTTTTTCCCACCATTCTATTCTATTCGTCGTTATTTGCTAGCTAGGTAACTAGCCATAATTATTTTCAAAATTGCAATGTGTAAGATAGGCCTAATGTAGAGCGAACTATGGAGGCGCTAGCGTTACCTTCTGGGCTTTGCACTCCAATTCTGTGCAAAGGGAAATCCTTAATTAGGTAGTACAAACTCCACGATTCCCTTTTAACTGCACTCCTCGGTTAACGGAACCAAGGATTACAGGTATCCCTTATCGTTAGTTAGCTAAAAATGCTAACTTTGTCTATTTTTTTTTACGAATGCCGTTAATCGCTACCTATCTGGAGCACACATATCCCGCCCGCCACTTTCAAATCTTCCGCTCCTCCTCGTCTGTACGTCATCACGTTTGCATACGCCAGACGTAAATTGCGTGCCATCCCAGCTGGCCGCGTAGTAAAGGCTTGTGCAAGCTGAAGGGTGAATATATTGCGGGAAGACGTGGGATTTTTAATTTCTCTTATCTTTAAGTGAATATTTAATGTAGAGTCATTGACATATTCTTCATTTAAAACACAGTATGACAGTCACAATAACTGAACGTGTTGTCAGCTAGTTAGAAAAAATCAAGTCAATAGAGAAAGGTACATAAAATTACATGACATGCATGTAACCCTATTGAGCAAAGGCTTTTTTTATTTTGCCAGACTTTTTATTTTATATATTTTTAATTATGAAATATTCAGAATTCTACAGCATTAATAACTATGAGCGTTTGTGCGTTTAAAACTGTGCCTGCTAATGTAAGCAGAATATTTTGTGGTTTAGAAAATCAAAAATCAGTATCTCAGTATG